>CM053558.1:8562577-8585601 GCA_028646465.1 Rhinoceros unicornis | reverse complement strand
ACAGGAAAAGAAAATTACAGGCCAATACCAGTGATGAACATCCATACAAAAATCCTCAACAAAATACTAGCACATTGAATACAACAGTACATTAAAAAGATCATACACCATGATCAAGTGGGATTTATTCCTGGGATGCAGGGATGGTTCATCATCTGCAAATAAATCAATGTGATACACCACATTAACAAAATGAAGAATAAGATACAGCATCCATTTATGATAAAAACTGAATAAAATGGGTATAGAAGGAAAGTACCTCAACATACTAACGGCCATATATGACAAACCCATAGCTAGTATCATCCTCAATGGTGAAACACTGAAAGCTATCCCTCTAAGAACAGGAAGCAGACAAGGATGCCCACTCTCACCACTCCTGTTTAACATAGTATTGGAAGTCCTAGCCAGAGCAATCAGGCAAGAAAAAGAAATAAAAGGGATCCAGTTGGAAAGGAATAAGCGAAACTGTCACCATATGCAGACGACATGATTTTATATATGGAAAACCCTAACCCTAAAGAATCTATCAAAAAACTTTTAGAAATAATAAATGAATACAGCAAAGTTGCAGGAAACAGTATCAACATATAAAAATCAGTTGCGTTTCTATACACTAACAACGAAGCAGCAGAAAGAGAAATCAAGAGTACAATCCCATTTACAATTGCAACAAAAAGAATAAAATACATAGGAATAAACTTAACCAAAGAGGTGAAAGATCTGTACACTGAAAACTATAAAACATTGTTGAAAGAAATTGAAGAAGACACAAAGAAATGGAAAGATATTCTGTGCTCTTGAATTGGAAAAATTAACATAGTTAAGATGTCCATGCTTCCTAAAGCAATCTACAGATTCAATGCAATCCCTGTCAAAGTCCCAACAACATTTTCCACGGAAATAAAACAAAGAATCCTAAAATTTATATGGAACAACAAAAGAACCCGAATAGCCAAAGGAATCCTGAGAAAAAAGAACAAAGCTGGAGGTATCACACTCCCTGATTTCAAAATATACTACAAAGCTATAGTAACCAAAACAGCATGGTACTGACACAAAAACAGACACACAGATCAATGTAACAGAATTCAGAGCCCAGAAATAAAGCCATACATCCATGGACAGCTAATTTTTGACAAGGGAGCCAAGAACGTACAATGCAGAAAGGAAAGTCTCCTCGATAAATGGTGTTGGGAAAATTGGACAGCCACATGAAAAAAGAATGCAAGTAGAGCATTATCTTACACCATACACAAAAATTAACTCAAAATGGATTAAAGACTTGAATGTAAGACCTGAAATCATTAAACTTCTAGAAGAAAACTTAAGGAGCACGCTCTTGACATTGGTCTTAGCAGCATATTTTCAAGTACCGTGTGTGACTGGTCAGGAGAAACAATAGACAAAATAAACAAATGGGACTACATCAAACTAGAAAGCTTCTGCACAGCAAAAGAAACCATCAACAAAATGAAAAGACAACCTAACAATTGGGAGAAGATATTTGCAAACCATACATCTGATAAGGAGTTAATCTCCAAAATATATAAAGAACTCATACATCTCAACAACAAAAAAGCTAACAACCCAATTAAAAAATACCTGAACAGACATTTCTCGAAAGAAGATATACAGATTGCCAACAGGCACATGAAAAGATGTTCAACATCATTAACTATCAGGGAAATGCAAATCAAAACTACAATGAGATATCACCTCACGCCCATCAGAATGGCTATAATTAACAAGACAGGAAACAAGAATTGTTGGAGAGGATGTGGAGAGAAGGGAACTCTCACAGGCTGCTGGTGGGATTGCAAACTGGTGCAGCCACTATGGAAAACAGTATGGATATTCCTCAAAAAAATCAAGGATAGAACTACCATACGATCCAGCTATTCCACTGCTGGGTATTTATCCAAAGAACATGAAAACACAAATGTGTAAAGATACAGGCACCCCTGTGATCATTGCAGTGTTATTCACAATAGCCAAGACTTGGAAGCAACCTAGATGCCCATGAATGGACAAATGGATAAAGAAGATGTGGTGTATACAGAATGGAGTACTACTCGGCCATAAAAAAAGATGAAATCTGGCCATTCGTGACAGCATGGATGGACCTTAAGGGTATTATGATAAGTGAAATAAGTCAGACGAAGAAAGTCAAATACCATGTGATCTCACTCATAAACAGAAGATAAAAACAACAACAAACAATCACATAGAGACAGAGATTGTATTGGTGGTTACCAGGAGGCAAGGGGGGAGGGAGGAGGATGAAAGGGTTGATTAGGCACATGTGTGTGATGATGGATGGTAATTAGTCTTTGGGTGGTGAACATGATGTAATCTACACAGAAATCAAAATATAATAATGTACACCTGAAATTTATGTAATGTTATAACCCAATGTTACTGCAATAATAAATAATAATAACAGGAAAAAAATGTATGTACTCCCTTTGTCTTAGGTATGAACGCAACATTATAAGACACCAAAGCCATTAGAGAAATGTGGGCACTTTGGAGCAAATGTCTATTGGCAAACCAACTTCCAGCCCATATTTTTTTGGGCAGATTGTGCACATCTTGTGAAAAGATTTAATTCAACCCATTTTTGGTTATCTGTCCTCCATCTGGAAGTCAGATTTTCATAATGTTTTTGATGTTGCCTCTTATCTACTTATTTACTTTTGATTTTCTACAGCAGGGACGTCCTTTGAGCTCCTCCCACTGAAGAAAATTGTCTTCTCTGCTAAACTTCTTTCTCTCCTTTTTTTCTGAGAGACTTGTCTTTGTAGAATGATTTATGGGCTTTTATATGAAGAATTTAGAAGATTAGGAGATACACATGAAAAGTGTTGTAGGAAGAAAGCAGTAAAGGAAAAGAGTCGTGCAGTCTAGGTTTTTGTGAGGGTTTTGAGACAAGGATTTGAGAAGTAAGAGATGAGTAGAGGTAAATGAATGAGTGAAAAGGGTTATTGTGAATTGGACCCCTTTTATGTTTTCTGAAAAATCCAAGTAAATGATTCATTTTGTTTTGTCTACTGGACTAAGTTTATTTAGCCACAAGACTAGTCCAAATGTGAACCATGAGGGCTCCAGTTTATATTAGTATCACACTCCCATCCCACAATGAGGATGTTTCTGACTTTGGTTTTATATGTAGGTGAACCCTATATACAAAGTGATAGTGGCTTTTGAATCTACTTTCCATGAGATATATTATTTATTCACTCATTAACTCAACAAATAATTATTGTAAACCAATTCTGTTCCAAGCCCTGTGGTAGATGCCGGGTGAATAAAACAATTTTGCTCCCTGACTTCATGGAATTTATAGGTCAGGAAGGGAGATAGATGTTTAATGAGTATTCACACAAGCATATGGATGCTTACCACTTGTGGTAAGTCCTATGAAGAGAAAGTACAGGGAATCATAAGAGATAAGCATGCCAGACCTAAGTTAAATGGATGGGGGTGGTCAGGGAAGCCATATCTGTGGTAGTGATTTAAAGCTAAGACATTAAATCTGAGTAGGAGTTACCCATATGATGAAAGTTTCAATTAGAAGATTCTGCACATGCACAAGGTCTAAATCGGGAAAGAGCTGTGTTCTTTTGAGAAATTAAAAGCACCAAAGGCTAGATCATAGTAAGTAAGAAAGATATGTGGCTTAAGAGGTAGGCAGGGGCAAGATCACATAGATCATGTAAAACACTTAAAAATATTTTATCTTGTGTCCACATAGGAGTTATTCAAAGGTATATTTGGGAGCCTGTTTCCTCCTTTACCCTAGTTGAACCCTTCAGACATTCAAGAACCAAGCGATAGCATTCCAGAAGACCAGAGTTAAGGAACATCTAGATTTTGAGTGCTCTCACTGTCAGGGGCATATGTACAAATTTCCTAGGTGACAAGACAAGTAACATTCTGTAATCAACTATCCCCCAATCCAACAATGTATGATTGAAACTAGCTAGACAGGGTGAGAGGTCTGTGACCATAAGACAGATTTTTGGAGGGAAGGTCAGTATGTTATCTACTGCTGTGCCCTGTGCACTTTTTCCTCATTTAATTAGGTACAATGTTCTCAGGTTAAAGATGCAGAAGCTGAGGGTCATGGAGATGGAATGACCTTCTCACAGTTGATGGGAGGGTTGATTTAATACCTCTCAGTTGGGAACTCTTGTTTCTAGAACATCCTGCCAATCAGATATTGGTGATTATAATCACTCATCCATTGATCCATTAATTTGTTCCCCAAATATTAATTAAATAAATATTTAATTAATGAAAAACAATTGAGAACTGAGACTATACTCAAGCACTGGACATTTTCCTAGATCCTTCAGAGCCATAATGAAGTCCTAACATGCTTTAAAAAAATATTACTATATAAACCAAATTACCTATGTAGAACAAAATTTTTAAAAAATCCCTTGAGGGAAGTACTGTTTCTTTATGGGGAAGGGCTTAGTGTAAGAGCCATTCCTAGTGAATTCAACTTAGTCCTACTTTTCATTTAACAGCTTTTTATTAAGCTCATAATGTGTGCAAGGCACTATCATTAGTGTTGATATTACCAATATATGTGGACTAAGACTAAATGAATAGCAAGTTTCATCTTGGTGAATGTTTGAAAAATCAATCCCTCATCTGAAAGCTAGCAAAATGCCTGGTTCTTAATATATTCTGTAACTCATAATCTCAAGGTGATTTGATTTTCAATCACACAGGTACAAAGTATAACTAGCAACATGAAGCTGATGCTTTTAAGTCCCATATCAATTTCATGAACCATGTATAAAACCAGTAGATAAATTGAAAATAGTTAATTTTAGGATTTATTTTATCCTCTAAAATCCATATGCAAGGAAGAGAAGGCTTTGGGGTAGTATCTTTCTTTCTATTCTTCCATTTATGGCTTGAATGTTTTCTATAAGCATATTTGAAATAAAACTATGGGAGAAGATGAAGGAAAAGGCAGACAGTGCATCCAAGTCAGCTACTGGAACATCAGTGGATGGCTTTCAAACCTCTAAAAGATCATCTGGACTAATAACAATATTGATGAGAGCTCAGTACAGCACTGTGGAGAGGGTTCTAGTGGCCCCAGATGTGATAGAGATGGACATCAGGCTTGGCCCTTGGCCCAGAATTTCTGAGAGATGCACCAGTGACCTTTTGATCTTATAGCTGGATGAATCCATTTTTGTTAGTTGGCTTTGGTTTTTCAGAAATAAGAGAGGGGAAAAATAATACACACTATGATGTTAGACAATGGAGCACATCTTTGTGAAGGAGTTGCAGTGCCTGAAGAGAGCTGATCGTGGCCAGAGGTGAAGCAAATTTAGTGCTGTAAAATTTAGAAGTCCTTTCTACAATATTTCAAAGTGTTTCCACTAAAATTTCAAAAACTTTCTTTACAGAGTGGAAATTTCAGTGTATTTGAAAAAGAGGATGGAGTCCTTTCCTATACCTTAATTCTCAATCCACTGAATACCACCAACTGAGGGAGCAGTTTTAAAATAAAATTATACAACAATTTGGCTCTCATTACTATTACATCTATGCCAGGGAGAGAGAAGACAAGTGAATGCAAATGTAAAGACTCTGGCCCTGATAGAACTTCAGTGGATCTTTCCAGTGGTCCTGAACATTCTGAGTCAGGAGTCCCTTGGAGAATCTCATGCAAGCCAGCCAGGCAACCACTAGTGCACTGAATTTTGCATACCATTTCGGGGGATCACAGAACATTTATATGTGCTAAAATCAGCCCAAGGTTTCCAAGTTAAGAACTCTTGGGCTAAATAATAAAAACATTAGAATGTAGTTGTGAAAAAGTCAGGCTGGGAGATTTTGGCATTAATAAGGAAGCTAGGCTCCAGAAATAGAATCCACCAGAGGAATCTCTATCCGCTTAACTGTAATCAGTGGCGCAAGTTCACAAGGTGTTTGCCTACAGGTGAGAATTTATGAGCTGAACAAAGGTGCTTTTTATTGTAGACTATCTTTAGAGTTCTATCCCAGGTTACAGGACAGCTAGACCACTCCAATTCTCCACATATATGTCCAGCTTCCATATATCCACCTAACCTTCTGATTACTCTCTACTCTTCTCCCTCCTTGGCCTATATTGGGAACTCAGCAAATACTTGTAATTCCAAGGAAAGCAGATCTACATACCAAAGAGTACCTCTTTGGATGTGGGAAATGGGCCCATAGTCCCAGTGACAATGGTAGTTGGGCAATGTTCCCCATTCTACCTCGAAAAAGAGAGAAAGTCTATTCACCCTCATGGGTTTAAGTATGGGTAAGTAATTATATTAAAATCGTATTTTGATTCAGGAATTCAAGGCTGGAGAAGAGGAAGCTGTATGTTAAATGCACACCCCACTTGTGTCTGAAGCCAGCCAGTGATCTGTGGAGCAACATTTGAAAACCACTTCTGTAGCATAAATAACAATGAAAATTAATAGCAACAACCCTTGAGCATTTACTATGTATGAGGCACTTAATATATAGACTCCCATGGAAGCCTCTGAACAAATCTAAGAGGTAAGACCATAATGATGATGCCATCTGTTGAACATCTGAGTAAAATGAGATAAAGAAAGGCTAAATGGAGTAAAGAGAACTTGCCCAACTTCACATAGTAAGGAAGAAGAAGAACCAGGACTCCCAGCCAGGTCTGTCTGAATAGTACGTTCTGGGCCTCTCACTCTTTTCTATGCCATGATGCCTGTGGGGCTCTGGTGAAGCCTATGGACCCCCTCTCAGAATAATATTTTTAAGTACTTAAAATGAAATATTGAATTTCAAAGGAAACTGAATATACTGAAGTTATCAACCTATTGAAAAATGAATATAGGATATAGTAACATGTGCTACTTTTATAATGCTTTAAGTAACAAGGGAAAGTTCTAATAACTATCACAGTTTCAAAGTAATGATGAATGTAAATGATGTTTGGGATATCTGTAATAACTCTAAGGTGATAAGAAAATATGATTTCTATTGATAACAAAGGCGCACGTACTGCTAATATGACTGCTTTGTTGCCTACGTTCATTATGGAAGAAAATGCTGAATTTCACATAAGAGTTAGTGAAAATAAAGATGTATATATTTTTTTCCTCATCCAAGGTTATGGACTCTTTGAATTCCATCCACAGACCCCAGGATAAGTACTCCTTCTCTAGAGTTTGTCCTCTTCACTAGCAGGATGCACGGACTTTCACTAGAATG
Organism: Rhinoceros unicornis; assembly: GCA_028646465.1. NCBI lineage: Eukaryota > Metazoa > Chordata > Mammalia > Perissodactyla > Rhinocerotidae > Rhinoceros > Rhinoceros unicornis. Next base: position 8,578,344 of record CM053558.1, on the reverse strand, counting down.
ATTAAAGAGAAGTATCTGTTTCCTTATAGCTCTGATATTCTATGACTTTCTCTAGTATGTGGTGAAAATAAAAAGCAATGTAACTTTGTCCAAACATAATTTGAAAAACTGGACATTAAAGTAAGTGATAGTTCCTAAAGCAGTGTTCTTGGAAAGATGCACACTCATTCCAATGATGCTTCTTTGTTTGGTTTTTGTGCCGACAACTTTTTAGACCTTCTAGTATCAAGTAGGAGTTGACTCCCTACTGTCGCTTGGGTAGTCTTTAGTTTTATCTCTTTGAGTATTCCTCCTCTGTCCTCAGCTGTGGTTGCCAAACATCCATCATTGCTCTGACGCCTCCAGACCACCTCCCTTTCAGATTCTAGTAATCAGACCCCTCTCCTCTCCTTCTTCACCTCTACCTGTGAGGAATTTCCTCTTATCTCACTTTCCAAGTTTAAGTATTGCGTCTGATTTTGTTCTGTTCTTCTCTCTTTGTCCATCCAAGTCCAAATTTTAAAGTCATTTGAGAGCTTCCTTTCCTTCCCTCCTGCTGATCCGATTATAAGCGGCTGTGATATCTTTTGCCACTTCTGCCTCCTGCCTGTCCTTGCTAACACCACGCTATTTCAGGCCCATACTTCCTCTTGCCTCATCTACAACATCAGCCTCCTATCTGGGCTCTCCTGGCTTTAATCCCTTTTACACAACTGTCGTATTTATCTTTCCAAGCAGCATTCCAATTGTGCCATGCTCTTACTTAAAAACAATCAATGATTTCTTATTGCCTAAGAAACTAAAAATAGATCACTTGACATACTATTAAAGGTCCTTCAGAGTATGCCTCACAACTACCTTACCAACTGCACTTCTCTTCTTTTCCCTAACATTATAATTCGGGCACTGAGACTATTCTTTATCCTTTATACCTATCTTCATGCAATTCCCATTTTCTCCTCTCAAGATACTGCCTACCTTAAAGACTTATGCCAAACACCTGTCTCACCACAGAAACTTTCACGATTCCTCTTGCCCCCCTGAAGCTCTAACTTCTTTCTCTTGAGAAAATGTCTAGCCACTGGTACTTCTCCTATAGCACTTGGATTCTGACCTGTGTTTTAGGTATTTGTGTATTTTGTGCCTTATGTACCTTCTTTTCTGCAATGTATGGTAGCACACTGTCTGTCACTTAGAAAACACCCAGTAACTGTCAAAGTGACTTTAATTGGACATTTCTGCTAGAGTGCCATACAATAGTCACACTAGAAAACACTTCTCCTTCTTTTAAAGTAAAACACATTTATCCACCAAATAGTAATACCTAGGGTGTTAGCCAACTTTATTCAGTAGCCTTAACCATAAAATAGTTTTTAAAAATGAAATTCATCCCCAAAGTACAAATATTTTTTTACCAGTGGAAATATTACTGCAAATGTGATGCAAGATCTGAAGGGAATCCCAAATGACGAATTCAAAATAGAAGTCTAGTTCATTTCCCCTTTCGAGGGTCTCTGGTGGCTTCCTATCACAACTGGAATATAATGCAAATTGCGTCCACGTCCTACAAATCGCTGCCTGTTCTGGTTCTTGCTTATCTCCTGAATCCTCTCCTCCCCCTCCCTCCCTATTGCTGGCTCTCTACCGTACAAGGCTTTTTGCAGCTCCTAGACTGTTTCCAGCTTGTTCCTGCCTCAGGGCTTTTATCCTTGCTGTTCTCTCTGCCTGAAGTGCTCTCCCCCTAGACTTCAGATGGATCTTTCTCCACTTCTTTCAAGCCCCTGCTCAATGTCACTCAATGTCACTCAGAGAGGCTTTCCTTGACACCCTACCTGAAACAGGCCCCACCCTCACTACATCACCCTCTATTTACTTGCCTTGGTTTTCTTCATAATACTTACAGCTCTGAAACTATCTGGCTTGTGTGTTAATTGTATGAGTCTCCATTATAACATATAGTCCAAAAGAGTTGGGGGTTTTTCACTACTGTGTCCTGAGCAACCAGAACAGAATCTGGCACATAGTAGATTCTTAGCATATATATCCTGAAAATAATAAAGTGTGATTAATGAATGAATACATACTTGGTGACTACTCTACGGGGGGAAGTATTAGTTTAGAAGTATTAAATCTAGCAAGGGTATTAATTATCCATTTTGAGTGACAGTTATACTTCATGCATTCAAATATTTAGGTTTTTTCAGGGAAGCGTATATGCTAGTCTGGATATTTCTTGGTAATATTACTTAATACAGAAAAAGGAACAATTGTATTAAAGTCTGTTGTCATCAGAAAATGTCAAAATGCATGCAGCTTTTATTTCCTGTAAGATTAAAGAATCTATATTCACAACTGACGAGGATTATCTGATGGTCCTTCAGCAAAGAAGGCTCAGGCTTTTCCTTGGCTGAAAAACATTAGTTTACGTAATTCCAGCAATCAATCATTTGCTCAAATTCACAAAAGTTTATCACTAACGGTGACAAGAAGTCTCATTTTGTTTTACTTCTGACTTGAAATGAGGGAAATGTCTTATGTAGGTGGACTTCTCATATAATCGACAATCTCTAAAATCTCACTTCTTACAAGCAATCCATTTTATATATTCTTTTTTATAAATTTGTTTTAATTTATTTACATATATAATTTTTCAGAAATGCATTATCTGCACTCATATTCACATGTACTGTGTGCTATCTTTTTTGTTCTTCTTCTGTATGTTGTCGGCTTCCCATTCCCCCAATTCAGTTATCACCTGCCTGGTAACCTATGTTAGCAAATGTGTGTGTGTATGGATTTGCGAGATACATGCACACACACCATGGAGGCCCATATTAAAAATCTAACATATACAGGCACACCTCAGAGATATTGTCGGTATGTTTCCAGCCCACCACAATAAAGCTAATATCATAATAAAGAGAGTCACACAAATTTTTTGGTTTTCCAGTACATATGAAAGTTATGTTTACACCATACTGTAGTCTCTTAACCGTGCAATAGATTATGTCTAAAAAAATAATGTACATACCTTAATTAAAAAATAGTTTATTGCCAAAAACTGCTAACCATCATCTGAGCCTTCAGCAAGTTGTAATCTTTTTGCTGGTGGGGGCGTCTTGCCTCGATGTTGATGGTTGCTGACTGGTCAGGGTGGTGGTTGCTGAAGGGTGGGGTGGCTGTGGAAATTTCTTAAAATAAGACAACAATGAAGTTTACCACATTGATTGACTCTTCCTTTCATGAATGATTTCTCTGTGGCGTGTGATGCTGTTTGATAGCATTTTGCCCACAGTAAAACTTCTTTCAAAATAGGAGTCAATCCTCTCAAACCCCTCTGCTGCTTTATCGACTAAGTTTATGTAATATTCTGAATCGTTTGTTGTCATTTCAACAATCTTTACAGCATCTTCACCAGGAGTAGATTCCATGTCAAGAAACCACTTTCTTTGCTCATCCATAAGAAGCAACTCCTCATCCGTTAAAGTTTGCACATGAGATTGCAGCAATTCAGTCACATCTTCAGGCTCCACTTCTGAATCTAGTTCTCTCACTGTTTCCACTACATCTACAGTTATTTCCTTCACTGAAGTCTTGAATCCCTCAAAGTCATCTATGAGGATTGGAATCACCTTCTTTCAAACTCCTGCTAATGTCGATATGTTGACCTCTTCCCATGAACCACGAAAGTTCTTAATGGCATCTAGAATGGTGGATCCTTTCCGGAGGTTTTCAATATACTTTGCCCAGATCCATGAGTGGAATCACTATCTATGGCGGTTATAGCCTTATCAGATGTATTCCTTCAATGACTCCTTGATCCATAGCCTGCAGAATGGATGTTGTGTTAGCAGGCATGAAAACAACATTCATCTCATTGTACGTCTCCATCAGAGCTCTTGGGTGACCAGGTGCATTGTGAATGAGCAGTCATATTTTGAAAGGAATCTTTTTTTCCGAGCAGTAGGTCTCAACAGTAAACTTAAAATATTTAATAAACCCTGTTGTAAACAGATGTGCTATCATCCAGGCTTTGTTGTTCCATTTGTAGAGAATAGACAGAGTAAATATAGCATAATTCTTAAGAGCCCTAGGAGTTTCAGAGTGGTAAATGAGCATTGGCTTCAACTTAAAGCCACCAGCTGCATTGGCCCCTAACAAGAGAGTCAGCCTGTCCTTTGACACTTTGAAGCCAGGCATTGACTTCTCCTCTCAAGCTATGAAAGTCCTACATGGCATCTTCTTCCAATAAAAGCCTGTTTTGTCTACATTGAAAATCTGTTGCCTAGTGTAGTCACCTTCATTAATTATCTTAGCTAGATCTTCTGGTTAACTTGCTGCAGCTTCTACATCAGAACTTGCTGCTTCATCTTGCAGTTTTATGTTAGGGAGAGAGCTTCTTTCCTTAAACCTCATGAACCAACCTCTCCTAGCTTCAAACTTTTCTCCTGCAGCTTCCTCACCTCTCTCAGCCTTCATAGAGTTGAAGAGAGTTATTAGGACCTTGCTCTGGATTAGGCTTTGGCTTAAGGGAATGTTGTGTCTGGTTTGATCTTTTATCCAGACCACTAAAACTTTCTCCATATCAGCAATAAGGCTGTTTCATTTTCTTGTCATTCGTGTGTTCACTGGAGTAGCACTTTCAATTTCCTTCAAGAACTTTTCCTTTGAATTCACAACTTTGCTAACTGTTTGGTACAAGAGGCCTAGCTTTTGGCCTATCTCAGCTTTCAACATGCCTTCCTAACTAAGCTTAATCATTTCTAGCTTTTGATTTAACATAAGAGACGTGCAACTCTTCCTTTCACTTGAACAATTAGAGGCCATTGTAAAGTTATTAATTGGTCTAATTTTAATACTGTTGTGTCTCAAGGAATAGGGGTCCCTGAGGAGAGGGAGAGAAACAAGGGAACACTGGTCAGTGGAGCAGTCAGAACACACACAACGTTTATTAATTAAGTTCACCATCTTATATGGGCATGGTTTGTGGCTCCCCCAAAACAATTGCAATAGTAACATCAAAGATCACTGATATATGCTTGATCACTGATATAACGTAACAAATATAATCATAATGAAAAAGTGTGAAATATTGCAGGAATTACCAACATGTGACACAGAGACATGAAATTAGCAAATGCTGTTGGAAAAATGGTGCTGATAGACTTGCTCAATGCAGGGTTGCCACAAACCTTCAATTTGTAGAAAATGCAATATCTGCAAAGCACAATAAAGTGATGTGAAATAAAATGAGGTGTGCCTGTATTCTTGCATGTTTTCATTCATGTTCATACACACACACACACACACACACACACACACGCAGATAGACAGCTCTATGTACATATGAGTGTGCATACATTTACGTATGTCTACTCACAAACTTATGTACATTCACACATAAATTTGGAGTCTAGTGGGGTTTTTTTTGGTTTATTTAAAAAACCTAAATACTATTGTACACGCTTTCCTGCATTCATGGTTTCTCAGTTTAGAATACATTGTGGAAATTATTTCCAGTCGCCCGGTATAACTCTACTTCATTATTTTTAATGGCTGCATAATATTCCATGGTGTGGTCTCATGCAAGTCATATGACCACTTCCAAATGGATGAGCATTCACTTTGTGTTTTTAAAGATTTTTTTTGCAATAAAACATTCAAGGGCATCCTAATGAATCCTAGATCTTTTATATCTATGAGTTAGAGTCCAAAGAATGAGTTTATGAAGTGAAGGATGTATTCTTTTATATTAACAAGTACTATCAGATAGATTTACAAAAATGCTTTAGTGTATTAAATGTCCACTGTATTATGAGAGTCCCCTTTTGACTATATTCCCACCAAGAGCAGGCATTATTGACTATTTGATTTTTGCCAGTTTAATGAGTGTAAAGTGATATTCATTTTTCTTTAATTTGCATTTCCCTGACTACTAATAAATTTGAGCATGTTTGCATACTGTTTAGATTTGCCCTTCTGCAAATAGCCTATACATATCCATTGATTCCTTTTTTTTCCTGTTAGCTATTTTTTATCTCAACATTAGCAGGAGGTCTTAGACATTATAGATATTAATGCTTTGTCTGTCATCTGTGTTAAAAATATATCCCAAAACAGTTCTGACTCCAACAAAATGGAGTAGTCCCATTCTTCCCAGATCCTCTGCCTTATAATTTAAAAATTCTGGACATAACTAACCAAACAAGCATTGGAAGAGTCTGAAAGGTGGAAAGAAGAAGGTTGACCGGAAGAATTAATATTGTTAAAATGTTCATATTATCCAAAGCAATCTACAGATTCAGTGCAATCCCTATCAAAAATCTAATGGTATTTTTCACAAGAATAGAAAAAGCAATCCTAAAATTTGTATGGAACCACAAAAGACCCTGAATAGCCAAAGCAATCTTGAGAAAGAAGAACAAAGCTGGAGGCATCACACTGCCTGATTTGAAACTATATTACAGAGTTATGGTAATCAAAACAGTATGGTATTGGCATAAAAACAAACACATATACCAATGGAACAGAATCAAGAGCCCAGAAATAAAACTACACATATATAGTCAATTAATTTATGACAAGGAGCCAAGAATATACAATAGAGAATAAATAAATGGTGGTGGGAAAACAGGACAGCTACAAGCAAAAGAACGAAACTCGACCCTATCTTACACCACTTACAAAAATCAGCTCAAAACGGATTAAAAACTTAAACATAAAACCTGAAACCATAAAACTCCTAGAAGAAAACAAGGAGAGTAAGCGTCTTGACATTGGTCTTGGCAATGCTCTTCTGATTTGACACCAAGAGCAAAGACAATAAAATCAAAAATAAACAAGTAAGACTGCATCAAACTAAAAAGCTTCTGCACAGCAAAGGAAACAATCAAGAAAATAAAAAGGCAACCTATAGAATGGGAGAAAATATTTGCAAATCATTTATCTGATGAGGGGTTAATATCCAAAATATATAAAGAACTCATATATCTCAATAGCAAAAAAACAAACGATCTGATTTAAGAATGGACAGAGAAAGTGAATAGTTATTTTTCCAAAGAAGACATACAATTGACCAACAGTTACATGAAAAAGTGATCAACACCTCTCATCATCAGGGAAATGCAAATCAAAACCACAATGAGATATCACCTCGCACCTGTTAAGATGACTATTATTCAAAAAGACAAAAGATAACAAGTGTTGGTGAGGATGTGAAGAAAAGGGAACCCTTGTGCACTGTTGGTGGGATTGTAATTTGTGCAGCCACTATGGAAAACAGTATGGAGGTCCCTTAAAAAATTAAAAACATAGCTACCATATGAACCAGCAATTCCACTTCTGAGTATATATCTGAAGGAAATGAAATCACTATCTTGAAGAGATATCTGCACCTGTATGTTCATTTTAGCATTATTCACAATAGCCAAGATACGGAAATAACCTAAGGGCACATCAACGGATGAATGGATAAAGAGAATATGGTATATATAAAATGGAATATTATTCAGCCATAAAAAGAAGGAAATCTTGCCATTTGCAGCAACATAGATGAAACTTGAGGGCTCTATGCTAAGTGAAATGTCAGACAGAGAAAGATAAATACTGTATGATCTCACTTATATGTGGAATCTAAAAAAAAAAAACACATGGAGATAGAGAACAGATTGATGGTTGCCAGAGGCAGGGGGTGGGGGTGGGTGAAATGGGTGAAGATGGTCAAAAGTTACAAACTTCCAGTTATAAGATAAATACGTCCTGGTGGTATAATGTACAGCCTGGTGACTATAGTTAATAACACTGTATTGTATATTTTAAAGTTGCTGAGAAAGTATATCTTAAAAATTCTCATCACAAGAAAAAAATGTAACTATGTGAGGTGATGTATGTTAACAAAACTTGTGATCATTTCATGATATATACATATATCAAATCATCATATTGTACACCTTAAACTAATACAATGTTATATGTCAATTATTTCTCAATAAAACTGGAAAAACACCTGGGCATAACTAACCAAACAAGCATAGGAAGACTCTGAAAGGTGGAAAGAAGAATGTGGACTGCTGAGGGACCTTGGGACTTGAGGAACCACCTGACAGTGAGTTACTTGGGTTTTCCTATTGCCTCCCATATATCCTGGAGAGGGCACTGCAGAGACCTCCAACCCAGAACTGTCAACAAGAGAAGACAAAAAAAAAAAAAAAAGAAACTTCCAAGAAGAGCCTGTTGTCCCTAGCTAAAGACTGGGAAAAGGTTGGCCTTACATGAGAAAACCTTTTCGCAATACCTGCTCTACTTCAGCCAAGCACAAACAGAAAAACCTAAACATCTACCCACTCTCCACCACCACTACCACCCCTTCGTTGTTTTCTCAGGGAGGACTGGAGATTTTAGTTTCATTCCCTGCCCAGCTGAAGCTCATGGCGCTCCAATCCCCTGCTGCAGGTAATGTTGTCAAGTCTTAGTAGGGAGTTAGCCTTCCATCTCCTTCCTGGCAGAAGCAGGCAACAATTCCCCTGCAGAGTGATGCACCTGTCCCAGCAGAGAGCTGCTCTTCCCTCCCTCAGCCTGCAGGAGTAGGAGGTGCTCTCATTTCCCTCCCAGGGTAGTGTCAGCAGGGGCCAGCGGCAAACTGAGCTTCTTCCACCACAGCAACGACACTGAACTAGGTGCTCCAAAGCAAGACTAGTTGGTACTCTGCTTCCCCCTGCTCAAAACAAATGGAAAAATATGTAAATGGTATAGCCCCTGTGGAATACAGTATGGTGGTTCCACAAACAATTAAACATAAAATTACCATATGACCCAATAATTCCACTTCTGGGTATATACCCCAAAGAGTTAAAAACAGTGACTCAAAAAGATATTTGTATACCTATGTACATAACAGCATTATGCCCAAAAGCAAACAGGTAGAAACAACTCCAATGTCCATCAACAGATAAACGTGTAAACGAAATATGGTATATACATACCACAGAATATTTATTCAGCCTTAAAAATGAAGGAAATTTTGATACATGGTACAACATAGATGAACCTTGAAGACCTTATGCTAAGTGAGAAAAACCAATTACAGTAGGACAAATACTGTATGATACCTGTTATATGAAGTACCTAGCATAGTCAAATTCATAGAGACAGAGAGTACAATGGTTGCAAGTGTTAAGGGCAGGGGAATGGGGAGTTAGTGTTTAATGGGGGCAGAGATTCAGTTTGGGAAGATGGAAAAGTTGTAGAGATAGATGGTGTCTATGGTTGCACAATGTGAATGTACTTAATGCCACAGAACTGTACCTTTAAAAATGGTTAAAACGATAAATTTTGTTATATATACTTTAGCATAATTTTAAAATGTTTATTTGTAAAGGTGCAAAAATATCTTTGAAACTTGTATTTGAAGGAGGGATGTATGGATGTGATCTGCCCAGATTGAATGTTGGGGATAGATGTGATTAGCAAAGATATCTACAGATTTTAGTATTTCTAAGACCATGCAGGGTTTCTAGATCCACTGAATTGAAATGGTCTTGAGATTATACAATTAAGGTGCTATCAAAATCTTGAAATTGCAGAGTCTGGGTAACGCGTATATGGGGGTTCACTACTACTATCTCTATTTTGTCTGTTTTCAAAAATTTTTTAAAAAAGTGTTTTTTTAAATGTGAAAAAAGGCTATATACTGTACCATCCCAAATATATAATATTCTGGAACAGGCACAACTACGGAGACAGTAAAAAGATCGGTGCTTACCAGGGCTTCAGGGGAGGGATAGAGGAATGAATAGGTGGAGCACACAGGAGTTTTAGGGTGGTGAAACTATCTGTGTGATACTGTAGTGATGGATACATGAAATTATGCATTTTTTAAGTCCTATAGAATGTACAATACAAAGAGTCAACCCTGATGTAAACTGTGGACCTTAGTTAATAATAATGTATCAATATTAGTTCATCAATTTTAACACGTGTTACAATACTACTAGATGTAAATAATAGGGGAAGTTGTGGGAGATGGGAGTGGGTATGTGGGAACCCTCTATTTTCTGATCAATATTTTGGTAAACCTAACAAAACTCTGAGAAATAAAATACATTAATTAAAAAACATGCAAATGATTTGAAAAGACACTTAACCAAAGAGGATGTACAGATCACAAAAACATTTGAAATGATGCTCAACATCATTTGTCATTAGGGAAATGCAAATAAAACTTTGATAAGATTCAACTACCTACTATTTGCAATAGCTAAAATACGAAAATCTGAAAATATCGATGTAGGAGAGAATGTGGAGCAAAAATAACTCTCATTCATTGCTGGTTGGAATGAAAAGTATGCAGCCACTTTTTTTCATGTAAGATATATTTTTAATATATCTTAAAAGATGGTGCATACAATTTTATTCTAGCAATTAAATTTATTTAACAAGTGAGTATTGCATGAAATAAATAATAGAATATATAAGAGAAAACTACACAGTTGGGAAAAACCTTTACCCAAGCCAGATTTGCTAGAATTTCAAGATAAAGATTCCTGACTGCTAAGAACATACCATTAGCATAGTCTCAAAATACAACCAAGAGAAAAATACAGATATAAAATATTATTTTGTTAAATTAATTTATAGAATGAAATTATATGACCTATGTGTAGTATAGGACAACAGTATGAATCTCTTTAGATGGCTTGATTTTACATTTTATATTCATGCAGGTAAATAAAGTGGAGACACTGCATTATAAAAGAAATGATATACACAAGAGAAGAAATAGTCTACTGTTTAGATCAGATTTGAACAAGCTATGAGATAAATTGCTTTAAATATGTTCTGTCTGAAGTTTAGAAGACAGTATTCATATGACACTCTGGAAAAGGTAAGAAGATAGATACAGAAAACAAATCATACTTGCTAGGGTCTTGGGTGGGGCAGTGGTTGACCACAAAAGTGATGCACAGGGAACTCGCCAAATTGCTATGCGTGTCAATAGTTTATTCCTTTTTGCTGGTCTATAGTATTCCATTGTATGGATGCACCTCAATTTGTTAATCCATTTATTCATGGAAGGAAATTTGAGTTGTTTCCAGCTTTTGACAAATATGAATAGAGCTACTATAAATATTTGTGTGTAGGTTTTTGTGTGAACATAAGTTTTTATTTCTCCTGGGAATAGGATTGCTAAATCAAATGGTAAGTATACATTTATAAGAAATTACCAAGTCATTTCCCATGGCGACTACACAATTTTAAATTCACAAGGGTGATGCATGAGTGTTCAATTTGTTCTTCAGCCTTGCTAGCACTTAGTAGTGTCAGTACATTTTTCAACAGTTCTCAAAAGTATATTGCATCATACTGTGCTTTTCTCTAATGGCTTACGATGTAGGAGAATTTTTTTTTTTTTTTTTTTTTTTTGTGAGGAGGACCAGCCCTGAGCTAACATCTGCCAATCCTCCCCTCTTTTGCTGAGGAAGACTGGCCCTGGGCTAACATCCATGCCCATCTTCCTCCACTTTATATGGGACGCCGCCACAGCATGGCTTGACAAGCAGTGCGTCGGTGCGCGCCCGGGATCCGAACCGGCGAACCCTGGGCCGCCGCAGCGGAGCGCGCGCACTTAACCGCCTGCGCCACCGGGCCGGCCCCTGTAGGAGAATTTTTCATGTGCTTATTTAACATTTGTGTGTCAATTTTAGTAAAGTGTTCATTGATGTATTTTGCCGGTTTTTTAAATTGGGTTGTTTGTTTTCTAATTTTCTGAATTTTGAGAGCCCTTTATGTATTCTGGATACAGGTCCTTTGTTGAATATATGATTTGCAAATATTTTTTCCAGTCTGTAGCTTGTCTTTTTCTACTCTTCAAAGTGTCTTTCTCAGTGAAATTTTTTAATATTGAGGATGTCTGATATATCATTTTTTTTTCTTTTTGATTCATGTTGTGGTGTCATTTTTGAGACTTTTTGCCTAATTCCAGATCATAAGATTTTTCCCTATATTTTCTTTTAAGGAATTTTAAATTTTAAAAAATTGCCATTTTTTTTTCTGATTCTGGACAATCATCAAGGGGAGGACACTAAGGAAGGATTGAGGTGCCTCCCACCACAGGTAGAGGTGGCCCCAGCCCCATCCTGTCCCTGCTGTCAGCCCTGAAAAGCCCCAGGTCATGGCACCTGGGTGTGGTGTTTATGGACTTTTATCTGCGGAGCCTGAGGGAGGTGAGGCTTTTCTAAGGGGAACAGCCTCAGTTCAGCAGAGGGAGGAGTCCTAGACTCTGCCATGTGTTAAGGAGAGGACCCAGAGGAAGGACAGAGAGGACCTCTCAGCACAGACAGACAGAACCTAACAGAAATTCGCCCCTACTGTTAGCCCTGAGAGGCCCTGTTCTTGGCTATCAGACAGAGACAACCCTCTTTATCCCCCTGACTTCCTTTTCTGGTATCTCAGGGAGAGGGTGGCTGTGGCCTGAGGGGCCATCCCAGGTAAGCAGAAGGGAGGGGATACAATTTCTGTCAAGAATAAATATGATTACCTTGAAGAGGACTGTGGAGACCTCCCATCCTAGTACACATGGAACCTCACAGAATCCAGCCTTTCTTTGCCGTCAGCCTCGGAAAGGGAATATTTTTTAATACTGAGGAAGTCCAATATATCTTTTTTTTCTTTATAAATAATCCTTGATGTCATATTTAAGACACCTTTGCCTAACTCCAGGTCATAAAATTTGCCCTATGTTTTCTTTTAAAGGTTTCATAGCTTTTAATATACCATTTGGTTCTATGATCCATTTTATGTTTATTTTTACATAAAGTGTGAGGTTCAGGTAGATTTTTTTTTTTTTGCATACTGGTGTCTCATTGTTCTAGTATCATTTATTCAGAACATTAACATTTCTCAATTCAATTGTCTTTAGACCTTTGTAAAAACTCCATGGGCCATACTGGGGTCTCCTTCTGGACTCTGTTTTGTTCCATTAAAATAGACGTCTATCCTTAATCAATACCACTCTGTCTTGGTTGCTGTAGCCTTACAGTGAATCTTAAAATTGAGCAGTGTGATTCTTCCAATTTTATTTTAGTTTTAAAAATTGTTTTAGAAATCTTACAAAATAAGTGCAACATCTATATGAGGAAACCTATAAAACTTTGATGAATTAAATCTAAGGAAATCTAAATAAATGGAATAATATTCCATATCCATGGAAGGAAGACTCAATATTGTTAAGATATCAGTTCTTCCCAACTTGATCTAGATTCCATGCAATCTTAATCAAAATCCCAGCAAGTTATTTTGTGGATATTGACAAACTGATTCTAAAGTTTATGTGGAGAGGCAAAGGACTCAGAATAGCCAACACAAAAGTGAAGGAGAAGAACAAAGTCAGTAGACTGACATTACTCAAAGACTTACTCTAAAATTACAGTATCAAGACAGTGTGATATTGATGAAAGAATAGACGAGTAAATCAAGGAAACTCAATTGAAAGCCCAGAAATAGACACACAAATGTAGTCAAGTGACCTTTGACAAAGGAGCAAAGGCATGTCAATTAAGAAAGACTAGTCCTTTCAACAAATGATGCTGGAACAAATGGACATCCATGTGCAAAAAGAAAAAAGAAAAAAGCTAGACACAGACCTTACACCTTTCACAAAAATTAATACAAAATGGATCAAAGACCTAAATATAAAACACACAACTATTAAGCATATAGAAGATAGCATAAGAGAAAACATAGGTGACACTGGTTTTGGTGACAACTTTTTAGATACAACCCCAAAAGTAGCATTCATGAAGGAAAAAAATTGATAAGTTGAACATCATTAAAATTTAAAACTTCTGCTTTGTGAAATACACTGTTAAGAGAATGAAAGGACAAGCAAGAAACAGAGATTAAAGCTTCGCAAAACAAATATCTGATTAAGGACATGTATGCAAAATATGCACAGAACCCTCAGAACTCAATAATAAGAATACAAATAACCCAATTTAAAAATGTGCCAAAGATACAAGCAGACACCCGACCAAAGAATATATACAGATGGCAAATGAGCATATGAAAAGTTGCTCAAAATCATATGTCATTAGGGAATTACAAAGTAAAACAGCAATAAGATACTACTAGACACATTAGAATGGCTAAAATCAAACCAAATGCTGACAAGGATATAGAGCAACATGAGCTCTCATTCACTGCTGGTTTTAATAAAAAATAGTACAGCCACTTTAGAAGACAGCATTGTATGATGCTATTCATATGCTGTTCTGGAAAAGGCAAAAGGATAGATACAGAAAACACATCATCGTTTCTAGGAGCTTGCACGGGGAGTGATGATTGACTACAAAGGGGATACACAGGGGAATTTTAGGCTGGTGGAAGGGTTCTATATGATCCTTGGGTGGTAGAGATAGGACTCTATGCATTTGTTAAACTTTACTTCATAGTGAACTCGGATACATGATTTAAAAAAAATCAATCAGGGATTGGATTTTTAAAAGAATCCCTGGCTGCTGAGAAGAGAAAGGATTTTACAAGGGCAAGTGTGGAAGGAGAGATACCAGGGACACAGCATTCACCTTAGCCAAGGTAAGAGGTGATGGTAGCTTCACCCACAGCTGTAGTAATGGAGATGGGCTGAAGTGAAGGGATTTGGAATGGATTTTGGAGGTTGAGGGGACAGAAATTGGTGATGGCTTGCATGGGGGTTAAGGGAAAGAGAAGCATCAATAGTGTCAATAAAAATTTTGTAGTTCTTGGTACTGACAAAAGACAAATGGAGCCATGCTTTACTTTGTATAAATTGTTGTCAGATTTCATGTATAGTTTATAAATTCTCAGACACAAACACAAGTTTCTTCTTCCTTGAAATCTGAGAGTGCACTCTCCCCTGTGCCTGCCACATCTCATTCATGGTGACTGTGGTAAACCTACACTGGCAGAGCCACCATGTTCACTGAGGGCTGAGCCTAAATGAAGGCAGACGGACTGAAGGGGAGTCACCCAGGGGATGTTTGGAGAATGGTTGTGTTCACTCCTTAAAAAGGTTCCCAACAATCCCACCGACTCACATGGAAATATTACTGTCATTCTCTCCTGAACAACAGTCTTACTTCTGATATCGGGAAGGAAAGGGATAGGTTGTCATTTTTCTTTCATTTCTCATAAGTAGTGTTCCCTTCCTGGAACCTCAGAGGAAAGACTCTGGGAGGATAACCCCCAAGGACGTGGAGGCCAGAGCTGGAGCTCAGCCACCAGATATCTCCATCTGGGAGCAGAGCTTTCCCTTCTGAGCTTTCCCACCCTCACCGCAGAGGTCTCATACCCCAATGTCTCTAGGGAGAGCCTACCTGCAGCTGAGGCACAGACAGCCAAGCTGAGGAAGAATGTCAACTCCTGAACAGCCGAGTGGGTCCTGGGCAGAGTGGATCTGGAGATGAACCAAGCCTTCAGTGAAATCAGTGACAAAGCCCAAGGAAACCTCTTGTGGAATCTCAGGGTTCCTGAATTTTGCTGAGGGTCCTGTCAAGAGTGACAGTAGCTGAAAGGAAGTATGTGGAATAGAGGTTGGGGGTGGGGACAGTTCTGGATAAGCAACTACCCATGGGTTGGTGACATGACCAAGATGATACTCTTCCTCCTGCGAGGCACTTCCGCTTGACCGTGTGGTCCCATTTATGAGTGACACCCATGCTCATTCAGGAATAGACTGTCAGATTGAAGCCTTTCCAAGGATGAGTCCTAAATCCCATCTTGATGGTGGAGAGACTTCTTTAAGGCAATTCCAG
>CM053558.1:8534555-8562077 GCA_028646465.1 Rhinoceros unicornis | reverse complement strand
GGAGATTCTCCCTCTTCCCCCGACACAGAGAAGCAGGAATATATGACCCATGGTAATTCTGCAGATTTTGGAATTAGTGGATAGACTGTTTTCAGGTGTAGATAAAATGTTCTCACAGACCATATAAGAGTCCATAAAATGAGTATTAAAGTGCCAAAAGAGAGAATTCTTATAGATTATGCCCTCTAACCAAAATATAACTATGTTAGGAAAAAAACAATAAAGATAAATCAAGAAGGAAATTAGAGAAAATATTTGAACTGCATGAAAATAAAAAGATAGCATGTCAACTTGGGGAACTGCAGATAAAGTTGTTTGTAGAGAAGAATTCTAGCTTTAAATTTTTATATTACAAAAAAAAAGGAAGCTCTCAAATCAATTGTCTACCTTCTTCCTCAAGAAACTAGAAAAAAGAGAAAAATAAACCCAAATTAAGTGGAAGGAAAGAAATGATAAAGACAAGGGCAGAAATCAATAAACCAGAACTCGAACAATGGAGAAAATTAACAAAACTAAAAAGTTGGTTCTTTGAAAATATTAACACACTTGGTATTATTAGGAAGACAATGAGAGAGAGAGATAGAGATGATGATAGAGATAGAGAGCAAACAAGTGAAATATCAGAAATTAAAGCAGGATATCATAGCAGGTTCTGCAGATGTTAAAAACATAGTAAGGAGATATTATGAAAAATATGTTGATAAATTTAACGCCTTAGATCAAACAAAAAATTACTTGAAGATAACTTACAGTTGCCTGAAACAATAGAAAATCTAAAGTACCCTTTATTTATTAAGGAAATTAAATTAATTGTCAAAAACCTTTGCCCCAACATCACAAAAAATTTCAGGCCAAGATAATTTAACTGGTGATTTTTATCAAACATTTAGTGAAGAAGGGATACTGATATATCATACAATCTTTCAGAAAATTGAGGAGAGAGCACTTCCCAACTAATTTAATAAAGCAAGTGTAAATTTATGCCAAAAATGGACATTTTACAAGAAAGAAACTATTGACCAATATCTTTGAGAAATGTAGAGACATAAAATCTTAATAAAATATTAGCAGATCAAAGCTGGCAATAAGGGTAAAACATGATAATCAAGAGGGAATGCAAGAATGCAAGGTTGATTTAAAATTCAAAAATCGCAATTTACCACATTAATTGAAAAATAGATAAGATCATATCAATAAATGCATTAAAAATATTTCACATGCATCATTATACATTTATAGTTTAAAAAATACGCTTAGCAAACTAGGAACAAAGGGATATTTTCTCAGTCTGCAAAATGGGCATCTATTAAAAATTCTGCATCTAACATAGTCTACTAGGTCAACTTTTCTCCTAAGTTGAAAAACAAGAAAAGTATGCCTACTTTCTTTTTTTGTTTGTTTGTTTATTGCAGTAACATTGGTTTATAACATTGTATAAATTTCAGGTGTACATCATTATACTTCTATTTCTGCATAGATTACATCATGTACACCACCCAAATACTAATTACAACCCATCACCACACACATGTGCCGAATTATCCCTTTCACCCTCCTCACTCCCCCCTTCCCCTCTGGTAACCACCAATCCTACTTTCACTTTTATTCAATAATCAATGAGTCAAAGGAGAAATCATAAGAGTAATTAGAAGATAATTTGAGATGAAAGAAAATAAAACACACCATACCAAAACTTATAGAATACAGCAAAAACCATGCTCAAAGGGAAATTTATGGCTGTAAAAACCTACAATAAAAAAGAATAAAGATCTCAAACAAGTAAGCAAACTGTATATCTTAAGGAACTAAGAAAAGAAGTGCAAGCTAATCTCAAAGCTAGTAAAAGTGAGGAAATAATAAAGATTAGCGTGAAGATAAATGAATTAGAGAATAGAAAAACAAAGAGAGAATCAATGAAACAAAATATTGGTTATTTGAAAAGAACAACAAAATCTAAATACTTTCAGCCTGACAGATCAGGGAAAAAAGAAAGAGAAGACTCGATAAAATGAGAAATAAAAGTGGGGAACTGGGGCCAGCCTGGTGATGTAGTGGTTAAGTTCATGCACGCCACTTTGGTGGCCCAGGGTTCGCAGTTGTGGATGCCAGGCACAGACCTACACAGTGCTCATCAAGCTGTGCGGCATCCCATATACAAAATAGAGGAAGATGTGCACAGATGTTAGATTAGAGCTAATCTTCCTCAGCAAAAAAGAGGAGGATTGGCAATGGATGTTATCTCAGAGCCAGTCTTCCTCACCCAAAAAAAAAAAAAAAGGCAAAGTGGGGAACTCACTACCAACCTTACAGAAACAGAAAGTATTGTAACAAGATGCTATGAACAATTGTCCATCAACAAATTAAATAACTTAGATGAAATGGAAAAATTACTAGAAAGACACAAACTACTGAAACTAACCAAAGAAGAAATAGAAAATCTGAACAATCTGAAACCAAGTAAAGAGATAGAATCAGTAATCTAAAACCTCCCAACAAAAATAAGCCTGGGGGCCGGCCCCCGTGGCTTAGTGGTTAAGTGCACGTGCTCCGCTACTGGCAGCCCGGGGTCGGATCCCGGGCGCGCACCGATGCACTGCTTCTCCGGCCATGCTGAGGTTGCGTCCCACATACAGCAACTAGAAGATGTGTAACTATGATGTACAACTATCTACTGGGGCTTTGGGGAAAAAAAAGGAGGAGGATTGGCAATAGATGTTAGCTCAGAGCCGGTCTTCCTCACAAAAAAAAAAAAAAAAAGCCCAGGACTAGATGTTTCAAAGATGATTTCCACCAAATATTTAAGGCAGAGTTAACACAAATCCTCTCACTCTCAAATTCTTACAAAACACAGAAGAGGAATGAACTATCATGCCAACATTGCCCTGATACCAAAGCCGCATAAAAACATTACAAGAAAACAAAGTTAATACCAATTATTTCTTTCTTTATTTTTTTTTTTTTGCTGAGGAAGATTAACCCTGAGCTAACATCCATTGCCAGTCTTCCTCTTTTTTGCTTGAGGAAGATTAGCCCTAAGCTAACATCTGTGCCAATCTTCCTCTATTTTGTATGTGGGTTGCCACCACAGCGTGGCTTGATGAGTGGTGTAGGTCTGCTCCTGGATTCGAACCCACGAATCCGGGCTGCCAAAGCAGAGCACGCCAAACTTTAACCACTATGCCATGGGGTCAGCCCCACCAATTATTTCTTATGACTATAGATGCAAAAATCCTCAACAAAATCTTAGAAAGTAAGATCTGGGAGTATATTAAAAGGATTATATACCATGACCAAGTGGGATTTATCCTAGATATAAGAATGATTCAACATAAAAGAATGAATGAATATAATATATGACATTCATAAAAAACAGTCCACCTAACCATCTTAATTGATTCAAGGTTAAAAATAAATCAGTGAAAAAAAAACTTAACAAAACTAAACCCTCAGAATAGAAGGGAACTTTTTAAACATGATAAAAGGTATGTCTTAATTTGGCTGCTATAACAAAAATACCATAGACTGGGTGGCATAAATAACAAACATTTATTTCTCACAGTTCTGGAAGCTGGGAAGCCCACGATCAAGGTGCTGGCAGATTTGGTGTCTCTGATGAGAGACAGCTTCCTTCTTCATAGCCACAGACAGTCTTCTTGCTGTGTCTTCACATGATGGAAAGAAGACTAGAGAGCTCTCTAGGGTCTTTTTTATAATGGCTAATCCCATGCATGAGGGCTCCATTGTCATGACCTAATTACCTACCAAAGTCTCCACTTTCTAACATCATAACATTCAAGGTTAAAATTTCAAGATATGAATTTCAGAAGGCACAAATATTCAGTCTATAACAAGGTATTTATGAAAAACCCATAGATAATGTCATACTCAAATGTGAAAGACTGAAAGCTTTCCTTCTAAAATCAGGATCAAGACAGGAATGCCTGTTGTTGCCATTTCTATTCAACACTGCACTGGAAGTTCTAGCCAGAGCCATTAGGAAATAAGAAGAAATAATACGCATCTAAATTGGAAAGTAAGAAGGAAAAGTATGTCTATTCACAGAGGACATTGTCTTATATACAGAAAATCCTAAAGAAACCAAAAAACATTACAGCTAATAAACAAATTGAGCAAATTTGAAAGATACAAGGTCAACATGTAAAAATCAGTTGTCTATCTATGCACTAACAATGAGCAAGCCCAAAAGGAAATTTAAAAATTAATAATTTCATTTACAATAGCATCAAAAAGGATAAAATATTTAGGAATAAATTTAACCGAGGAGGTAAAGACTTATACACTGAAAACTACAAACATTGCTTAAAGAAATTAAAGACATAAATAAATGGAAAGATACCCTAAGTTCATGGATTAGAATACCTTATTGCTAGTATAGAAATACTCCCCAAAATGATCTACAGAATCAATGCAATCTCTATCAAAATCGCAACTGCCAAAATTTGCAGAAATGGAGAAATTCATGTGGAATTGCAAGGAATCTCAAGTAGCCAAAATAATATTTAGAAAGAAGAACAATGGTAGAGGACACACAATTTCCTATTTCAAAACTGACTACAATACTACAGTAATCAAAACAGTGTGGTACTGGCATAAAGATAGGTGTATAAATCAATGGAATAGAGTTAACAGTTCTAAAAACATCCATTGACCTATAGTCATTTAATTTTTATTAAGGAATAAATAATAGTCTCTTCAATGAATGGTGCTGGGACAACTGCTCTATATCTACACGAGAAAAATAAAATTAGACATTAACCTCACAGCGTAGAAAAATTAACTTAAAATAGAGCACAGGGCTAGATATAAGAGGTAAAACTCTAAGACTCTTAGAAGAAAACATAAGAGTGTATCTTCATGACTTTGGATTTGACAATGGATTTTCAGCTATGACACCAAAAGCATGAGCAGCAACAACAACAGCAGCAACAAAATATGTAAATTGAACTTCAGCAAAATTAAAAACGGTGCATCAAGTGAAAAGAGAACTGTAAAATGAGATAAAATATTTGCAAATTACACATTAGATAAAGTTATAGTGACCAGAATCTACAATGAGCTCTTACAACTCAACAACAAAAGACAAACAACCCAATTAAAAAGTTGGAAGAGGATTTAAATAGACATTTTGCCAAATAATGTATACAAATGGCCAACAAGCACATGAAAAGATGCTCAACATCATTAGTCATTAGGGAAATGCAAATCAAAACCACAATGAGATACCACTTCACAATAGATAATAACAAGTGTTTAGCAATGATGTGGAGTAATTAGAAGTTTCATACAATGTTGATGGGAATATAAAATTGTGCAGCTGCTTTGGAAAACAGTCTAGCTTCTGTTCAAAAGATTAAACATAGCATTACCATATAACCTAGCAATTCCACTCCTAGGTATATACCCAAGAGAAATAAAACATATGTCCACACTAAAACTTGGGCACAAACGTTCATAGCACCATTATTCATAATATCCAAATAGTGGAAACAGTCCACACATCCATGAACAGATGAATAGATAAAATGTGGTATATACATACAATGGAATATTTTTAGCTATAAAAAGGAATAAAGCACTGATACGTTCTACAACATGGATGAACCTTGAAAACATTACACTAAGTAAGCAAAGCCATGCAAAGGACACATTTGTGTGATTCAATTTATATGGAATATCCAGAACAGGCAAAGCCAGAGAGACTGAAAATAGATTACTGGTTGCGAAGGTGGGATGGAGGGCAGGGGGAGTGGAAATGGTGATCGACAGATAATGTTTCAATATTTCTTTTAAGGGTGTTGAAAATGTTAAAAAATTATGTTGTGGCAATAGTTGCACAATTCTATGACTATACTAGATGCCACTGCACCGTACTCTTTAATTGGGTGGATGAATGTAAAGGCATGAAATATATCTTAATAAAGTCATAAAAAGTTGGTCATCTCTTAAAATTAATACAGTATTAAATTACAATTAAGAAAAAAAGGAGGAATAAGAAACCTCATTAGCTGTATATGTATAAAAACTTTTTAATTAAAAATCTTCCCGTAAGGAAAACTCATGTACCAGAAGAATTTGTTGGTAAATGGTATGAAACATTTAAGGAAGACAATATCAATCACATATAAACTTATTCAGAAAGTAGAAGAGGAAGGAATACTTCCCAAATTATTTTACAATGTTAACCCCAAGAAAAAAGGCAGAAAAAGTTATAAGAACAACAACAACAAAAAAGAAACTATCAACTTTCATGAATATAGATGTAAAATATTTAACAAGATACAGATGGTCTCTGACTTATGGTGATCTGACTTACAATTCTTTGATTTTACCATGTGCGAAAGCGATATGCATTCAGTAGAAACTGTACTTCAAATTTTGAATTTAGATCTTTTCCTGGGCTAGTGATATGCAGTATGATACTCTTTGGTGATGCTGGGCAGCGGCAGTGAGCTGCAGCTCCCAGTCAGCCACACGATCACAAGGGTAGACAACCAATACACTTACAATCATTCTGTTTTTCATTTTCAGTGCAGTATTCAATAAATTACATGAGCTTTCAACACTTTATTACAAAATAGACTTTGTTAGATGATTTTTCCCAACTGTATGCTAATGTAAACACTCTTAGCACGTTTAAGTTAGGATAGGCTAAGCCACGAAGTTCACTAGGTTAGGTGTATTAAATGCATTTTCGACTTACAATATTTTCTACTTATGATGGGTTTATTGAGATGTAACTCCATTGTAAGTCAAGGAAGATCTGTATTAGCAAATCATTTATTAACATATAAAAAGCATAACACATCGTGACCAATTGGGATTTATCCAAGAAGTACAAGGTGGGTTTAAATTTCAAAAATCAATCAGTATAATCCTTTCCATTAACAGAATAAAGAAGCAAAACCATATGATCATCTCTTTACTTTCAGAAAATGTATCTAACAAAATGCAATGAGCATGTATGATTTAAAAAAAACACACTGAGCAAAATAGAAATAAATGAGAACTACCTGAGTTCGTAAAAAAACATGTATGAACAGCTTACAGCTAATATAATCAATGGTGATTCATCCATTCCTCCTAAAATCAGGAACAAGGTCAAAATGGTCACTCTCACCATTTTTTTTTTATTGAATTGAAAAATCCTATTCTAAAATTCATACTGAAATTCAAAGCACTTAAAGTACCCCAAATATATATATTTTTAAGAAAAATAACAAAGCAGAAGGACTACCTTATTGAAATGTCTTGTTCTAAATCTACAGCAAACGAAACAGTGTAGAATGGCATAAATGCAATGCAAACGAAGAGCCTAGAAATAGACCCACACATATGTGGTCAATTGATTTTTGGCAGAGGCATCAAGGCAATTTGATATAGAAAGGAAAGTATTTTTAGCAAATGATTCTGAAATAATTGTATATCCATATAAAAAAATGAACCTTGACCCTATCTCCTATCACACACAAAAAGTAATTCTAGGAGTCGGCCTGGTAGCATAGCAGTTAAGTTTGCACACTCCACTTCGGTGGCGTGGGGTTCACAGGTTTGGATCCTGGGCATGGACCGATGCACCGCTTGTCAAGCCATGCTGTAGTGGCGTCCCATGTAAAGTAGAGGAAAATGGGCATGAATGTTAGCCCAGGGCCAATCTTCCTCAGCAAAAGGAGGAGGACTGGAAATGGATGTTAGCTCAGGGTTAATCTTCACACACACAAACAAAATTTAATTTTAGATGGCTCATATATCTAAATGTAAAAGCCAAAGTTATAAAGCTTTTAGAACAAAAGATAAAAAAATATATATATGACCTGGAGTTGACAAAGATTTATTAGGCAGGATAAGGAAATCAATAAGCGAAGGAAACAGAAAGACTTTAGCCTCTTCAAACTCAAAAACTCCTGTTCATCAAAAGATGCCATTAAGAAAATGAAAAGGCAAGCCACAGACTAGGAGAAAATATTCACAAATCATGTTTGACTAAGGCCTTGTATTCAGACTATATAAAGAAATCTTGCAACTCAATAATAAAAAGCCAAAAAACCCCTCAAAAATAGGTAAAATACTTGAAGAGTTACTACACGAAGGATGATATATGAATTTCTAATAAGCACATGAAAAAATACCCAACATCATTAATCACCATGGAAATGCACATTAAAACTGCACACTATTATATACTCAGTAAAATGGCATGAATACAAAAGATGACAACACCAAATGTTGACAAGAATGGAGATAAATGAAATTCTCTCACATTGTTAGTGCGAATACTTTGGGAAAAGTTTTGGCAATTTCTTATAAAGTTAAAGCTACACCTGTCCTTCAACCCAGCAATTTCAATTTATCCAGGAAAAATTAGAATATTCAAGAAGAAATTTTGTAAAGAAAAATAAACTTTATGAGATTTATTAACAATAGCCAAAAACTAGATACAACTTAAATGCATATCAACAGAAAATGAATAAAAATTTGTAATATATTCATATAATAGAATAGTACTTAGCAATAAAGAGGAATAGACTACTCTTTCAATCAACACCATGGACAAATATCACATTCATAACCCTAAGTGGGAAAAGCTAAATACAAAAGCAGAATATAATATAAATGGATTTATTTGAAATTCTAGAACAATCAACACTAGTCTAATGTGAAAAATTTCAGAGCAGTGGTTTCTCTTGGGGCCAGAAGGATTGATTGAAAAGGAACATGAGACAATTTTGGGAAGTCTGACATTTCTGTACAGTGAGAAAGCTGTGTGTTACATAAGCATATCCATTTGAAACAAATTTTCAGTTAAATTTTGTAAATATTAATATATGTGAATTTCACATAGAAAATTATTGTGAAAAATATGCGAGTAGGGGGGATGGAGTTCATGGGGTAATAGATAAAACAAGAAAGGCAGCATGTAGATAATTACTGAAGCTGGGTAGTGGGTTTATGGAGTTATGTTTTTTTATGAGGGTTTATTCTGTATACTTTGTATAGATTGAAAATTTATGTAATCAGCAGTTTAAAATATTTTTTAAACAGTGGAATACACATTCTTTTCAAGTACAAAAGGAACATTCACCAAGATACATTATATCTTGTGTCAACAAAAAACTCAACTAATTTAAAAAAGTTAAATTCATGCAAAGTCTGATCAGAATAGAATAAGACTAGAGATCAATAACAAAAAAATAACAAGAAAAATGTCAAACAATTTGAAAATAACACATTTCTAAATAATATATTGCAAAAAGACAAAGTCTTAAGATTTTGGAAAATATTTTGTACTGAATGAAAATGAAAATATCAAAATTTGTGAGACACAACTAACAAAAGCTTAGAAAAGGTCTAAAGCATCAAATCCTATATTAGAAAAGAGAAGAGGGTTCAAACCAAAAATTTAAGTTTCTACCTTAAGAAACTAGAAAAAGAAAAACAAAATAATCCCAAAGCAAGCAAAGAAAGGAAATCATACAGGTAAAAGCAAATATGTCAATAAAATAGAAAACAAAAACAATAAGAAAAATCAATAAAACCAAAGGCTGGTCATATGAAAAAATCAATAAAATTGCTAAACTTCAAGGAAGAATGACAAAGAAAAAAAAAGACATGAATTACCAATATGAAGAATAAAAGTGGAATTACAATTACAGATCCTTCAGACATTAATAAGACTAGTAATACTAGACACAACTCCACACAGAAAAATTCAATACATTTGAAGAAATGGATGAAATCCTTGAAAACTACTAATTACCAAAACTCATTCAATTTGAAATAGATAAACTGAATGGTTGTATAACTATTAAATAAATTTATAGTTAAAACCCTCTCAAGAATGAACTCTCACAGTGCCAATGATCTCACTGGAGAATTCTAGGAAACATTTGGGAAATGTATAATGCCAATTCTACACTATTTATGTCAAAAAATAGAAAAGAAGAGAATACTCTCCAACTCATATGAAGCCAGAATTTCTCTGATACCAAAACCAGACAAATACAATATAAGAAAAGGAAACTAAAGTCCAGTACTGCTCACAAACTAGGACGCAAAATCCTCAAAAATATTAGCAAATCAATACAGCAATTTATATAAAGAATAAAACACCATGACAAGTGATGTTGATTCCAGGAATGCAAAACTGGGACATTTAAAAATCAATCAATGTAATCCACCATAATTATAGTTTAAAGAAGAAAAAAACATGATCATAAAAATTGATGCAACAAATTTGTTTGACAAAATTCAACTTTCGTTTGTGATAAAAATGTTCAACAAACTAGAAATACAGGGATAATTTTTCAACTTATAAAAAAAATCTAAAAAATCCTGTAGGAAACATAAAGACTGAATATTTTCCTCCTGAGATTGAGAACCAGTCAAGGATGTCCATTCTCACAATTCTTGTTCAGTATCATACTGGAAATCCCATCCAGTGCAATACAGTCAGACAAATGAATAAAAGAAATATGTATTGTGGGAAAAAAGAAATAAAACTGTCCTTATTTGCAGATTATATATTTGTTTATGTAAAAAGTCCCAAGGAATCCACAAGAAAACCATCTTAAAACTAAGTTTGTTTAGCAATGCCATAGGATATAAAATCAACACACACACAAAATCAATCTTAAATATATATACTATCAATGAATACTGGAAACTAAACATTAAAAATAAAACTGTACCATTCATAATAGCTTTAAAAGAATAAGATACAGAGGTATAAACTAGCAAACCATGTACAGTATCTTTTTTGTGTGTGTGTGAGGAAATCAGCCCTGAGCTAACATCCATGCTAATCCTCCTTTTTGCTGAGGAAGACCGGCTCTGAGATAACATCTATTGCCAGTCCTCCTCCTTTTTTTTCCCAAAGCCCCAGTGGATAGTTGTATGTCATAGTTACACAGCCTTCTAGTTGCTGTATGTGGGACGCGGCCTCAGCATGCCTGGAGAAGCGGTGCGTCAGTGCGCACCCGGTATCCAAACCCAGGCCGCCAGCAGCGGAGCGTGCGCACTTAACCACTAAGCCACGGGGCCGGCCCCATGTACAGTATCTTAATGCATAAAACTACCAAAAGCTGTTGTAAAACATTAAAGAAGATCTAAAAAAATGGAAAGGTATACCATGGTCATGGATTAGAAGACACAACATTGTAAAAGTATCAGTTCTCAAAAAATTGATCAATAAACTTACAATTCCAAAATCTTTGCCCAATGTTTTTCTTGTATGTGCAAATAGGGTAATTCTAAAATTCATTTGAAATGCAAAGAAACCACCTAAATAATGTTGAAAAAGAAGAATAAAGTTGGAGAATTCACACTACCTGATTTTAAGACTTAATATAAAACTACAGTAATCATGACATTATGGTATTAATGGTTGGCACATAGATCAATGGAACAGAATAGAAAGTTCAGAAATAAAGCCATGCTAACATGAACAATTGATTTTTGACAAAGATGCAAAGGTAATTTAGTGGAAACAGTAGTCTTTTTTTAGTAAATACTGTTGCATCAATTAGACAACTTTAGGGTAAATAAATAAAAACAACAATAATAAATATTCAATCTAAACATCATAGCTTATTCAAAAATTACCTCAAAGTGGATCATAAATCTAAATATAAAATATAAAACTATAAAACTTTTACAGAAAAACAGGTTTTCATGAATTGCGTTTAGGAAAAACATTAAATATGACATCAAAAGCACAATCCATAAAAGAAAATTATGATAAAATGGACTTAATCAAAATTTAAAACTTTGTCACTTGAAAGACACTGTTAGGTAAAATGAAAGATGAGGAACAGACTGGGAGAAAATACTTGCAAATCATATGTCCGGCAAAAAACTTGTATCCAGAAATTATAAACAACTCTCAATTCTAAGAACGGGAGAAGGCATAAAAGCTTAAGAATTCTATCATAAGAGGGGGCAAGAAACATGGAGCAAGTGTATTCATTCAAGGTGAAGAAAACCCTAGATATAATAGGACCAGTGAACAGTATATCCCATCTGAAGGCAACTAGTAAAGATTTGAGGAGGTGTCTACTACTTCCAATGTGAAAGCAGTAATGCAAAACTACAAGGAATATGAAGAATCAAGGAAACTTACGATCACCAAAAGTTAACAATAATCTTCTAGTAACCAAACTGAAAGACATGGAATTTTGTGATGTAGCTGATAAAGAATTCAAAATAGCTGTTTTGAGGAGACAATGAGCTACAAGGAAACACAGAAAGACTATTGAACAAAATCAGGAAAACAATAGATGAACAAAATGAGAAATTTAACAAAGAGATAGCAATCACAAAAGATAACCAAACAGAAATTTTGGAGCTGAAGAATTTAATAAATGAAATGAAAGATTCAAAGAGAGCTTCTATAGCAGAGTAGACCAAATGAAAGATAGAATAAGTGAGCTAAAGAATAGGAATTTTGAAATAACCAAACAGAAGAGAATAAAGTCAAAAGAATGAAACAGAGTGAAGAAAACCTGTGTGATCTGTGGGAGAAATAGCTGAGAAATTACCAAACCTGGGGAGAGGCTTGGATATCCAAGTTCATGAAGCTAATAGATCACTCTATTATCTGAATGCAAAAAGACCTTCTCCAAAACATAAGTGAAACTGTCAAAAATAAAAGATAAAGGAGAATCCTAAAAGCAACCAGAGGCAAAAAGATTGTAACCTACAAAGGAACCTATTAAGTTATCAGCAGATTTCTCAGTAGAAACCATACAGGACAGGAGAGAGTGGAATGGCATATTTACAGTGTTGAAAGAAAAAAACTGACAGCCAACCAAAAAATTTGCTCTATCTGGCAAAGTTGTCCTTCAGATATGAAGGAGAAATAAAGACTTTACCAGACAAACAAAAGCTGAGGGAGTTCGTCACCACTAGAGCTGCCTTGCAAGAAATGCAGAAAGTAGTTTTTAAAGCTGAAATGAAAAGATGCTAATTAGTGACATGAAACATATGAAAGCATACAACACAATGGTAAAGGTAAATATACAGTCAGATTTAGAAAACTCTAATTCTGTAATAGGATGATGTGTTGAGCACTTTATAGTATAAAGGTTAAAGGAAAAGAGTATTAAACATAACTCTAGCCACTATAATTTGCTAATGAGTATACAACATATAAAAAGTTAAACTGTGACCTGAAAATATAAAAAGGGGAGAGTAAAACGGTAGAACTTTTGTATGTGATCAAAGTTAAGTTGCTATCAGCTTAAAATGGACTGTTTTATCTGTAAGATGTTTTGTATAGGCCTTATGGTAACCACAAAGCAAAAACCTAGAGTAGACTCACAAAAGATAAAGAAATGAAAAACAGAGCATATCGCCACATAAAATCATCAATTTACAAAGGTAGGCAGAAACAGAGGAAAAAAGAAACATTGGAACTACAAAACAGCCAGAAAGCAAATAATAAGGTGGCATTAATAAGTCCTTTCACATCAATAATTACTCTAAATATAAACTGAATTTACCAATCAAAAGGCACAGAGGGGCTGGATGGATAAAAATACAAGACCCAACTACATGCTGCCTGCAAGAGACTCACTTCAGATTTAAGGATACACATAAGATCAACATGAAGGTATGGAAAAAGTTATTTCATGTAAATGAAAACCAAAAGAAAGTTAGGGCAGCCATACTTCTATCAGACAAAATATGGTAACAAGAGACAAAGAAGGTCATTATATAATGACAAAGGGGTCAATTCATCAGGAAGATACAACAATTGTAAATATATATGCACTCAGCATTGGGGCACCTAAATATATTAAGCAAATACTACCAGATTTGAAGGGAGAAACAGATAACAATTCAATAATAGTAACGATGGCTCAAGCCCAGCATTTCCTTGTTGATTTTCTGTCTGGATGATCTATCCATTGCTGAAAGTGGGGTACTGAATTCTACTATTATTATTGTATTTTTGTCTTCTAATAATTGAAAATTTGTACTCTTGACCTACATCACTCCATTTCCCCTACCCCCAGTGCCTGGCAACCACAATTCTATAAATAAAAAGAACTCTCAAAATTCAACAGTAAGAATGCAAACAACCTAATTTAAAAAAATGGGCATGATGCATAATAGACACTTCACGAAGGAAGATACATGAATGCCAAATAAGCACAAGAAAATATTTCAACATAATTATCCTTTAGAGAAATGCAAATTAACACTACGATGAAATATCCCTACACTCCTATTAGAATGGATATATATATATATATATCTCCATATATATATAATACAAAGTACTGGCAATGATGCAGATCAGTTAAAACTATCATACTGGTGGTTGCTGGTGGTAATGCAATATGGCACAGCCCCTCTGGAAAACGTCTGGCAGTTTCTCATAATGGTAACACACTTACAATAATGACCTAACAATCCCATTCCTGGGTATTTATCCTGAAGAAATAAAATGTATGTGCACACACACACAAACTACACAAATGTTTATAGTAGAGGTATTCATAATTGCCACAAACTAGAAACAACACAAGTGTCCTTCAACATATGCATGAATAAAAAATGTCCATTCCATGGTATACCTCTAAGCAACAAAAAGGAGAGAATGATTGGTATAAGCAACTTGGATAAATCTCAAAGGCATTAATCTGAGTGAAAAAAGCTAGTCCACAAAAGGTTATATAATGTATGATTACATTTGTATAACATTCTTAAAAAGACAACTATAATGACAGAGAAGATTAGTGGTTGCCAAGATTTATGGTTATGATTGTGAGAAGGGAGTGATTATTAAGGGCTAACACGAGGGATTTTGTGAGGGTGATGCAACTGTTCTGTATACTGATTGTGGTCATGGTTACACAAATCTATACATGTATTAAAATTCATAGAACTGTATTAAAAAAGTAAATTTCAATGTATACTAGTTTAAAAAATGCTCACACACACACATGCAGAAGTATTGCACTCTAGAGACACACAGAGGATACAGCAGTGCTTGTCCTGATTATATCATTATTTAATTCATCATTCTGGCCCCTGAAATATCCAGATAATAATGGCCTATGACACTGGACTAATGCAAACTTAAGCAAGTAGTAGCCCCTCTTACAACTGTTGTGCCATATGTGGTATTTTTACTAGATCAGATTAACAGCCTCAGGATTGTGTATATAGGTATTGATATGGAAAATATATTACTTTTCATATTCATCAGGGAGGAGAATCTGAAGCACCCCAGAGATATGTTAATTCTCTTGCTCTCTATCATATAACATAGTTCACAGAAATCTGGATACATTCCAAGCACATTCCATTAGTTCACTATATTGGAGTACTTGAGCATGGCAGGTCAAGTGACCCTTTGGCTAGAACTACCAATCATGAGCTAGATACCATATCATAAGATCTAGCAGATCCAGAAATCCTTTATAAAAGGAAGTGGGATTGTGCATAAGCAGAACAGATGATACAAATAAATGGAACAAACATATGGCTAAGTCCCTACCACTGTAATATTGATGCCTTTCACTCAGATCATGCCTATTGTCTCATGAGAATTTCCTTCTGTCCAGGTGAAAGAAAAGATTACAGACAAATAAACCTGGCACATTGGTAGAAACTGAAAATGGACTGCTACTGTATTACAGTACCACCTGAGTTTGCCTTGAAATACAGTGGTGATGGGAAATCGTCTCAATGAGCAGAGCTTTTGGCAATGCATCTGTTCATTCACTTTATGTGGAGAGAGAAGTGGCCCAACATAGGAGTGGGCGCCCATGGACTTGTGAGGCCGACCAAATGGCTTAGCTGGTTCACCAGTAGACCAGAAGGAGCAAGGTGGAAGATTGGAGATATGGATCGACTTACGGGAGTGGATACAAGGATGAAGATTTTTTTTGGCACATTAACATACTTTAGAGGACATCTATTCCATTAGATAAACTAAACATTCAAGTGGACAGATGACAGCTAACTTCTGTCCTCAGCTAACACAGTACTGGCAGAGATGGAAGCTATATATAGTCCCAACAGCATGGATTCCCTTTTACCAATCCTTATCTAGCAACTGCCAATGCTGAATGTATGAAATGTTAACAATAGAGAAAGATATTGAGCCCCTGATATGACACAAACACTTGAGGACATAACAGTCACTTTGTGGCAAGTTGATCACATTGAACCATTTTCAACTTGAAAAGTGAAGCAATTCATCCTGACTAAAATTGATATATATTCTGGATATGGGTTTGAATTTTCTGTCCACGAAGTCTTGACCTAAACCATTATCTGAAGGCTCACAGTGTGTCTGATATCCCAGTGTGGGAAACTTCGTAGCATTGCCTTGGGTCAAAGGACCTAATTTATGGCAAAGGAGGTAGGTAGCAGTAGGCACATGATCATGGGTTCCACTAGTTCTCTTACATAATACACCATCCAGAAACTGACAGAATAATAAAGTGGCAAATTGACTTTTAGAGATGTTTCTGAGGGGAGTGACATTAGCAAGTTGACAGAATAGGAGGTCCTAGGCTTCCTCCCCCCACAGAAACACCAATTTTACAACATCCAAATACAAGGAAATTAAACAACACACTCCTAAACAACCATTGGGTCAAAGAATAAATCAAAAGGGAAATTAGAAGATATTTCAAGACAAATGAATGGGGAAAACTCAACATACCAAAACTTATGCAATACAGCAAAAGAAGTACTAAGAGGGAAATATAGCAATAAACGCCTAAATTAGAAGGATGATAGATCTCAAATAAACAACCTAAATTTTTCTTTCAAGGAACTTGAAAAAGAGCAAACTGAGCCCAAAGTTTTCAGAAGGAAGGATATAATATGATTAGAGCAGAAATAAATGAAATAGAGAATTGAAAAATACTAGAAAAAAAGACAAAAATTAAAAGTTGTTTTTTTGTAAAAATAAACAAAATCAACAAACCCTTAGTTAGACTAACCAAGAAAAAAAGAGAGAAAACTCAAATAAAATCAGAAATGAGAGAGGAGAAGTTACAACTGATGCCAAAGAAATAAAAAGTTCATAAGGGATTATTGTGAATAATTATACACCAACATATTGGGCAAACTAGAATAGGTAAATTCCTAGAAATATACAACTTACCAAGATTGAATCAGGAAGAGATAGAAAGCCTGAACAGACCAACAACAAATAAGGGGATTAAATTAGTAAACAAAAACCTCTCAACAAAGAAAAGCTCAGGACTAGATGGCTTCAAAGGTGAATTCTACCAAACAATTAAAGAAGATTTACTACCAATCCTCTTAAACTCTTCCAAAAAATAGAAAAAGAGGGAACACTTCCAAAAATATTTTATGGGCCAGGCTCACCCTGATACCAAAGTCAGACAAAGACACTACAAGAAAAGAAAACTACAGAGCTATATCCCTGAGGAATATGATGCAAAATTCCTCAACAAAATACTAGTAAATCGAATTCAACAGCACCATAAAAGGTTCATACTCCATGATCAAGTGGGATTTATTCCTGGATGCAAGGATATTTTAATGTATGCAAATAAAGCAATGTGATACACCACATTAAGAGAATGAATGATAAAAATCATATGATCATCTCAGATGCAGAAAAAGCATTTGACATAATTCAACACTTTTTCATCATAATAACTGTCAACAAATTAGGTATCAAAGGAATTTACCTCAATACAATAAAAGCCACATATGACAAGCCCACAGCTAACATCATACTCAACTGAGCTTTTCCTGTAAGATCAGGAACAAGGCCAGGATTTCCACTCTCACCAATTCTATTCAACATAGTACTGGAAGACCTAGGCACAGCAATTAGGCAGGAAAAAGGAATAAAAAGCATCCAAGTAAGAAAAGAAGTAAAATAATTTCTCTTTGCAAGCAGATGACATGATCCTTTATGTAAAAAACCTTATAGACTCCACCAAAAAACTTTTGAACTAGTAAAAGAATTCAGTAAAGTTGTAAGATACAAAATCAACATACAAAAATCAGTTGTATTTCTATACAAGAACAACAAACTATCTGAGAAAGATACTGAGAAAAACAATCCCGTTTATATTAGCATCATAAGGAATAAAATACTTAGGAATAAACTTAACCAAGAGGTGCAAGACTTGTACACTGAAAACTGTAAAACACTAATGGAAGAAATTAAATCAGACACAAATAAATGGAAAAACATCCCATGTTCATGGACTGGAAGACTTAATATCATTAAAATGTCCATGCTACCTGAAGCAAACTACAGATTCAATGTAATCTTTAACAAAATCCCAATGGCATTTTTTATAGAAAAATAAAAAAGAATCCTAAAATTCGTATGGAACCACAAATGCTCCCAAATAGCCAGAGCAATTTGATCAAGAAGAACAAAGCAG
The DNA here is from genome assembly GCA_028646465.1 of Rhinoceros unicornis. Classification (NCBI taxonomy): domain Eukaryota; kingdom Metazoa; phylum Chordata; class Mammalia; order Perissodactyla; family Rhinocerotidae; genus Rhinoceros; species Rhinoceros unicornis. The sequence goes on along the minus strand of CM053558.1, from coordinate 8,543,664 downwards.
GAAACATCACATTTCCTGATTTCAAAATATATTACAAAGCTACAGTAATCAAAACAGTGTGATACTGGCATAAAAACAGACATATAGACAAATGGAACAGAGTAGAAAGCCCAAGAATAAACCCATGCATATGCAATCAATTGCTTTTTGACAAGAGTGCAAAGAATTCAGAATGGGGCATGGATAGTCTCTCCAATAAATGGTGTCAGGTAAACGGGATATCAGCATGTAAAAGAAGGAAATTGCACCCTTATCTCACACCACATACAAAAATCAACTCGAAATGGATTAAAGACTTCAATGTAGGACCTTAAACTGTAAAATTCCTAGAAGAAAACATAGGGGAAAAGCTTCTTGACATTGGTCTTGACAATAATTTTTTGGATATGACATGAAAAGCACTGTCAACAAAAGCAAAAGTAGACAAATGGGACTACATGAATCTAAAAAGCTTCTTCACAGCAAAGGAAATAACAAAATGAAAAGGCGTCCTAGGAAATGAGAGAAAATATTTTCAAACCGTATATGTGATAACAGGTTAGTATCAAAAGGATATAAAGAACTCCTACAACTCAATAGCAAAAAAAAAAAAAAAAAAGCCTGACTAAAAAATAGACAAAGGAAATGAATAGATATTTCTTCAAAGAAGACAAAGAAATGACCAACAGTTATATGAAAAGGTTCTCAACATGACCAATCATCAGGGAAATGCAAATCAAAATCTCAATGATATATTGCTTCATACCTGTTAGGATGACTACTATCAAAAAAGAAAAGATAAGTGTTGGTGAGGATGTGGATAAAAGAAAACCTTGTACACTGTTGGAGGGAATGTAAATTCGTGCAGCCACTATGGAAAACAGTATGGATGTCTCTCAAAAAACTAAAAGTAGAGCCACCATATGATCCAGCAATCCCACTTGTGGGTACACATCCAAATAAATTTAAATCAGGATCTCTAAGAGATATCTGCACTCTCATGTTCATTGCAGCATTATTCGCAATAGCCAAGACACGGAAGAAATCTAAATGACCATGGATTGATGAATGGATAAAGAAAATGTGGTGTATGCATACAGTGGAATATTATTCAGCCTTAAAAAGAAGGAAATTCTGCCATTTACAAAAGCATGGATGAACCTGGAGGACATTATGCTAAGTGAAATACGTCAGACACGGAAGGACCAATACTACATGATACCACTTGTATGAGGAATCTAAAATAGTCAAACTCATAGAAGCAGAGAGTAAAATAGCTGTTGCCAGGGACTAGGGGGAGAGGAATATGGGGAGGTTTTAGTTAAAAGGCACAAAGTTTCAGTTATGCAAGATGAATAATCTCAGAGATCTGCTATACAATATAGTGCCTATGGTTAACAAGACTCCATTGTACACTTTAAAATTTGCTAAGAGAGTAGGTCTTATGTTGTGTTCTCATCATAAAATAATAATAATCATAATAAAATAAAGAAGGGAAAAAGCTTGTGGAAGTGGTGTTTATGTTTATGTCATAGATTGTGGTGATGGTTCCACAAATGTATGCTTATTTCCAAACTCATCAAGTTTTATACATTAAATATGTATAACTTTTTGTATGTCAATCATACCTCAATAAATTGGTTTTGAAAAGATATTGGTGAGGGACCAGCTTGGACATGATACCCCTTGTGGATGGGACGCTATTATTCAGAATATGTGTTATTCTCTAAAACGACAGACAAGATATTGTGATATGTCCTCAATAGGTAGTATGCATGGGTGCAGGAACCAAGAGGTGGAAATTAGAAGTTGGTCATGCTCACCATCATTCCCAATGATGAGCTTTGGGAATTTGTGCTTCCCCTTGTCTCAACTCTAGCTATGTGGATGTAAAGGTCCTGTTTTCCAGGGTAGGAACAGTTTCACCAGGAGAAATAGTAAGATTCCTGCTACACTTAAAGCTATGGCCACTGCCTGATCACTTTGGATTCCTCCTGCTAGTATATCAGCAGGTACAAAAATGAGTTACCATAGTGGCACTAATAACTGATGTTGATCATCATGAGGAGGTAGGATTGCTGCTACATAAAAGAGGCAGGATAGAGTCTGTTCGGCATTCAGGTGATCTACGGGGGCATCTTTTGGTACTCCTATGCTCAGTCTTAACTGTAAATGGGCAAGCACAGCCACCACAGACCTGATAGGGAATGGGAACTGGGGCTCAGACCCCTCCTAGATGAGGGTCTGGGTTACCTGACCAGGCAAACCACCTAGACCAGCTGAAGTGATAGCTGGAGTTAAGGAAAATACAGAATGTGTGGTGGAGAAGGAGATGATACATATCAGTTACACCCTCAGAATTTGTCTCAGTGACTGGTTTCTTTTAAACTTCCCCAGGAATTGTGCTAGAAGAGCTGTGTCCAGATAGAGTGAACTTAACATGAGAAGCAAATAGATCTCAGTGACACAAGGAGTGGATTGTAGCAGATGTTGTGGTGTCATGCTCAAATTCCCTTTATTCTGCTGGTACACCCATCCTTCCAGCTGCTCTAAGTGGAGGGAGCCCTCTTGCCTGGAAAGTTACATCTCCTGAGTGGGGCCCACAACTAATGACTAAATGATAGAAGGGTATAAAAGGCTGGATCCTTAATTTCAAGTGAAGATAACCATGTTCACTCGTAATGTTTATACTCCCGGGTTTTCTCCCATGGGGTACCTGGACTAGACTTTTTTCAGACTCTATCTCTGCTGTGCCCTTTCTGCTTCTTTATCCTGCTTTATTCCCTCCCTTACAAGGGTTTACTAAGGAGTATCCCTCTAATAAATCACTTTTACAAGAATCTCTATTTTAGATTCTGCTTTTAGGAACCACACCTAAGAAATTTTTAGAATGTGAGTTTAAGATCCAGTGGAAATAGAAAAATTAATATGTCTATGTTGATTAATGGAACAAGTTCCAAGAAGGGGAAAGGCAGGGATGAGATCTCAAGCACAGGTAGAGAATTATATCCCAATTACCATAAAATAAAGGAAAAATGCATGCTACTAGGTACCTGAATGTGGAGAGGCACAAAAACTGATGGAAGGCATAAAACTCCACAAGGAACAGTAGTTGGGATTGAGCCAAGAAGAAGCCTGCCAGCCTTGTTTGCTGCACTCTGTTCCCTGAGCTCACTTTCTGTGTATGCAGGCTGACTAGAGACATGATCAGAAACCACAGACAGAAGAGTGGTATCCCGGGGAACAAGTTCATCTGCAGAACTGCTGTGTTAAGCTGATCTGCTACTTGTTTCAAAAGGCAAGGTGCTCATATACCTATACAAGTCTTATATAGCTCTCTAACACACATCAGACGCTAGAATTAAAGGACAGTCTTATTCTAATTACACTGTAGTCTAATAAGAAATTGCAATTAGAATTTGCTTATGATGTTTACTAATGAAATCACTTCATCCCCAATCCTCTATCTTTACTCTTAGAAAAAAAAAGTTGCTAAAAACATTGAATCAACAGCCTACATATATATATAACGTGTGCGTGTTTGTAATGTAAATCTATATATATATGACAATCTATATCATATATATATGATTCAAAGCTCAGAATCCTACATTCACTAACTGCCTAAAGCCATGAGCAACAAACATTGCTCACTTGCTGCATATTCAAGTTGCTAATCTAAGAGATGAGAAATCTAGGTATGAGTTCTAGATCTGGCAATATCTAGCACTGTGAACCTTTGAGACAGACTATTCATTAGTGAAATGATGAGTTTGGCTAGTTTCTTTGGTTTCTCAACTATTTGTTTAACCTCTCCTATTTATAAAGCACTGAGGTAAGTGCTGATCACCAAAACCTCTCTTGGCACCAATGCCGCTCTCAGTGTAATTGAATATCCACGCTTGCACTCACATAGTGCAGTTCTCATCCTGAGCATGTAAAGTGCCTTTCACTATCCTTCTTTTATGAATGTGGGTGAAAGGTGTTAAGCGACCTTCTCAAGATAGCAGCCAGGATTCAAAACAAGGGTGGAACTACAGCCACAGTGTTCTTCACGTCCAACTTGAGGCACGCTTTTCCATCTTAAACGTTATGAAGGTTTATCATGACTTTGCTTTTTTGCTTTTTTGTGCGTGTATGTGAGGAAGATTAGCCCTGAGCTAACATCCAATGGAATCCTCCTGTTTTTGCTGAGGAAGATTATCCCCGGGCTAACATCTGTGCCCATCTTCTTCTACATTATATGGGATGCTGCCACAGCATGGCTTGACAAGTGGTGCATTGGTGCACACCTGGGATCCGAACCTGTGAACCTCAGGCTGCCGAAGTGGAGTGCACACACTTAATCGCTATGCCACCGGGCTGGCCCCTATGATTTTGCTTTTATGTCATATTTTAGCTTTACTACCATGACTACTTTATTCAGTGTCCTTAGTGAGGCAGTTCTCTTTCCCGCAGTCTCTAGGAATACATGGTATTAAAATGGCTGCATATATTTAAGCATTACATCCTATTAAAAATTCAAAAACAAAACTTATGAAACTCAAATCCACCACAGGATTCCACAGTACCTTGGTGATAGGAAACAAACTCCCGAGATATGATATGTCAAGTGCTGTGTATCTTTCCCTAATTATGTTCTTCTCAGCTACATGCTGAGTATTGTGAACACAAGATCTGTGACTCTTTAAGAATTAAAGTTGTAGGTTAAAAAATAAGTGGTTTTAATAAAACAATGTCTTTGGGAAATTTTGAGGGGGATTATATTACATAATATTCCCAGTACTGCTGTATCAAGCACTAGTCCATCAGTTTTATGAAAAACAAGATTAAGCAAGATGTTTTCCAATTCCCACAAGTATTCATGATGTTATAAAGTGTTTTTTTGTTGTTGAGTTGTATGTATTCTTTATATATTTTGGATTTTAACCCCTTATCATCTGATATATGATTTACAAATATTTTCTCTCAATTGTTCAGTTGTCCTTTCGTTTTGTTGATGGTTTCGTTTGCTGTGCAGAAGCTTTTTAGTCTGATGTAGTCCCATTAGTTTATTTTTTCTTTTGTTTCCCTTGCCTGAGTAGACATGGTATGTGAAAAGATACTGCTAAAATTGATGTCAAAGAGTGCACTGCCTATATTTTCTTCTAGGATTTTTATGGTTTCAGGTCTTAGATTCAAGTCTTTAATCCACTTGGAGTTAATTTTTGTGAATGGTGTAAAATAATGGTCTACTTACTTTCTTTTGCATGTGGCTGTCCAGTTTTCCCAACACCATTTATTGAGAGATTTCCCTTTCTCCATTGTATATTCTTGGCTCCTTTGTTGAAGTTTAGGTATCTATAGATATGTGGTTTTATTTCTTGGCTTTCAATTCTGATCCACTGATCTATGTGTCTGTTGTCCTGCCAGTACCATGGTGTTTTGATTACTATAGCTTTGTAGCATATTTTGAAGTCCAGGTTTGTTTTCTTTTTTTCAAGGGTGCTTTGGCTGTTCGATGCTTATATATTTTCCAAACTTTCTGCAATAATTATGCATTTATTTATCACTAGAAACAAGCAAGCAACAATACAAAACCAAATAACATACTTTTTTTTTCCAGTAATGTTATTGAGCTCATAATGGTTTACAACATTGTGTAATTTTGGATGTACATTATTGTTTATCAGTTTCTGGATAGACTTCATCATGCTCACCCCTAGTACTCTAATTATTGTCCATCACCATACATATGTGTCCCATTACCCCTTTCATCCACTCCCCAACCCCCTTCCCTCTGGTAACCACAAATCTGTTCTCTTTATCCATGTATTTGCTGTCTTCCACATAGAAGTGAAATCATGCAGTATTTGTCTTTCTCTCTCTGGCTTATTTTGCTTGACATCATACCCTCAAGGTCCATCCATGTTGTTGCAAATGGGATGGTTTTGTCTTTTTTTATGGCTGAGTAGTATTTCATTGTGTATATATATACATCTTCTTTATCCATTCATCCACAGAAGGGCACTTGGGTTGCTTCCGCGTCTTGGCTATTGTGAATAATGCTGTGATGAACATAGGGGTGCATAAGTCTCTTTGGATCATTGATTTCAAGTTCTTTGGATAAATAACCAGTAGTGGAACAGCTGGATTGTATGATATTTCTATTTTTAATTTTTTGAGAAATCTCCATACTGTTTTCCATAGTGGCTGCACCACTTTGCATTCCCACCAGCTGTGTATGAGGGTTCCTGTTTCTCCACATCTTCTCCAACACTTGTTTTTTGTCTTGGTGATCATAGCCATTCTGACGGGTGTGAGGTGGTATCTCATTGTAGTTCTGATTTGCCTTTCCCTGATGATTAGTGATGTTTAACATCTTTTCATGTGCCTGTTGGCCATCTACGTATCTTCTTTGGAAAAATGTCTGTTCATATGCTCTGTCCATTTTTTGATTGGGTTGTTTGGTTTTTTGTTGTTGAGTTGTATGAGTTCTTTACATGTTTTGGAGATCAGTCTCTTGTCAGATAAAAGATTTGCAAATATTTTCTCCCAGTTGATGGGCTGTTTTTCGTTTTGTTCATGGTGTCCTTTGCTTTGCAGTTTTTTAGTCTGATGTAGTCCCATTTTTTAACTTTTTCTTTAGTTTCCCTTGCCCAAGTAGACATGGTATTTTGAAAAGATGCTGATAAGACAAATGTCATATAGTGTACTGCCTATATTCTCTTCTAGGAGTTTTATGGTTTCAGGTCTTACATTCAAGTCTTTAATCCATTTTGAGTTAATTTTTGTGTATGGTGCAAGATAATGATCTACTTTCATTCTTTTGCATGTGGCTGCCCAGTTTTCCCAACACCATTTATTGAAGAGACTTTTCTTTCTCTGTTGTATGTTCTTGGCTCCTTCGTCAAAGATTGACAGTTCATAGATGTGTGGTTTTATTTCTGGGCTTTCAATTCTGTTCCATTGATCTGTGTGTCTGTTTTTGTGCCAGTACCATGCTGTTTTGATTGCTATAGCTTTGTAGTATATTTTCAAATCAGGGAGTGTGATACCTCCAGCTTTGTTGTTTTTTCTCAGGATTGCTTTGGCTATTCGGGGTATTAAGTTGTTCCATATAAATTTTAGGATTCTTTGTTCTATTTCCATGAAGAATGTCATTGGGATTCAGATTGGGATTGTATTGAATTTGTAGATTGCTTTAGGTAGTATGGACATTTTAACTATGTTGATTTTTCTGACCCATGAGTATGGAATATCTTTCCATTTATTTATGTCTTCTTTAATTTCTTTCAATAATGTTTTATCATTTTCAGTGTATAGTTCTTTCTTCTCTGCGGTTAAGTTTATTCCTAGATAGTTTGTTGTTTTTGTTGCAATTGTAAATAGAATTGTATTCTTGATTTCTCTTTCTTTTAGTTCATTGTTAGTGTATAGAACTGCAACCATTTTTTGTAAGTTGATTTTGCACCCTGCAACTTTGCTGTAGATATTGATTATTTCTAATAGTTTTCTGATGGATTCTTTAGGGTTTTCTATATATAGGATCATGTCATCTGCAAACAGTGAGTGTTTCACTTCGTCCTTTCCAATTTGTATTCTTTTTCTTTCTTTGTCTTGCTTAATTGCCCTGGCCAAAACCTCCAGTACTATGTTGAATAGCAGTGGCGAGAGTGAGCACCCTTGTCTTTTTCCTGTTCTCAGTGGGGTGGCTTTCAGTTTTTCACCATTGAGAATGATGTTGGCTGTGGGTCTGTCATATATGGCCTTTATTATATTGAGGTACTTTCCTTCTATACTCATTTTATTGAGAGATTTTATCAAAAATGGATGTTGGATCTTGTCAAACGCTTTCTCTGGGTCTATTGAGATATCATGTGATCCTTGGTCCTCATTTTGTTAATGTGATGTATCACATTCATTGGTTTGTGGATGTTGAACCAACCCTGCGCCACTGGAATAAATCCCACTTGATTATGGTGTATGATCCTTTTAATGTCTTGCTGTATTATGTATTATGCTATATTATTTATTATAATGTATTAATGTATTGCTGATATTTTGTTGGGGATTTTTGTGTCTATGTTCATTAGTGATATTGGTCTGTAATTTTCCTTCTTTTTGTTGTCCTTGTCTGATTTTGGTATCAGGGTAATGTTGGCCTCATAGAATGAGTTAGGAAGTCTTCCATTTTCTTCAATTTTTTAGAATAGTTTGAGAAGGATAGGTATTAAATCATCTTTGAATGTTTGGTAAAATTCTCCAGAGAAGCCATCTGGTCCTGGACTTTTATTTTTTGGGAGGTTTTTGTTTACTATTTCAATATCTTTACTTGGGATTGGTCTATTCAGATTCTATATTTCTTCTTTTTTTTATTTTAATTTTTTGTTTATTGCAGTAACATTGGTTTATAACATTGTATAAATTTCAGGTGTACATCATTATACTTATATTTCTGCCTAGATTACATCATGTTCACCACCCAAATACTAATTACAACCCATCACCACACACTTTTGCTGAATTACCCCTTTCACCCTCCTCCCTCCCCCCTTCACCTCTGGTAACCGCTAATCCAATCTCTGTCACTATGTGTTTGTTTATCGTTGTTATTATCTGCTACTTGATGAAGGAAATCATACGGTATTTGACCTTCTCCCTCAGACTTACTTCACTTTGCACAATACCCTCCATGTCCATCCGTGTTGTCACAAATGGCTGGATTTCATCGTTTCTTATGGCTGAGTAGTATTCCATTGTGTATATACACCACATCTTCTTTATCCATTCGTCCCTTGATGTGCACTTAGGTTGCTTCCAAGTCTTGGCTATTGTGAATAACGCTGCAATGAACATGGGGGTGCATGTATCTTTACGCATTGGTGCTTTCAAGTTCTTTGGATAAATACCCAGCAGTGGAATAGCTGGATCATATGGTAGTTCTATCCTTAATTTTTTGAGGAATCTCCATACTGTTTTCCATAGTGGCTGCACCAGTTTGCACTCCCACCAGCAGTGTATGAGAGTTCCCTTCTCTCCACATCCTCTCCAACACATGTTGTTTCCTGTCTTGTTAATTATAGCCATTTTGATGGGCGTGAGGTGATATCTCGCTATAGTTTTGATTTGCATTTCCCTGATAGTTAAT
>CM053558.1:8476764-8534055 GCA_028646465.1 Rhinoceros unicornis | reverse complement strand
AACCAAGATTCAAACCCAGGTTAAAGGTTTACATTGTGCATGGTGAGAAGAGCATAATTTACAGAGTCAGAAAGACTTAGGAGCATATCTTGGCTCCACTATTTCCAACTGTGTGACCTAGTTTCCAGTCTATAAAGTGAGGATAACAGCTCCTCCATAAAATGAAAATGTAAAGATGAAATGTAGTGATATTCTTAGTTAACCCGGTGCATACTAAATACTCAGTTATTTCATATTGGCTCTTCCATTTCCCAGGTGTTCTGATTCAATATTCTGACTTAGTTGGCTTTCAGCATTTCTCAAAGCATGGTTTCAAGCCATCAACTGGAGACCTTGATGAAATTGTCCTCATCCTATTTCAGTCTTACTGAAGCATAACTTCTAGGGGTGAGGCACTGCCTGGAATCTGGATTTTATTTTGCTCCTTAAATGGTTCATATGTGAAGTAAAGCTTGAGAACCACTGCAATTCTCCATAATATCTAATGATAAAGAATACACCTAGGTTTTAAAAGGCTTACCTCACCGAGAGATAACTTTTGTAAAATTCATCTCCTGTGCCTATCTTTCTTAACATATAGGGACATTTATATGCTAGAGCTTATCTTTGGTAAATACTCATTTGTGTTTATTAAATATGCAGAAAACATTTTAACAGATGAAATCCCTAACCAAACACTGAAATCCAAGTCTTTTATGCTAGTGCAAGGAAGAATTCTTCTTCACTGGTTCTCTTTTAAGGTTGACAAGAGACTGAAATATGACACATGTATTTTGTTTAGCATCCAAAGTCCAAGGTTCACTTCCTTGTTTTACAAGGAGATTTATCTGGTCCTTAGCTTTATTTAGGCCAGTAAGATAATCTGGGATTTTAACTTCCATGCAAGATGAAATGAGCAGGGTGAAATCAACACCAAGTACAGTGCTCAAAAAGCTCACAAAGATTCAAGTGAGCCCTCAGAATAATAAGAAGAAATGGGCTCACGTTTACACCCAGCATTAACTATTTTGTAGTGAATCTTGTTGACATGAGGTCTGTCTCTCTATAAAAGTGCTTTTCAAGTTTTAATGTGCAAAGGATTGACCTAGGGGTCTGGTAACGTGTAGATTCTGATTCAAAAGGTCATATATGGGTTCCAGGATTCTGCACAAGCTCCTAAGTGATAGCAATGCTGGTCCATGGATCACACTTTGAGTATCAAAGGATTTTAGGGCCCTAGCAACCATACTTAATTTCCCCATTTTTCTTCAATGTACTTTCTCAATTTGTGCTCTCAAACCATATTACTTTCATAGTTATTTTGAATTTTACTTCATTTTGCCTTAAGTAAGAATAATTGTTCATATATATGATGGTACAATCAGTTTGTAGCATCCTTGAGGACAAAAGCCATGACCATTGGTTTAAATCAATGTTTATTGAGCATTTACTCTATACTGGGAACTGTAATAGATGTTTTTACTTAAATTCCCTCATGTGATTATGATAACCTGTTTTAAATAGGTACTAGTATTTCCATTTTGCAGCTAAGGAAACTGGGGCTAAGAGACATGAAATAATTTGTCCGAGGTCACATAGTTATTAAATGAAGGACGTGGAATAAAAATAAATCATTTGATTCCAAGTCCAATTTGCTTTCAATCATAGCAATGCTTAATTATTATTGTGTAACCAGTGGCTCTCATTTCTTCTAACATGAGGTATAGAGACAAGAAAAAAGTAGACATTTGATGAGTTTGTTGAATAGATATCAAATAAATGGAAGATCTTATCATTTTGTTATTTGGTTGAATTCTGTGTTAAAGTGAAAATCTGTTTGTGGTGCAGATGGTAAAATTTAAACAAAAACATGTTTTGTTTGGATTGTTTGTTTTTTCCCAAGCTTGTCTTGTTGAGTATATTTACATTGATCACTGCATCCATTCAAATATCATTTATTGAAAATCCAATCTATGAAGGGAGCGATATGGGGTTACAACCATCACTAATGAAAAGTTTCTGCGCTCAAGATGATCTGATCTCATAGGGAAGATGGAGAATAAAGTGGAAAGAGACTATTGTGATAGGAGAATATAAGTGATGGAGATGTGCAGAAGGTACTAAGAAGTACAGAGGAGGATTTTAAGGAAGGCTTTGTGAGGGAACTGGCATTGGAAATACATCCATCTCAAAGGATGACTAGGAGTTAGAAAGGCAAATAGAAAGGCATTAGGTGTCACAGCGCATCAAGTGGCCTGAAAGCAGAGACACGTGAATGAGCATGGCCTATTCAGGACTAGAGGCATTTCAGGATTATTCCCACATAAAGTGCAACGGGGCTGGAGATAAAGATAGAAACCACATATGGGAAGCTGTTCATGCCCTGCTTAGAAACTTGTAATTTATCCAGTAGAAGAGTGTTTCTCAAAGTGTGGTCCTCAGACACATGTGAGTACTCAAGACATTTTCAGGGGGTCTGCAAAGCCAGAACTATTTTCAAAATAATATGTAGACATCATTTGCCTTTTCTCTGTGCTGACATTTGCACCGATGGTGCAAGAGCAATGGTGGGTAAATCTCCTGTCATCTTGCCACAAATCAAGACTAGCACCAAAGTGTATTACAAAATGTACGAGTCATCTTGTACTCTTCACTGTCAGGTACTCACAGTAAAAAAAAAGTAAGAAAGAAAGAAAGAAAAAGCCACTTTCACTTAGGAATGCCTTTGATAAAGCAGCAAAAATTATTAATTTTATTAAATCTCAACCTTAAGCACACTAATTTTTAACATTCTGTGTGACGAATGGGGACATATGCATAAATCACTTCTGCTGCAAACTGAAGTATGATGGCTGTCTCTAGGAAAAGCACTTGTGTGATTGGATTGTGAGCTGAACGAGCTGATTTTTCCATGAAACACTGTTTTTATTTGAAAGAATGACTGACAGTCTGGTTATTCAGATTGGGTATTTGGCAGATATTTTCTCAGAATGAATAAAAAGTGAGTCTATCAGTTCAAGGAAAACAACTGATAATGTTTGTTTCCAATGATAACATTCAAGTTTTAGTGAAAATTAAAATTTTGGAAAATTTGTACTCACCACAGTGAGCTTGACAGCTTCCCCACACCTAAATACTTTTCTGATGAGATTGGTGATGATATTAACAAATGTGAATTTTTGATGTTTATAATGAAATGTGCCAACATTTGAAAGACCTGCATAACTTAGTGAACCAAAATTTTTTAAATGACCAGTGCTTGATGTGACAAAATCATGCATGGATAAAACATCTATTCAAAGTGTAAGACAGACCAAGGAATTTTAATGAAATAGAGTACAAAAAGTTCATTGATATGACCTAAGAGTCCATATTGCAACTAACCTTTAAGAAACTACCACTTGTTTTGGTGGGTGAACATAATGTAATCTATGCAGAAATAGAAGTATAATGATGTACACCTGAAATTTATATAATGTTATAAACCAATGTTATCACAATCAAAAAAAAGAAACTACCACTTGTTTAGTTCTTGTGTAGTATCAAAGAAGAATAACCAAAAATACCTGAAAAAGCTAATAAAATAATCCTCCCTTTTCCAACTGCATGTCTGTGGGAGGCTGGATTTTTCTTTATGTACTTCAACCAAAACAATATACTGCAACGAAATGAATGCAGGAGCAGATATGAAAATCCAGCTGTCTTCTATTAAGCCAGACATTAAAGAAAATTATAAAAAATATAAAATAACATCACTCTTCTTGCTTTGTTTTCTTTGTTTTGAAAAATATAGTTATTTTTCATAAAATACTTATTTTAACTTATAATGGGTTTATTATAGTTTTTTTAAATTTTAATTTCTAATATGGTAAATGTCAATAGATACAACTCACATAAACAAAAGCTCTTTCTGGTCCTCAATAATTATTAAGAGTGTAAAGCGGTCCTAAAGTGAAAAGGTTTGAAAGCTGCTGCCATAGATAATAGAAAGCTACTGAAGGGTTTAAAGCAAGGGAGGACCATGGTCAAATTTGAAGTTTAGATGTATTACTCCAGCTGTGCTCTTCACAACTGTTTCCAAAGATTGAGTGTGCAGGGTATCTTACTGTTAGAACCTTATACTTGGAAGAACATCCTTTTTATATATCACAAACAGTAAACATGTCGAGTCCACAGCAGGATTTGTAGTGGGCAGGTCACTTTTCAGGTAGGAAACAATGTGACTTTGATCTAGAAAGGTTAAGTAACTTGCCTTGGGTCACTCAAAATATTCCTGCAAGGATTTGAACACAGATGTGTCTGACTGCAAAATTTATATTTTTTTCTAGTACACTGTACTGTTTTATTTTTTATTTCTTCATCTCAAAACATCTGTACTTGCTTCACTCTGACTGAATACTAGAAAATTCACTCTTTTAATGCAAAGAACTTCAAAAATTACTCCTTGTGTCCTTGCTCCACATTTGCATTCTGGGTGCCGTAGAGGCCAGAGGAGAAGCTTGGTTGCAGGGGAAGCACATAATCAGTCACTGAAAAAATAATTATTTGGAAAAGTAACATTTTCCTATAGCTTGGGCCATCATGAAGAAAAAGAGGGTAAAACTGCACTCATGTGCTCCCCCAGCACACACATACTGAGCACTGCCTATGCTCAATTTAAGAATACAGAAAGCATAATACCATCCTCACTTTACTTTACACGCACACACACATAAGTAGTTTTCAGTTGGGGCATCTTTATTTTCCAATACTATACAGATGTCACTCCAAATTATCTTGCTCCTGTTTTTTATCTTTCTGACCAAGTAATACCTAGAAATGCAGGCTTGGATGACAAGAAGTTGATTGTCCTAAACCCTGCTGAGGATGAGTTACTGCTAATTGGTTCTTTGAACAGAGTGAATGAGATGAACTTCTTTCAGTTTGCAATTGATGGGGATAAATTTCATGTCAGCAAAATATATAAAGATTCTTGGGGTGTTTTCCTTGATTTGATGCATTGTCTTTTCACTTAATCAGCAAGTTTTTTAGACCAGAGATCACAGTAAGAGAGAAGATGACTGATTCATTTGCCCTGAATAGACATGTCTGATCCTCTTGAGATAGTATACTATGTTATGTGAATAAAAGACTGATTGTTTTTCAACAAATCCAAAATATGGCAATGAACTTCTGTTACTAACCAAATAATCCACTAGTATTCCTCATTGACTGTACTAGAGATTTTTGGTTCCATTTTTGTTGCATTTAAAAAAAAAATTATTTGAAACACCCTAACCTTTTAAATGTCTATATAATAGTCTATCAAGTGGATGGATGTACCTTGACATACTAAACTTCCAGGTCTTTGTCAGGGGAGGGGCATCTAAGTTGTTTTCAATGTGTCACTAATTATACACAATTCTGCAATGTGCACGTTAGAGCTAGGTCTCCAACTTTGGCACTACTGACAATTGTTTGCTGTGAGGGGCTATCCTGTGCATTATAGGATGTTGAGCAACATCCCTGACCTCTACACACTAGCTGCCAGTAGCATTCTCACAATTGTGACAAACAAAAATATTCCTAGACATTATCAAATGTCTCCTGGGGGGAAAAATTGCCTTTGGTTGAGAACTACTGTCTTAGAATATATTTGTTCCTTTAGTTAGATTATTTCTTTGTGACAGATTTCCAGGGTCAGAATTTGTGGATCAAATGAAACTATTTGCATGGTTCTTGATGTATTGCTAAATTACTTTCCAAAAGGGTATACCTTTGCTCTCTGCCCACCAGTAAAATCTGAGTGACCCAATTCTGTGTTAAGTATAGGAGTCTCAGTTCGTATCACTTTATTTTTGTTAATTGCTGATTCAAACTGTACCATTGTTGTTATTATTTTATTTCAGTTTGTTTTTTCTTTAATATCAGTAAGAATAAAATGCTGTGTGTGTTTGGAATTTGTTTTGTTTTATTTTATTGTGTGTGAAATATCATTTCAAGTCCTTAGCCCATTCACATTATAGGGTGTCTGGGAATAACAAAAGTAGTAAAAAATATAGCTGAAGATAGCTTTAATAGAATTGAGGCGGTCTTTTTTAAATGAGAGTTAATTCAATATTTTTTTAAAAAATGTTTGTGGACTACACTTTTTTCAAGATTTTGCTTTTATTTAGGAAAAGAATATCTGAAGTGACAACTGGGTCTTATTTTATGATTTTCCAGTCACTGGTGGCTTCATTTGGGGGGAGGATAAGTCTAAATTTTTAGAAATTGCATATCTAGCATGCACTACAAATTTATGCTGCATGTTTAAACAGATTTTTGTAAATTAAGACCCTTTTGAGGTTCTGAAGTTTGTGTAGTTGTTCCTTGACTCACCTGTAAGCTACTCACTTGCAAAATGTTTTTTAATAAAAATACCTCTTAATATTGCATCCTTGAAAATAAGATATTTGTCCATTGTACATAGGATATTCAGCAATATACTTAAAACAAGGGACATACTACCTTGCCCACTTACTTTTGAAAAATGCTTCTCTTTCCCACCCTTGCCTTGTCCTGTCACATCACTACCAGCTTTTTTTCCCTCCCACTTCCTAGAACAAGCTGGACAATAGTCAAAAACACCTGCTAGGCAAATCTTATTGATCAACTCTCTTCTGTCTACTAGACCCGACCAAGAAAGATTGAAGTATTCAATCCATATACGATTGAGAGTAAGGATAGAGACGGGCACTGAATTTATCCTTCTCTAGGCCTCATTTTCCCCAAGTATATGTTAAGAGATCCAGAAATTAGATCTCAGGCTCCATAATAGAATCAAATAGTTCATTGGGGCAACCATAGCCTTTGGACCTCCTCACTGCTCTAGCCTGTTTACTGCTGGACAGCTAGAAAGTTACTGTGAACAAGCCAAGCCAACTTTAACGACACTATGCCATGTATTCTCAAGAACAAGCTCACAAACTTGAATCATTCAGAAATTCATCCTCAAATTAGATATCCACCTTTCCAGAAAGCATTTATAAGGTTCTATAGGATGTAAACTTTTTCTTTGTTAATGATGAGAATTGATAGTATGTACAATGGTTACATAACCCATCTATTTCATAATTCTCCTTTATATTAGCCTTTTCATTAGCCAATACTGTTGATGCTGTATTATACCAAATTTTGTGATCTTTTAGTTAAAATTCAGTCCCTGAAGACTAATTTAACTTAACTATGAAATGTTTCTTTAACACAACTTCAAATTGCAGCTAAGTAGTTTTTTAAACTACAGTATTTCATTTTTAGAAGAAACAACACAATGTAATAACTAAGCAATCTCGTTGAGTCTTCTGCTGTGATGTTATTTCTGCCCTGAAATGATCACTTGTCTTCATTTTGCCAAGTTTATTGCCCCAAAAGGATACCAAAAAAGCCCAAATTGCTACCTGAAACAAATGTTCTGGTAGATTTAATATCTCCACTAAGGCAGCTTCTAATACTAGTTTTCGGATTGTTACTTTAAGGAAAAGCATTCTTTCATTTCGCTTGTCTTTTATTTTTCGAAAACTGAGTCAAGCAGTTGAATCAGACAACCTGTTCTCTTTTACTAACAAACAAATAAGAAGCTGAAACCCAGGGCCAAGGACCCATACCTCTGCCCATTAACAATCTATGAATTGCTCTTGGTATATCTTGCATCACACCAGTGTACAGCAGAACGGAAAGTAATTACGGGATCAGACATTTATGCAAGTGAAGATGTGCATGAGAGGCAAAAGGTCATATTACCCAAGGAAGTCTCTGCCTCTGGACAATGTTAGGAGAAAGGGAAGATAGATTGTTTTCTGGAATGATTTGAATGCTAATCTGGAGATAGAGGGAAGCATGAGGTCATTTCTTAAGACCTTTCATAGTCTCCCAATTTTATGTGACACTAGCCTCTGGTAGATATGAGTAGAACTTCCCCTATTCTTCTAGAAGCTAGAAATATATGATAAAGAAGAAAAATATATGTAATATACACCAGAGGACTTCTGTTGGAGGAATGGCTGGGCAACTTAAAAGTGCTAAACTTCAGTTTCTTCTCCGTAAATAAAGATCAACTCGGTTGATTGAACATTTCCACACTCTTAGTTTTTATCGCTCTTTAATTCCACATCAAGGTCTATACATAGAGAAACCTCTGTCTTGAAAAGGATATAATCCTCATTTTTAGCATCATTTGACTCTGGGTTTTTTTTTTGTTTTTTTGCTGTTCTCACATTTTAAAAATCCATTTTCTTAATATTTGTACTATCCTGGCAATGCAATAGGCAGCGAGTGCTTTGGGTTAGCTCATTTTAGGCGTTCTGCATTTCCAAGCTAAACTGCTAGTGGGATCCCATCTGCTTAATAACATTCAGTTTAAAATTAAACTGGGAAAAATAAAAAAATGTTGACAACTCTGGGCAAACTTCAACAGAATGCCTTTTCCATCCCATCTCCTAGAAGGAGCTCCAGGGGATTAGAAGAGCAACTCTGGGCTTGTTGCTTTCTGTAAAGTTTGAGAGTTTTACTTCCTATTTGGATTCCCAATTATAACGTTGTAGGTCCTTAAGATAGAGTCGTGTCTCCGAGGTTCAGTCCATCATCACACTTCTGGGTAGCACTTAACCAGAAAGAGCACAAGCTTTGAAGCAAACAGACATGGGTTTAAGTCCTGCATCTGCCACTTACTTGCCACGTGATATCAAACCTTTGCAATTTTGCGCATCAATTTCTTTGTGTGTAGAATGGCAATAATGTCTTTTAATAACCTTCTAGAATCCTTGTGAGGGCCAACTTAAGATAAAAAATGTAAAGCAACAGCGAAACATCTGACGTATAAGAGGCCTTGAACTAATATTATTTAAGTACACAATGCAAGAATGACTATGGGGTGTGGCTGTGGGTCTCACTTTACAGATGAAGAAACAGGTTCAGAGACATTAAGTTCCTTGTCCAAAGTCACACAGTTTCTCAGGCCATTTGTCACCATAACCACCTTAGTCCAAGTCTCTCACTTTATCTCTCACCTGACTTATTTAAACAGCCTCCTAACTGATTCCCCAACTTTAACTCTTAACTGCCCTACTGTCTGTTCTCAACACAACAGACAGGGTAAACCATAAATGAGACCATGCCTCTTCCCTGCTTAACACTCGACAGTGGCTCCCACTGCACTTAGAATCAAACCCAAAACCCTTAGCAGAGCCTTCAGGACTCTGTTCTCTGATCTCTGTCTATGCCTCTAATTTAGTCTCTTACACTCTTCCCCTTGTTTAATGTTTCAATCACACAAGCCTAATGGAAGCTCCTCTTGCAGCCAAAATTATTTGCTGCCTCAGAGCTTTTATACTTGCCACTCCTCTGCTTGGAAGGTGCTCCCGCTAGATCCTCACAAAATTTCTCCTTCTCATCACTCAGGTCTCTGATTAAATGCCATCTCCTCATGAGATCTTCTCTGACCACCTTATCTAAAATAACATCATGTCCCCATCTAGTCATTGACTCTTCATCCTGCCTTATTTTCTTCCTGGCCCTTACTGCTATCTAAAATTACTGTATTTATTTACTTAATTTTTTACTTGTTTATTTTCAGTCTCATCCTACTCCCAAAGACCATGCCTTTTTGATATAAAAAAATGAAATAAAACAAAACCCAAAACAGAAATTTTAAAAAAGTCATTTAAGTGGAAGGGAAAATCAGTTAAATCTATTTTGTCTTTTAAACTTAACTAGGAAATCTCTCTGATCCCAGCCAACTGATTAGTTTCCCATTGTAGACATAGTTTAAGGCAGGCATTTTTGCAAAGCATTCAAACCCTCAGGACACTATTTAGCAAAGAGGAAATCAGCCAACCTTCTGCTCACTCGGGAATCCAAAGTAGGAATAGCATGGATGATTTCCTCTCATTTTAGCCATTAGTTGCAAACCCTCCTCCAAGTCTTTTGCCAGAGATACTAATAAGAAGCCAAATTGACTAATTTGATCTTCTCTCTCCATCCCTGAGCACTGCATATTGGAGGTGCTAATGAACAGCAAAGTGGCTCAATGCACCATCAGAGGAGGCCCGGGGAGGAGCAGAGCATAGATACCTGAACTTGTTGGTTAATAAGGTTTGTATTTCTCATCCACTTTCTTGTCTAGGGATGTGAAGATATAAGGCCTGGTATACTTACCCTTGAATATGTACTGTTACAGGGAGGTTACCAGCCCAATGGGAATCAGCAAGAAATGGAGAAGTGGCTCAGGGCCAGCCCAGCCACCTAGACAACAAAAGAAAGCAAATCATCTAAGTTTAGGATCAGCACACTTCACACATAAGTAACTCAGGGCTTCACCAATACCTTAGTTGGGGGAGGATGGAAGTTTACATCAGTTCCATACTACAGTAAGGTCTGTACATAATTGTCATTGTTGTATAATATAAACTGCTTAGTAAATGCTATAATTTATTTTATAATGCTTTTGTTTGCTTAACTAATTCTGAACAAGATATAACTAAACAGTGGCTGAAGCCACTCCCCAGAGTGGGTGTATGGCCTTGGCAGAATGGTCACTGAGTAGAAGCTTTTTGGATGGACCACCTGTACTTCCTATTATATGTGTCTTCATGATCAAAGCCCTACCATGATTAAAGCCCTTCCCAGCCCACAGTAGCTGGGAAGAGCTGGCTTTAGCTTATGAGCCTAGAGTTGGAATTCCTGTGTCAGCCAAAAGATTTGGAAATGCTGTTTGACATAAACCCAAACATGCTGGAAAACTGTCAAAGGGAACTTTCTCATCAACAAGGGTGTTCTCCCAGATATAAAGGAAAAAATGGTGTGGATTCTTTATTTCTGAATCATATAGTACTTGCCTCTACCTGGGCAGTAATTCTTAACAGTGGAATAAAAAATCGGTGATCATCTAATTCATTTGGAGCTCTGAGTTTTCCAATTTGGTCACGTACAAGGAGCAAAGAAATTAATAGTAGGTCAGACCCTGTGCTGCATTGGCAAGACAGCCTCAGAGTCCCAGATTTCTACCAATGTAAGATTTACACTGCTGAGCAGACACTGCAATGTACCTCTTTTTGCATTTCTATTTAAACAAGTGTTTGGATAAATGCTCTGATGTCACTGCTCAAAATAAAGGCTGCCGCAAGAATCAACTGCAAGGATTTGTTTAACATTCTGTGCACATATTCCTGCAAAACCAGCACATTTCCAAAGTTATTTCAGAGCACAAACTTTCGTCACGATAGAATAATTAGGTCCCCCACAGAAATTGGCTGTCTCTGGAGCATTTCCTCTTGGCTGCTAATTTGTCGTGTTATAGAGTTGGGGCACTATGTCTTTACTTTCCATGTCAGTTTGCTCATCTGTTCGAGTATGTCTGTCTTTCTAGTAATCACTGCTTCTGTTTTGTGAGAGAATATCCTTGCCCTCTCCCAAAGAAGCCACAGCTGCTTAACCAAGGATAGAGTTTAGCTTTTCATTAATCTATACTTATTCCCACATTACAACGTGTAGTAATAAAAATAGCGATTCTTTTTGGGCTCCTAGCCCTAGTCTGGGCTCATAGGAGCTGGAACTGGCTACATATTTTGTAGGGCCCAGTGCAAAATGAAAATATTAAATCTGTTCACAATTATTAAAAATCTCAAGATGGTGACAACAGAGAATTAAGCGAAATGCAGGCCCCCAGGCGATTACACAGATCAGGTACCCATAAAACCAATCCTGCTAAGAGCTAATTTATTCCTTTAATAGCCCTTTGAGGAAACCATAACTATTTCTGGTTTGCAAGGGTGGAAACTCAAACTCAGAGAAGTAAAGTAATATCAAAAATTAGACAGCTAGGAAGTGGTGGAGCCAGGTCTGTCTGACTCAGAACCTATCTTCTTTCCCTACACTAGGGGTTGGCAAACTATGACCCACAGGACAAATCCAGCCCACAAGCTAAAAAGGGCTTTTACATTTTTAAATGGTTGAATAAAACCAAAAGAAGATTAATATTTCATGCGTGTTGAAAATTACATAAAATTCAAATTTCACTGTCCATAGAGAAGGTTTGGTTGGAACAGAGCCACACCCATTTGTTACTTATTGTCTGTGACTCTTACACTCTAACGGCAGAGCTAACTGCCGCTGAGAACTTACAGCCCACAAAGCCTGAAATACTAACCTTTTTCAGAAAAAGCTTTCCAACCCCTGCCCTACACCATGCAGCCAGTGACCACAGAATTGTTTGAAAGAAAAATAAATGTATATGCGTATATTTAATTGGATATTTCCTCATCCTTAGTGTATCAGTTTCCTAGGGCTGCCATAACAAAGTACCACAAACCGGGTGGCTTAAAGCAACAGAAATGTATATTCTCATAGTTTTGGAGGTTAGAAGCCTGAAATTAAGATGTTGCCAAAGTTAGTTCCTTCTGAGAATTCTGGGGAAGAATCTGTTCCATGCCTTTCTCCTAGTCTCTGGTGGTTTGCCGGCAACCTTTGGCTCTCCTTAGCTTGCAGCTGCATGACTCCAATCTCAGCTTTTGCTGTCACATGGCATTCTCCATGTGTGTCTCTGTCTTCTTGTAAGGACACCAGTCGTATTGGATTAGGGGCCCACTCTACTCCAATGTGATCTCATCTTAACTAATTACATCAGCAAAGAATGTACTTATTTCCAAATAAGGTCACACTCACAGGTACTAGAGGTTAGGATTTCAACATATCTTTTTTTGAGGGGGAAAATTCAACTCATAAAACTTGGTACAATAAATAAACAGTAAGCAAGCAAATAAATAAATAAGCAAACAAGCTACGATCTCACATCATGCCTCACTCTGTTTTCCCCAACCCTGACAAGACCAAGCCATGTAGGAAGTATTAATAGGACTTCTCTAAATCAATGTTCTCAGACTACATTCAACCTTCATCTCACCTAATTTTTCAGATTCTGGGAGTATATTTGATGCCCAGTGGATGCTTCCTCCAAACCCCTTTGTTCCACAATTTATACCTCAGGATCAATTTTTACCCCACACACATTCTGAACATTGCGATGTGTACCATGATGTGGTTCCTTATTTAATTCATTCTGCCCGCTTAAATCCCATTTTCATCCTGAATATATGTCTTTGTATTTTTTTTAGATACCATATACTTGATAATAGAGTAATACTTTATTGGAAATCCAAGGCCTTCAAGCACTTCATTGTATCACTTGAATTTTCCACAAAGGCGTTTTGTAATTCTAAAGCATGATGGTGTGCCTCAATTGACGGCATGGTATTGCAGACTGCATCCGCGCCACAACTGTTGGATACTTTAATACTCAGGAACCACTTTAATCTTCAAAGCACTGCCTCCTGACTTAATTAGCCTTTCTAATTTGCTATGAAGTAAGTGTTCTATCCTTCTTTCAACTTTATATTAAGAGAAAGTAGAGTAACATGAGGAAATCACTTAAAAAGCATTGCAAATCCTTCTTGATGAGTGAGGAGCTAGTTAAGGTGGCCTGAGTTTTGAGATAGCAAGTGGAGTATTGGTGTCAGGGGCAACATCATAGAATTCCTAATTTTTCTTACATGGGCTCTCTACTCATTGCATACCATTACCCAGCCAAGAGTGGCTGCCTATAAATATTGGGTGAATGAATGAAAGAAAGGAAATAAAACACATTTTGATATCTAGGATGCATCAAGCACTAATTAAAGTCACATACAGTCTCAGTTTGTTTTTCGTTTGTTTTGTTCTGTTGAAATGACGGTACACCTATGCTAGTAATTTGTAAAATGACTTTCCCATACTGTCTACCTCTTTTCTGCTATTTCACTACTTCAGTCTCTGACACAACCATATGGATGCTTGAATAATTGTATATCTTGTCCAAAGTGCCTTCAAAGCCTTAGCATAGAAGAGAAACCACCCAACCCAATTTCTGCTGATGTTACAATCCTAGGTAGTTCTGATCCCTTTGTCCCTGCTCTATCATTCCTTGTACGCCCTCAGATCAGAGGCAGGAACATGACAAAAGGGTAAACTATGATGTGACCTGCCACACACAGAAAAAAAAAGTGACTACCCAAACAGGAAGAGGCTGTGCCGATCTGTTTCTCGTTCTTCGGAATTTGAACTGAAAAACAATGCAGGGAATGAGGTCATTAACAGGAGCTAAATGTGAAAGGCTATACAGAGAACCCATGAACAGGTGAGAGTTATGAGATTTATGAGAAAGCAGAAACTATAAGTAGAGAAGAGTTATAAAGAAGGTGGAAATACATGGGACCTAAGATTCCCCCTCTCATTCATTTAAAGTTTTAAATTTTAGCATCTAAATCTCTATGTTGCTTTCTAGCCATATGCTTGTCATCAATTTGGCAATTTTAAAGTTGACATAGATGATCCTTCTACACCCTGGGCTCTTAGTTCCTTGACCTTCTCACTTCCAATGGTCTCGTCCTCCATTCCACCTTGGACACTCATTGCACAATACTACCCTTAAAGTTGTTATACCCTAACTGCTCCACTGCAAAAACTAAACTAACACAAATTGCCCAGTTTGGGCTATTACAATAATTATGGTAAAATATGATGATTGTTCCAACTAGTGAGCGAGCAGTAGAAATGGTTATAGGAGTGATAAATTTTGGATTAGTTTATAGTTTTGCATTAGTTTATAATATAATTTGGGATATGTTTTGATACTAGAGCCAACAGGATTTGCTGATGCACTGGAGAGGGGCAGTGCTGAGGAGAGTAATCAAGAACGACAACACATTTGTCCTGAGCAACTGTGTGAATGGTATTTACTGAGGTGAAGAAGCAGTTCTTGGGGAGAAACTCAGAGTTTACTTTTGCAAAAGAGGAAATGTCAAGTAGGCAGTTGCATATATGAGTGTGAAGTTCAAATGGGGCGTCAAATCCACAGATGTAAATTTGGAAAACAATAGCATATAGAGGATAGTTAAATCTATAAATCTGAAATCGCCAGGGTTGTGAGTGTACAGAGCAAAGAGAAGAAAACCAGGCACTAAGCTCTGGAGCACTCCAACTTTTGTCATTTAGGAGGGAGAGGAAGAACCAGGAAATGATATTTGTGAGGATTTAGTGAGTTACACAGGACATAAGGCATGAGTGAAAGGATGTGGTCATACAAACAGAAGCAATAAAAGGAAAACAGTGTTAGTGTGAAAAAGCAAGTCACTATGTGTTTTCTGGCCAGAAGCTTGTGTGGGTGTGCTCACCAATCAGTATACTAATCAATATATATCAGTATATTAATAAAACCATCATGATTGGATAATTGAATGGGTTTGGGTTAACAGTGCTCCCCAAAACAAAAAACACACACACACTAAACAACAACAATAACAACAATGCACACTTGACCTCCTTGTTTGGTTTGATAAAGATAATATTTAGAGATAAACTAAGAGCAGCAATAATATAACTCATGTCCTCAGTTTTATTTTATAATTATCTTGTTTTTCACCTTTACAAAAGGAAGATTATTTATAAGTAGATGCTTTTCAAGAAAATGTAAACTTTTAATATACTTTAATGACCTCACCTATGTTAATTTCTCTAGAAACCACTCCTTTTTCTGTCCAAATCCAGATTAAGTGCTCCTCCTCATTTCTTCTGAAACATCCTCTCTATGTCTCTAGCAAGGCATTATGACATTTCATTACGATTATCGGCTTATGTGTCTCTCTCCCCACCATAATGTAAACTCCTAAAAAATAGGAACTATGCTGTATACATGTCCATACTTACAGTTGTTAGCCCAGTGCCTAGACCAGTGCATTCATTTATCAAACAAATATGTATTGAACACTCACTAACTCCGTGTTTAGGAAACTCCATTGCTCATAGGTTTTCCTTCGTAATAAGCTTAGAGGGGACAAAAGCCAATTATTTCTCAAATGGGATGCTGTACTAGTCCTCCCAAACAAGCCAAAGGCAAATTTAAAAGACAGCTGCATCATATAGTGAAAAGGAGGTGAGGAGTCCTGACTTCTATTTCTCCATGTCTGTAAAAGTTCTTATGACTCGGGGCTAAAAACTTTACCAAATTGAAGAGTTGAGACTAAAATTCTATGATTATTTTAGCAATTAACTTATCCTACATGCTAATTGTGACTTCCAATACTTCATGACTTTATTTGGGAAAAGAAATGAGAAAGATTTTCATTCTACACCAGCATAAAAATTGGAGAAAATCATTACGGAGCAACTGACATCCAAAGATATGCAGGACACATATTCGGGCATTGCATTTCCCTTTGCCAGACTGTAGGAGGCCAAGTGCTCTGCAACAGTCCTTCTGATATTACAACTCCTCCTTTGTGGGTTAGTTTTTCAGGGAATCAGACTCTTTCATCTTAACTTCTCCAGTTGCAATCTATTCCATCACCATAGTAAGATAAAAAGCAGAAGCAGCAAGCCATTAATGTTAGGGAAACCTCTTGATATTTCCTACTTTTATATTCAAATGAAAATTTTGTATATCAGCATTCCTCCATACATTTTGCTTTATTTCATACAGTTAATTAGATTAAAATGTTTCATATTGAGACACATATTAATAAATGATTTAACAGATAGTCTTAATTTTTTAAAAAGTAATTCTTAGACATAGAGGTAGTAGGTTATCTCGCAGAGGTGTTATTTTTTTTCCTTAAGTGAGGAAAAACAATGGTTAACGAAAATCTACATATCTGACCTTAGCCAATTATTTCAATCTCTTCTTCTATCTGGGCTAATAAAAATATCAACATTGACTGCTTTGAATTTTACTCCATTTTTTTTTAAATGTGCTAGAGGGACGAAAAGAGGTGAAGAACAATCTTTGTACAGTATTACCAACTCTGAAAACACTAAAGAAAAAGGCTAGGTGGGGAGCATGCCTTTTTCATCTTTTAAGAAAAAAAATCCAAAAACAAAACCAATAAATCATTTACTCGGTTATTTTCCCCATAGACTACTTCTCTGATTTTATAATGGGAAACAAGAAAATCAGACTTGTTTTATAGATGCTGATTTTAAAAGTACATTTCTTAGTATGCAAATATTCCATAGCAAATATGTTAACTATAGTTACTATACTTCTTCCACCAGTTCTCAATGCCAAATAGGTTTCCTTCTTGTGTCCATACATAGGTACTCAAGGAAATCATTAAAAAATATTTTTGGATCTGAGATCTTGCACACTTTAAGCCCTATAATAAAGGTGGGAAAGGAGGCCCAGGATGCTTTCTCTGGAAAGACTTTACGATTAATTTTTATTTACATTTGTTCAGTTACTGGAATTACTAAAAACTATGTAGTACTGTATCCTCTGAAGTTACACATTGCTAGTCATTGTTATGCTACTTGTGTAACCAAGTAAATACATGAATTACATGCATACTAACTTCTGCTGAGTTTGTTCTTAATTGAGTTCTTGTAAAAGTCACTTTAAATTTATAGTGATGACTGACCTCCAGGGAATGCAACTGTCAAGACACAAAGAAGGCTGTCTAGGGACTGAGAGAAAGACAAGCCTTCATTATGCAAATATTGTGTTTTCTAGATATGGATGTTCAGTTATTCCTTTATTGCCCTAAAAATACATAAATATTCTAATTGCAGCTTTTATACAGAAGACACCCAAGAGCTTGTATCCTGGCTGGTAAAAGGACCCTGTAGAATATTAAGTAGAGAGGTACACGTGAAGAATAATACATATTTTAAAACATCCTGCAATAGGCAAGGGCTTTCCAGACTTCCATCCTCTGCTTCAATACTCTAACAGGGGTTTTGGGGTAGTGTTAAAGGCCAAGAAAGCTGACAATATTATCTGAGGTTGTCAGGAAACTCAGAACCAGAGCCCGTGTCCTGTTTTTCCAAGGACCTTTTAGATCTTGTGTGGTTGGCAACCTTTTGTGAATCCTCCAGACAGACACAGGTCTTTTGTATCTGTCTAGATCTGCTTGCAATTGGAAGTCTTCCTCAGGAACCACTCTGAGCTTACCCCGATCCTTGAAGTCATGTTAGAATGGAATTCACATTAAACTATAATGGTAAAGTACAAGGAAATACATACATCTATTGGAAAACTAAAATAAATCTTATTAGTGACAGGGCAGGATTATGGTTCCTTCACTATTCTCCCACCTCCAACTCATTATTATACCATCTTCAGACTACAGTCAATTATGTTAACACACAGTGAGCAACTGCTGAGTGCCAAATACTGTGCTGTCTTCTTTAGGGGATCCTGATAGGTGGGTAATACTTAAGAAGAAGGTCTGTGGAGCCAGATTGTGTTTGATATTTAGTAGTTTGGTAAGTTACTAAACTTTTTTGAGCCCCATCTTTTATACAGTGCTATGCACCTGTGGAATGAAGAATAATGACCCCCCAAATATGTCCATGTCCTAATCCCCAGAGCCGGTGAAAATGCTACTTACCATGGCAGAAGGGATGTTGCGTATGTGATTAGGTTAAGAATTTTAAGACATGAGGAGATTGTCCTGGATTGTTGGGTGGGCTCCATAGAACTTTAAAAGTGGAGAATCTTTCTTGGCTGTGCTCAGAGAAGGAACCAGAGATGGCATCATGAGAAGGACTCAGCCCATCATTGCTCACTTTGAGGATGGAGGAAAGGAGCCCACAAACCAAGGAATGTGTGTGATCTCTAGAACCCGAAAAGGGCAAAGAAACAAATCACCCCCTAGAACCTCCAGTAAGGAACATAGCCTTCTCCACAGCTTGATTTAAGCCCAGTGAGACCCATTTCAAACTTCTGACCTCCAGAACTGTGAGCTAATAAACATGTGTTTCATTTTGTGGTAATTTATTCTGTGGTAATTTGTTACAGCAGCAATAGGAAACAATACTTCATGGGGTCATTGTGAAGATTAAGTGATTATATATAAAACACTTGGAATGCTATCTGGTACATATTATGTATCATTTAAGTGTCAATTACGTTATTAATTGAATAAGATAGTAACTACTAAGGAAGTAGGGGAAATGGATATGAGCGCAACTAATGACAACATATCAAATAGGATTAAGACTTGTATCAAAGTGCTGTGGCACACAGATCAGTGGAACACAATTGAAAGCCTAGAAATAAAACTACACATCTATGGACAGGTAATCTTTGACAAAGGAGCCAAGAATATACAATGGAGAGAGGAATGTCTCTTCAATAAATGATGTTGGGAAAATTGGACAGCCACATGCAAAAGAATGAAAGCAGGCCAGTATCTTACACCATACACAAAAATTAACTCAAAATGGATTAAAGACTTGAATGTAACACCTGAAACCATAAAACTCCTAGAAGAAATTATAGGCAGTACACTCTTTGACATTGGTCTTAGCATTATCTTTTCGAATACCATGTCTACTCAGGCAAGGGAAACAAAAGAAAAAATAAACAAATGAGACTACATCAGACTAAAAAGCTGCTGCAAGGCAAAGGAAACCAGGAACAAAATGAAAACACAATCTACCAACTGGGAGGAAATATTTGCAAATCATGTATCTGACAAGGAGTTAATTTCCAAAATATATAAAGAACTCATACATCTCAACAATAAACAAACAACCCAATTAAAAAATGCACAAAAGATATGAATAGACATTTTTCCAAAGAAGATATACAAATGGCCAATAGGCACATGAAAAGATAGTCAACATCACTAATTATTAGGGAAATGCAAATCAAAACTACAATGAGATATCACCTTACACCCATCAGAATGGCTATAATTAACAAGACAAAATATAACAAATGTTGAAAAGGATGTGGAAAAAAGGGAACTCTCATACACTGCTGGTGGGAACGCAAACTGGTACAGCCACTATGGGAAACAGTATGGAGATTTCTCAAAAAATTAAATATAGAAATACCATACCATCTAGCTATGCCACTACTGGGTATTTATCCAAAGAACATGAAATCAACAATTCAAAAAGATTTATGCATCCGTATGTTCATTGCAGCATTGTTCACAATAGCCAAGTTGTGGAAGCAACCCAAGTGCCCATCAACTGATGAATGGATAAAGAAGATGTGGTATATGTATATATACAATGGAATATTACTCAGCCATAAAAAAGATAAAATCATGCCATTTGTGACAACATGGATGGACCCTGAGGGTATTATGTCAAGCAAAATAAACCAGACAGAGAAAGACAATTTCACTTATATGTGGAAGGTAAACAAATACATGGATAAGGAGAACAGATTAGTGGTTACCAGAGGCGAAGGGAGTAGGAACAAGGGTGAAAGGGGTAAGGGGCACATATGTATGGTGATGGATAAAAACTAGACTATTGGTGGTGAACATGATGCAGTCTATACAGAAACTGTTATAAAGTACACCTGAAATTGCACAATGTTACAGGCAACATGACCTCAATAAAATAATTAAATTAAAAAAAAGTGCTGTGGAAGATCCAAAGTAGAAATCACTAAGTTACAGAGAAGACAATAGAAGAAAACCTAAGACAAAGAGTGGAACTTGGTCAAATAAAGGAGAGAGAGCTCAAGCAGACGGAGCAGCAGAAGTCAACACATGTGAAAGTAAAACAGCCAGGAAATTGGTGTGGCTTCCCTTTCATACGCTACAACTCCCTTCTGCAATTTTACATCTCATCTTGTGCAGAACTATGTGGAAAAGATAATATAATACATAGGCAACATTGTACTGCTGAAATTCAGTACTATTTCGTGGACAACTGAAAGCTTGTGCCTGGTTTCTCTTAGACTTTGTCCCTCACACATTTCCTTTTGCTAATTTGATCTGTTTCCTTTCACTGTAATAAACTGTAACTGTGAGTATAACAGCTTCTGAGTTCTATGAGTTGTTCTAATGACGGAATCATTGTGCCTGGGGGTGTCTATATATAGACAATATAAAAGTGTCTATATTATATTTAGGAATAATATTGTATGCCTAAATTTCTGCCAATCCTGGTAGCTATGAACTTGGCTCCTCAGGCTCGATCACATAGATGAATTGCCATAACAAGTAGTACTACATAATTCTAAGTAAAACTCTATCCTTTAACTTTTATACTCTGCCTAGGTCAGTCTCTCATGTGTTACTGAAATGCACATAAATGATTTCAATTATAGCTTTATACATTTTAAACTACAACCTGAAGACTACTTAAAAACTTCACATTAAAGAAACAAACAATAAATATGCATATGTCACTACTGAGTGTGTCAATGGAAATAATTTTGTGAGACCTTTGAGAATCTCCTTTAGGATACATTTAGATCTCAGACCAATTATAAACCTATAATAGTCCACACTAACCTGAGACTCTTCACTCTCCAACCCAAGCAGTTTTCATCACGTTTCCCTGGTTCGAAATCTTTAATGGCTTCTATTGCCCATCCTGTCAGACTCAATTTCCCATCCATGAATTTCAAGATACTCCCTCATCAGACCCCACCCTGTCCATGCAATAGTGTCTCTCTTCTCACTCTCTCTGCTCCACATCTTTCTTATCAGCCCAGGTTTCTTACTGTCCATTCAGGAAGCCATATTTATTCTGATTTCTAAACCTTTGCTTGAGCTCTTTTTCAGTCAATCTCTGCCACCTCTCCACACACACACTCCAGTGTTCCAAATCAAACCTGCCCTTCAAATTTCAGTTTGTAGTTCACACCATCCATGAAAACTCTCAACATTCCATTCCTTGATGCTTTCTCTCTGCCTAGAACTGGCCTCAACACAACTGTTCATTCCTGCTTATGGGCTTTTGCACATTTTATTTCCTCTGTATTCCACCAATCCCTCAAACCTCCTCCTTCTACTATGAAAATCAGCAAACTCCTAAATAATCTCACCAAGCTTATGAAGTCCTTTACTGCAAGACCTATTGGGAACTTTAGTCAAGAATTTGACATCTATTATTTAATGTTTTTGCAAATATATGCTCATGGTTGCCATGCCTTGCCAAGAGATAGTGCTGTAATTTCAGATGCTTGTGTCTCCAGTATCGCAGAGAAGCTTTGATTCTCCCCAGATCTGAATCTTTCCTCAGGGGACAGTTACATGGATAGCTACACTGCCTCAGGCAGCCCTTATTCAGGCAGTTCAGGAGTAGCTTGATGTTACCTCACCTCACCATCTCCACTAGCTCCTCCTAAATTATACCCAGGAGATTTTATAAATGTGTTCTACCCCTTTTATGAGGTACTGTCAACCTTGTGTTTCTACTGTTCCTTAACAAAGGACGTGCTAACAAAGGCATTACCTTTTAAATGTGAATGCCCTGTGCTGAGCTTCCTACTCTGCCCCATGACCTTCCCAGCCACCCATAATTCCTTCCTCCCTAAATGGCTGTGGCACTCAGTAGGCAAACCAGAGCATGAAGGACCAAACACCTCAGACTGAGGACCTAGCTCTACAGCTTTTTGTGCAGGGGGTGGGGAGCGAGAAATACATAAATAAACAAAATCCCTTAGTTCCCTCCAGCTCAGGAATGCCTCCCTGAGGGTCACTTTCAAAGCTTTCTGGACCAGACTTTTTGCTGGCTCCCAAGGACAAGGTAGCCTACCGCCTGTGCCGGCTGGGCACTGGATCAGGCCTGTTAGTCCATTTGACATGGTTGAGAGTAAAGGCCAGGGAACTCAAGGGATTGTCCCAAGCTCACACAGCTTGTGGGTCCTAGAGCTGGGATTTGCATGGGACTGCTGGGCCCAGGCTCTTAACACCTGTGCTGTGCTCACTCGAGACCCAAGTCATCTGTGGGTAAACTGAGGCAATGGGCCTAGACATTTTATAGAGTCCATTCTACCTCTAAAGGGTCATGAATCTCGTCAAAAGACAAAGTTCAAGGAAAGAGCTGTTTTGCCACTCTTTTCTAGCTTGCTTTTTAATGGCTCGTATTACTAGCAGGTGGTATATTTGTATAAAGTAGAAAGTGTATTTCTTGGTATGTGAAGTTTCAAGTCTGCCATCCAAATGCAGACAGACATCAGTTATGTTTTTTTCTGCACCCACCAACTTAATACTTTCACCCCTCGCTACATAAAACCTCCTAGTAATATATTGAACTCTCCAACACAAATACTCACATTTTCCCAAGGCTGCTTACTGTCATTGGCAGTCGCTCATCCTTCCTAGGCTGTGTATGTCTGTACGTAGCAGCTGGAAGTCCAACTTCCAAAAAGAAGACTGAAGTTGGCTGCTTTGTAATTTATCTACCTGATCTACAGCCCTCACAGCAGTAGCCCCTACAAAGAACATAATTGGAATACTCCTTCCAAGTTAAGAGATCTACCTACTACCCCAGGAAGAGAGAGTCCCTATTAAAATAACTGACATTGGCGGTCAGGCATCCTCTCCAAGCCCTATACCCTACTACACATTTCAAATGCAAGCTTTTGCACTAGGCAGAAGCCTGGGGTTGGCTATTTTGTTCTTAGTTTACCCTGTAAACAGCACACATAGCAGCAACCTCACACTAAGTACTCTTGGAAATAGTTCATTCCAATGCCTCCAATACATTACTCACAGGATATTTTACTACAGAAGCTTCTATCAAGTGTTTTTCCATCAGACATGTCTGTGCTCATCCCTCTGCCCCACCCCTGCCCAATCATCCTGTGGATATTAGTTTTCTTCCTCTTCTCCTGTACTCTGTACATATGCAGTGATTCAGCTAAGGGCCTGGCTTTCAGCTTTCTCCTGGTCTTGACCTTGATGTCAATCACCCTCTCCCCAATCCCTGTTACTAGGCAGTTGGAAGTCACTTTTCCAAAGGAATCAGTGGCCTTATGTTGCCCACTATGACAGTGATTTACCTAGCCTTCACAGAAGTCTCAAAGCAGATGCACAAACCCAGGAGCAAAGCCTCAGGTGCAGGCTTAGTCCTCTCCCACATTCTACCTCTGCCCTCCAGTGGCTCCAATCAGCTCTTGCCTCTAAGACTGAGGATGCTCCATATTCTTTTCCCCAACCCTAAATATCTCACACCACAAATATATCTCAGACTAGTATCATTCGTGGCATATATCTACTAAATGAGATGTTAGATCCACTTAATGATATATCCCACATGGAATCGCCCATTTTTTCCCATCTTCCCATGCAGTACTTAGGTCAGTGACCTCTATATATTAGGTAATAATAGTAACCTCTCAATAAACCTTAGCTATTGTCATTATTACTAAGTCATGCATTGGGTTCAATAACTTAACCTTCATTGACTATAATGTGAGATAGGTACATACTTTAAAGATTTTTGTTTAATGAGGATCAGAGAAATTAAATAACGTCCCCATGGGCATTGCAGCTGCAGAGCTAAAATTTGAATCCAAGTCTGAGTGGCTATAAAATTCATTTTCTTTACCACTATGCGATTTTCCCTTCATAAATGTCTGACTACAGAGCAAATTATCAAGACTCAACCTGAGATATGATCACAAGCTTATGAGATTACATGACTAATCAATATAAGAAAATATTGGTTGTGTGTCCTATATACACAACTGGGTTTGAAATGGCCACTTTTAGATGGAGACATTCACTATCTTACCAAACACATTCTACAAAGAACAATCAGTATGCTTCAGTCTTAAAAAAAGAAAAGAAGGGCCAGCCCGGTGGCACAGGTGGTTGGGTGCGCGCACTCCGCTGCGGCGGTCCGGGGTTCACCGGTTCGGATCCCGGGCGCGCACCGACGCACTGCTTGTCGAGCCATGCTGTGGCGGCGTCCCATGTAGAGTGGAGGAAGATGGGCACGGATGTTAGCCCAGGGCCAGTCTTCCTCAGCAGAAAAGAGGAGGATTGGCAGATGTTAGCTCAGGGCTGGTCCTCCTCACAAAAAAAAAGAAAAGAAACACTGATGCATGAAATAAAAGTCATAGTTTGTGTAATGGAACTAGATACTCCCTCACTTGCCCCCAGAAACTCTACATGGTAAAATGAAAGGAAATATAGTGATAGCTCCTGAAGCAACTCTCCTCTGATGTGGGGACTGCTTTGGGTACTGGAAGAAAATCTCCAACAGAATAACTGAGAATTCACGTAGTTTGAACTTACACCAGCCACGAGGGGAGATATGAAGCTGAGTTATGGGAGTAGATCAATATCAACACAACCTTCTTGGCTTACTAATATTCTATTGGAATACATCAGATTAAAATTTTGTAAAGGCTTCTTCTATTAGGTTGCCTGGGAACTGTTCTTCCATTTCTATTTATGGTCCTTACCACTATCTTTTTTGTGTGTCTTGTATGTAATGCGTACTCACTAAAAGTTTGTTGAAAGGATATATTCATGGGGAATAAGAGAATGAATGCATTTTGGGAAATAGAAGGAAAAATATCTGTAAGCTAAAAAAGGTAAAACAGGCAGGAAAGTGAATGTCTAGGTAGAAAGGATTCAGGAATGATGAGTGTCTAGCAAACTTAATAGAAGTTAAAATACCTCTGAAAAAAATTTCCTAAATAAACAATTTTCTATCTACTCAGTGAAGAATCATTTCACCTTTAGTCTTAAGGTTGAGGAGCTAATGAATCAAATATTTTGATCAAATGGTTTTTGAAGAGTCTCATTGCATCCCATGTTGATATAATTTGCCCAAGGTTGTATACTTAGAAAGCAGCAGCCTCTGGATGCACACCCTGCTCCTGTAATTCCAAAGCCTAATCTTTTTCCATTATACTCTGCAAGAAAAAAATGGTAGGTACCCTGCAAACTGATGAAAGGAGGGGTCTTATTCTGCCTGAAGAGGTTACGGCAATCCCCAAGGAAAAGGTATCATTTGGGTTAACTCTTGAAGAATGAAGAGGCATTTTCCAAGAGGGCAGGGCAGGGAAGGATATTTAAAATATGTGTATTTTAAATGCACATGTGTATGCCTTCACATGTGTAAAGGCAAAGAGGACTGACGATCTGGTGTGTGCATTCAAGGATATACAAGTAACTGGTATGGCTGAAGTTCATGTTTGCATGTGGGAGAGTGGTGCCTCAAGGAGCTAGAGATTGGCAGGGATTAGAGCACAAAGGACCTTCTGTGCCTGGCTAAGGAGTTTAAATTCCCTAGGCAATGGGATCCATTGAAGGGTTCTGTTCAGGGAAATGAAAAGATAAGGTTTGCATTATGGAGATATCTGGCTTCCGTATGGAGAATGGAAGGAGAGGAGCAAAACCACCGAGAAAGCTATTGGAAAAGTCCAGACAAGAGCAGAGAAAGGCTTCATTTCACTTGGCAGCAGAAGTATTAGAGGTAATGGAGATAAGTAAACAGAACAGAGATTTGGAGAATCTCAATAGAATTAATAAGACCTGGTGACTGATTGGAGTCAGGGATGAGAGGAGGAGAGGGGTGGAGAAATTGAGAGTGAATGATGTTTACAATCAATTGGTTGTCAGGCTGAATGTTGGCATCAGTTGTCCAGAGAGAGAATACATGAACAGGAGCAAGTCCAGAGGTGATGGGAGTGCAATTCTGAGAGCAGAATAGAATCGGATGAGAACCTGATTGGGTTTGAATCCCAATTTTGCCACTTACATCTTAGTCGAGTTATTTAACCACCTTGAGCTTTTATTTTTCATTTGTTTGTTTTTCATCTATAACATGTCTAATTACAGCACTACCTCACAGCATTGTTGAAAAGTTTAAGCGAGAAAATGTCTGTTGTGTGTTCTGCACAATGACTGGCCCATTTAATAGAAGCTAAAAATATACATGCGTCGGATTTATTGAGACTTTTGAGGTTCCGGTAATGTATTCGGACAGAGAAGTCTGTTAAAATCAAGATCACTCCGCTCCAGATATGTGTGGCTTTCCTAGGGACCTTGGAATAGCATAAAATTCAAGGCTCTTTGATTTGTTCCTAGATAGTTTTGCTTTATTTCAGATAAAATATGTTTTCCTCACTAAAAATAATACAAAATATTCACAGAAAATTAAAAACAGAAAGTACAAAGGAAAATTATTTAAATTACACAAATCCTCACCACATATAAGCCCTGCTAACATTTTGGTGTATTTCCTCCTATTTTTTTTCTATTCTAGGATATTCTATCCTATTGATACATATCTGTATTTTTGTGAAAGCATCATACTGTTACAATAAACTTTGTAAGTATTAATATCTAATAGTAGAAATTCCTCATTTATTATTTATCAGTTTCAAACATTTCCTGGCTAGTCTAATATGTCTATTATTTTATATGAAGCTTAAAATTTTTGTCAAGTTACAGCAATTCCACTAAGATGTTCTCTGGAATCATGTTAAATTTATAAATTAACTTTTGGAGAATGGACATTTTTACAATATTGAGTCCTCTATTCTAGGGGTATGATATATTTCTCTATTAATGCAAGACATTTTATATCTATGTGACCTTGGTATGTTATTTAACTTCTCTGAGACTACATTTCCTTAACAATAAAATGTACATATCTCATAATGTTGTTGGGAGGATTAGATGAGTAGTTTAAACATGTAGTTTAAACATATAGTTTGAACAGCATCTAGCACACAATGAGCGCTCAAAAACTGTGTTATGTTGTTTTTGTTGTTATTTCCTCTAGTAAAGTTTATAGTTTTCTTCATATAGCCCCTACACATTTCTCGCTATGTTTACAACTGGAATTTTGTTTTTTGCTTTTATTGGTAGGGTTGCCAGATAAAATAAAAGATACTCAGCTAAATTTAAATTTCAGAAAAACAATGAATAATTTATGTTCTATGCAATACTTGTGACACGCACTAAAAAATTTATGTTATTTATGTGAAATTCAGATATGACTGCGCTGCCTGGAGGATTTTTTTTTCCTTTTGATTATATCTGGCAATGCTATATTATTGGGAATGTGATCTTTTCCATTATATTTTTAGCTAATAATTGAGGGGAACTAGAGAAGGTTTTCCTTACTTTTTATTTCTGTTTCTCTGATCAGTGGTTCTCAAAAGATAAACATTAACCAGAATGACCTGGAGGGCTTCTTAAGCTAGATTTCTCGTCCTCAAACCCAGAGTGTCTGATTCAGTAAGTTTGAGATGGAACCTGAGAATTTCCACTCTAACAACTCCCAAATGATGCTGATGCTGCTGGTCCAGGGACCACACTTTGAGAACTGCTGCCTTAGTGGAACTCATTTCTCATTTCTCATACTGGATCAATGGATTCTCTTGGTTTTGTTTTGGCGAGGACTAAAATCATCTTCAATTAATAATAATATTGTTTCCAGGTATCTGATAATTAAAATTTTCTTTTCATTGTATCTTGTGTTTGGTTTAACTTTTGAAGTGATGTCAAATAAGCCGTCATAATATGTGTCCTTGCCTTATTCCCGACTTAAATAGGGGTGACGTTTCTAGTGTTCCAACATTATATGTACTATGGCTATTGTTGGAAAGATATATTTTAGTCATTTCAAAGAATGATTAATATTTAAATCACCTTATTCCTGGTATAATAAAAAGTTAAATGTCTTTTAATATTTATCAATATAGTCATATTTTTCTGCCTTGTCCTAGTTATGCATCATATTATGTTAATTAAACCAACTTTACATTTCCAGATTATATAAATATATCCATGACATATAATTTTGTTAAAACACTGCTGAATTTTATTTCCTTATATTTTAATTAGAGCATTCTTATTTCATATTTTAACTTTCTAAAAAACTAATGGTTATTAGGGTATAATGCTGGATAAGTTACTCCCACTCTCAAGGGCTCAGTTTCAGCGTCTGTCAAATGGACAAAATAATAGCTCCTCCCTAAGAGAGTTGCTGTGTGTTAAATTAGGTGTTACAATAAGGTTTTTAACAAATTTTTATGTGCTTACTATGAGCTAGACACTGTTGTAATCTTTTTATGCGGATTAACTCCATTGTATCATTTTAGCTCTTAGCCACATTCATAACACAGCAGCTATTAAATTATTTGATCTCAATAAAAAGAGTTATTATTATCATCAACATTGTGTGGGAAAAAGTGGAAATTTGAGGACTGGGCTTATTGTCTATTAGAAGAGACAAGTGTTAGTCAAATAATCACACACGTACAATACCTCCCCACCTACACAAACGTCATATTACAACTGACACAATTACAATAGTGCCAGGAGGGCCTGTAATGGCGTGGTCGGGGCAACTATCCTCAAGGGAGGAAGTAATGCTGGAGCTGAGAGCTGAAGGATGAATACCGTTAGATATGTGAATGGACATGGCGAGAGAATTCCAGACAGAAGGCAGAGCAGATGGAAAGTGATGTTAAAGGAGGGAATATTGTGATTAAGGATAAGTGAAAGTGGGTTAGAATGATTCTAGGGGAAAGAGCAAGGTGGGATGACATAAAAGGACTCTGGAAAAGTTGGCAGTGTCCAAATTACCCAGAACCTCGGAGACTAGGAAGAGGATTTTTTTTTCTTTATCTTTCAAGCAGTAGTTTGTAGAAGAACATTGTTATGATCAGATCTGTATTCCAGAAAGATCCTTCTAGCTACTGCAGTGAGTGTGAATTGATTTTGTATATTGTATAATCAGAGTCATTTTATTTCTGCCACTTATTAGCTATATCCCTATGGATAAATTTATTTAACTTCTCTAGGCCTCAATTTTCTCATCTGTAAATTTGGGATAATACTGACTTCATTCATTTGACAAATACATGTTGATCGCCCACTATTTTCTAGACATAGATGTTTCATAAATTTTTGATGAGGATTAAATGAGACAATCCATGTAAATTTTCAGTGTCTGGCAAAGAGCAAATGCTCAATAAATCTTTGTCATTCCTATGTTATTTCATAGCTTCAAAATAATAAATTGGAAAACTTTCCCTCTTTTTTCATACTCTGGAAGAATTTGCATATTAGAGAGCAGTGTAGTGTAATGGTTAAGGGTGTAGACTCTCCCACCAGGCAACATAAGTTCTATTCCTCCCTTTATTACTTACAAGTTACGGGGCCTTAATGTCTTCATCAGTAAAACGAGGATGAGAGTAAAAATACCTATCTCATATGATCGTTATGAAAATTAAATAAATAACTGCACATAAAGCACTTAGAACAATGCCTGGTCCAAGACCGTACTACTTTAAAACTATTTTTATAAATTGCCTATTGACTTATTTAAATGAGGTATTTTGTGTTTTTTTACATTAAAATGTCTTTTGCCACAGAGAAATTAAGAATAGTCTAATGCAAGGTAAATATATCTATATTTTAGATATATTTCATATATTATATTTATTTATATATTCAATATATATACTTATTTCAAAAGTATATATATTCAATTATTTGATAAACATAAAAATTCTATCTTACTAAGAACAATTTTACTCAATAACATATATTTATATAGAATTCTTTCCATGCAAACAAAACTTCCCATAATATTCCCAGAAATAGGCACAAAAACTACAGTTGTTGGAACTCATGTGTCAATCCTATGCATTTGCACATAAATCAATGGGCCTTTCTTCCGTTGTTTGCTTCCTTTGTTTGGTGTCTGCATAGTTTGTGCTGTGGCTAGCATCAAAAATTCCTTTGGCCTTGTTCTTATTATTCCAGATGTCTTCTGCTTTGCAATCAGACATCCTTGGTTAACCCAAAAGCACTCTCTTTTTTTCTGCTTAAATCAAATTGCTAATCATCCCAGCGGAGGCACTCTGTATGAGTGGTGGTTGATGCTGCAGAATTGGAAGAGAGTAAAAAGAGTAGGAGAGAACAGGGTGAGAGACAGAACTCTGGAGATCTTCAATATTTAAATTTCTGATAGAGGAGGAGGAAGAAACAAACATTTCAAAAATGTTATTGAAAGCTATCAAAGGGGTAGGGAAGGACCTGGTGAAGCTGGAAAACAGGGTTTTTATTGTTTTATTTTTTGTTTTGATTTGTTTTGTTTTTACTATTACACATGGGTTTTATATTTCCGCCTAATATCCAAACCAATCTGAAAATTTTACTGGGGGAGAGTTTATCTTTGGAT
The DNA here is from genome assembly GCA_028646465.1 of Rhinoceros unicornis. Classification (NCBI taxonomy): domain Eukaryota; kingdom Metazoa; phylum Chordata; class Mammalia; order Perissodactyla; family Rhinocerotidae; genus Rhinoceros; species Rhinoceros unicornis. Next base: position 8,503,116 of record CM053558.1, on the reverse strand, counting down.
GAGTTAAATAAAAGATAAGAATTATTTTTTAAAAAGCATGACCTATTTTCTTGAGCCTGAAACTTTACATTTCAATAACATTGTACAGCATATCCTTGTGATTCAATTTACTCAGAAATACATTGTAATTAGAATGCTTTCTTTTTGCATACATTGATAGCAGGTGTTAAATAAAATATATCCACGATATGAAAAAAGTCCAGTAAAACCTGAACTTAATTGCTTTTGACAGTTCATAGTTAAAGCCACTGTGATACTTAGTGGACATAAATCATCTATCATCAGAAAGTCTAATGCATCTAGTCTTTTCAAATCAATAAATGGTTTGTGGTTGACTGCTTCACTGAGTTTAACTTTAAGAATATTAAGAGTGTTCAGAAGGAATTAGGTGATAACCTATAAGGATGTGCTGATCTGAACAAAGCAAAGAGAGATGCAAACGATGGGAGAAGAGCTGAATTGCAAAGTGAATATACTTCTGATAAAGCAGGATTTTTGGTCCCTTTGTTATTGTTACCAATGCTATTGATATGTTTTGTATTTTGTTTTTTGGAATGCAGATGTGCTTTGATGAAATTGAAAATAAAATTGTGCTCTACTCTCAGAAAATCATTCAGAAAATTTGCCTTAAATACACAAGCAATTTTAACTTCTGTTGTTAGTGAGGAAAAAATATGTATTAATAATAAAAGCATGTAAGATTTCCATGGTGGATTAGAAAAAGCAAAGTATATTTCAGAGAGTTTTATTAAAGGACAATACACCTAATATGTCAGAGAAGCATAATTAACATAACAGAAGGCCAGCCAAGATCACATTTTGCCTATTTAAAAATGGTTCCTCTGTCTATGACCTTACATTTCTGCCTACTCAGGCAGTCCAATTAGCTTCGTTTTGAAATACCTCCACCTTTCTTTTTTCCCCTCTATTTGACAACTCTCTCTTTTTTTTTTTTGTGAGGAGGACCAGCCCTGAGCTAACATCTGCCAATCCTCCTCTTTTTGCTGAGGAAGACTGGCCCTGGGCTAACATCCATACCCATCTTCCTCTACTTTATATGGGACGCCACCACAGCACGGCTTGACAAGCAGTGCGTCGGTGCGCGCCCGGGATCCGAACCGGTGAACCCCGGGCCGCCGCAGCGGAGCGCGCGCACTTAACCGCTTGCGCCACCGGGCCGGCCCCGACAACTCTCTTTTTAATTGCCCAGAGAAACTGCATTTTCTCCAAGGAGATTTTTGAATAGTAATAATATAGCATTAGCCATCCTTGGTGAAAAAGCAAGTATTGGTTGAAAATCAATCTTATATCTGTTCCTCCGAGTTGCCTGTTTTTTCCTCAACTTCTGCTTAAGAGTTCAAGGTACAATTTTTAAGTGCATGATAATTTTTTAGAAGAAAGCAGAGCATGGGCTGGTAGTAAGAAGCAAACTATTCTATTCTCAAAACATTCTTAGAGAACAACGATAAACACCTTTACAACAGCCACACGTCCCACTTTACAGGTGTATAATTCTTTACAATTCACCTGGTGGATCCTTACAACAAAATTTTCAGGATGTTAGCAGGTATTGGGATTTCCATTTTTCGTTAGGAGATACCTAATTGCATTAGGAGAAGCCATTTTATATTGGGAAAAAGGGTAGTGATTGGCTTTGATAACATACCTAGTTATTGACTGAGCCAGGACTAGAGTCTAGGTGTCCCGATTCCCGCCCATGTGCTCTCCTTCCCTAAATCTGAAACGGTTTTGTTTTGTTTTTCTTATTCCTTAAATGATGAAGGTTACCGGTATTCAGCTGGGCATTTTATCGGCCTCTTTACACAACTTATCCAGTGTGAATATTCGAGACACATCCTCTCTGCTGTTGTGGGTACTGTCATGAAGAGACAAGAGAGTCTGAACACTGAAACAGACGGCATTTGAACATATGAAAAGAGAATTGTCAATTGAGCAAGGCTTTGGTTTTAGCTGTTGCTGCTGCTGCTACTACTACCACTAGAGAGACAGTGACATCGCTTGTGACACTGATGGCAGCAGGAAGCAGGATACAACGTCAGACTCAAATGGAAGTCAACACCTCAGGGAAGGAAGACACATCTGGGGGGCACCCATGACTAAAGGACAACTGCTAACAGCCACAGTGAGACTAGGAGAGGCATTTTAAGTATGTCAGCAATTAGAGTACTGGGAGCGGGAAGCAGTAGAGGAAGAGGAAAGGCTGAAAATATACTTCCAATCATGTCCAGCTTATTTCTCTTCTCTCTGGGTATTACTCACCAGTGTTATTTACATCATGAAAAGGGACGGCTTTAGGGATAATCAGCCTCTCGTGAATTGAGAGGGACAAGAGAGGCAGAAAGTATGGTGGTATGTGTGGAGCTTGAGTTTGGGTGTCATATAGTTTCAGAACCTGCCTCTGCTATTTCAAGCCGTGTGACTGTGGGCAAATCACTTACATCTTTGAGCCTTTGTTTCTTTACGTGTCAAATGGACATAATAATAACACAATAATAATAATAAGGCAATCTTACTTACTCATATCATGTGTGTCACTCTTCCTAACCTCCAACATTTATGAACATTTTAGAATAAGAGGCTCCAGAGACTAAGCATATGAGGGTGGTAGTGTGTGTGTGAGGAGGAGGGGGTGTTGCTATTATTTGTAGATCATTTGCCGGGTTCCAGGCACTATTCTAAGTGCTTTCTACATGTTAACTCATTTATTCCTTGTAACATATCTACATCCCCTATTCACAGATGAAAAATTTGAGATAAGAATGTAAATGACTTGTCCCAGGTCACAGAGCTATTAAATGGTAGAGGGGGGATTTGAACCTAGGAGTCTCACTCTTACCCTCAATGCTTTCCCCCATATCTTAAATTTTAAGACAATTTGTTGCCTGCCTGCATGCAACAAACCAGTAGCTGCTTTTAAGTTTTACCAAGCATTAAGGCCAAACATCAACAAATCGTCCTCACATTCTACATTATTCATTTGAAAGTTTGTTAGTGCCTAGAGGAGAATACCCCATCCTAGAAATTTATAGCTCACTCAGAACGATGAATGTTTGGTTCTTATTGCTTTATAATTTCTTCAACAGAATACTGCTTAAAATGATTTTAATTTCCACATTATTATTATTTTATATGGATTCAGTTACTGAAGTCTCCATTGACTTTTATTAAGTTCTCTCCTTAGGCATCTGACCTGGCTAAGTTTTTACAATAAACTCAAAAATCTCATTTCTCCAAAAGGCTTTATTTCTCTAATCCACCTTCTCCATCCTCTTTCCTTTCCTGCCCTACCACCACAGGAAAAAAAGCATAACACCCTTTTTAAAACTTGCTTTTATTTTTCCTTACTGGCAACAATCCTATTTTGTTTAATCCTTGTTTCAAAGCAAAGAAATATAGAAAATCATATTTCTGTATATGAAATAAGTATTTAGAAAATATAGTTTAATATTTTTTATAATATGTGATGCTAAAGGAGTAGCAATTTCAACTTACCTCATGCTTAGCACACTCAGTTGGGCTGCTTTAGCGTTGTACAGGCAAACAACTATTCCCTTCTCTTCTAGGTTCTTTGACTGGTCTAATAATCAAATTAACATAAGGCAGATTAACAGGAGAAAAACAACTTTAATTTTGTGTGCACAGAAGCCCCATAAAAATATGAGACTGAAAGTCAGCCAGGTAATTGAGGCTTACCTACCATCCTGAGCTAAGGAAAGGGGTAGGGTCTGGGGATACAAAGGGGAGGAAAGCCATTTGCAGGAAGGGAGAGGAGATGTTTGGAGAACAAAGGTTTCCCTGCTGTGCAGATAATCTTCTTAGGTAAGAAGGTATCTCTAGTAATAGCTCTCTTCCTGGTACAGGCCCCCTTTCTAGTGTAAATTTAGGCAGTGAGGTAGAGAGAAAGAGCTCTTCTTGAATCTGCTGGATTTTGATTGCCTTTAGCTCAAAATAATCCTTTAAGCCAAAATGACATATTTTGGTGTGGTAAATTCTCCTCCCCTTCAATATCCTTAGGGATCCAAGTGACATTTAAAGGGGTTTTATCTTGTGATTCTTATAAAATAATGTAGAATCATCAAAACGTCAATGATATCCCTTGCTCAGATTTGTGAACCCATTTTAAATCCATATTCTCCTGTATGCAGAATTACCTTGCCTATTATAAGGGGCCTGAAAAAGGATTTCAGATCTCTTTAGAAATATACAAATGCATAGAAAAATAAGGGAAAGAAAAATTATCAGTCAGAGCATACATCCTGGGTCCCTTCAGTGACCTTTGAAATATGAGGGTGTCCAGGAACCCACTCCAAAGACAACCCCAAGGTGTGGACCTAGATCTAATAATTATAAAGAAAAAAGTGTACTTCATTTATAATAAAGGAATTCAAATGAAAGCAACAATACAATATCCTTTTCAGTAACAAATATAGCAGGGATCTTTTTGAGGTTGATAGTAAGCCTGATGAACATACAGTCTTATATAACATGTGTGGCTATAAATTAGGAAAATGTTTATGGGAAACAATATGACACTGCATATCAAGAATATTGAAAACATTCATACCATTTAATGTAGTCTTGCCACGATGAATCTATTCAAGAGAAATAGAGATGAAGAGACCTACAGGCAAAGTTGGTTATTATGGCATTATTTATGTACCAAAACATCAGGAAACAATAGAATATAAAACATAGGAAAGTGGTTACATATATTAATCTGCACCATACAGTAGAATACTACTAAGCCTTAACATTGTATTTCCAAAAAGATGGTAATGATATGAAAAAAGGCTTATGTTATTACATTAAAAAAAATACAAGACACAATAGTATGCACAGTGTGGTCTTGACTATGATATAATATATAAAACAAGAAAAAATATTGCCAAGATGTTAACAGCAGCTACCTCTGGGTAATGAATTTTTGTGTATTATTGTTTTTCTACTTGTTTATAACTTTCAGCACATAAAAAACTGTCTAGAGTTTTTTCAAGATGGTATAAGAAGTGCACATGGAAAAATCGAAAAGGTAGAAGAGCATCAAAAGCGATTAATTTTGAAATATCATTCAGACTGATAGCAGACTTCTCATCGGCAACAGTAAATGTCAGAAGACAATCACATAATGTCTTCAAACTGCTGAGGTAAAATATCTCACAAAATAGAATTCTATTTTCGGTTAAACTGTCATTCAAGAGTAAGGGAGTAATGAAGAAAATTTCAGCAGATATTCAAAGACTAAGAGACACACATTGAAAAAAAAATTGAAAAACAAACACGAACAAAAAATAACACACTATTTTTCTCCAACATAAAGAAAAATGAGCTCCTAAAGAAGAAATGTGATATAAACAACAAAGAGGAAAGAAATCATAAACAACAACAACAACAACTCACTAGTAATTAAAAAAATTGACACTAAAATTATAACAGTTAAAACAATATACCTGTTCTCTTTTACTTAGTCAATTCCTTAGTTTAACTAATATTCTTCATCCCTGCCATGAAATCTTCCAATTTTGCTTGATGCCCACAGCACATGTACCCTTGCACATCAGCAGGCTAGTCTCTATCTAGCTCCCTACTGTTCAGCTGTATGTTGCCAGGAGTCAGTTGTATTTGATCCTAAAGCTGTGTGAATTATTTTTATTATTATAATTACACAAATTAGTGGATTATTACATTAGCTTTATGAAAAGAAAGGGGTTGTTTCCATGGAAACTGCATAGAATGCTTTGGAAAAACCCAATAGAAGGGAGTTATTTTAGGGAAAAAACCTGTCAAATTAGATGTGGTTTAGACAAGTATAAAATCGTGGCAAAAATAATATCAACATCCAGAAGGATTCTACATTCACATTGCTTAAATTCTCACTCCACTCAAAAGGAACAGACAGGGCCAGCCCCGTGGCTTAGCAGTTGTGTGCGCGCGCTCCGCTACTGGTGGCCCGGGTTCGGATCCGGGAGTGCACCGACGCACCGCTTCTCTGGCCATGCTGAGGCCGCGTCCCACATACAGCAACTAGAAGGATGTGCAACTATGACATACAACTATCTACTGGGGCTTTGGGGAAAAAAAGGAGGAGGATTGACAATAGATGTTAGCTCATAGCCAGTCTTCCTCAGCAAAAAGAGGAGGATTAGCATGGATGTTAGCTCAGGGCTGATCTTCCTCACAAAAAGAAAAAAAAAAAAATGGAACAGACACTGAAACTCAAGAGGATGCACTATATGTGTGATTTATACAGATAAGAAAAGGTGGATCATGCTCAAAGGAACCATATAAAGAAAATCTTGGATTTATCAAATGTTTTTTTTTTTCCTGCATGTATTGTGATGATCTTAAGAACTTTTTCTTTTAATTTGTTAATATGATGAGTTACATTGATTGACTTTTAAATATTAAACCAACTTTGTATTCCTGGGATAAACTCTACTTGTTGTTGATTTATCGTCATTTTCATGTATATTCTGATGATTTGCTAAAATTATGTGAATAACTGCATTGGTATGTAGTTTACTTTTCTTGTAATGTCTTTGACTGATTTGATAATAGGGTAATGATGGCTTCATAGAATGAACTAGGAAGTGTTCCCTCCTTTTCATTGTTCTGGAAGAGAATCATGTCTGAGTTGAATTTTCTTTTTTGTAAGATTTCTAACCATAAACTTAATTTATTTAATAGATTCAGAGTTATATCATTTATCTGATTCTTCTGAAGTAAGCTTTGGTAGTTTGTGTCTTTCAAGGAATTTGCCCACTCCAATCTAAGTTGTCGATTTTATGAGCATACAGTTCTTTTTTAAAAATCCTTTATTATCTTTTTAATGTCTGTTGAATCTGTAGTTATGCTGCTCCTCTCATTCCCAACATTGATAATTTGTGTCTACTACCTTTTTTTTTCGTAATCAGTCTGGCTATTGGTTCATCAATTTTTATTGATCTTTAAGATTCAGCTTTTGAGATTGTTCATTTTATCTGTTGTTTTATTGTTTTCTATTTTATTGATTTCTGCTCTGATCTTCATTAATTACTTTCTTCTTCTTACTTTAAATTTCATTTGCTCTTATTTTGTAGTTTATTAAGGTGGAAGCTGAGACAATTTATTTGAGACCTTTCTTCCTTTCTAGTATAGGCGTTTAGTGCTATTTCTCTCTATGCACTACTTTAGTGGCATCCTTCAAATTTTGGTATATTGTGTTTTAATTTTCATTCATTCAAAATATTTTCTATTGAATTATTTTTTGAACCATCATTTAATTGGAAGTGTTTTATTTTCTAAATATTTGTGTATTTTATAGATATATTTTCATCATTGATTTCTAATTTAATTCCACTTTTCAGGAAAAATGCATTGTATGACTTTAATTCTTTTAAATTTATTGAAACTGTTTTTTATAGCCCAGAATATAGTCTATCTTGCTAATTGTCCTGTGTACATATGAAAAGAATGTGTTTTCTGCTGCTGTTGGGTATAGTGTTCTGCAAATGTCAATGAGGTCAAATTCCTTGATAGTGCTATTGAAGTAATCTCTAGTCTTACTGATTTTCTGTCTGTTTTACCAATTATTGAGAGAGAAGTATTGAAATCTCAGATTATATTTGTGGACTTGTAAATTTCTCATTGAAGTTCTATCAGTTTGTGCTGCATGTATTTTAAGTTCTAGTTTTAGGTGAATAATATTTAGGATTTTTATGTTCTTCTGATAAATTGATCCCTCAATAATTATGAAATGTCTTTGCCCTTAGTAATACTTTTTACTATGAAATTTACTTTATCTAATATTTGTAGATACTCCAGCTTTCTTTTGATCATCATAAGTTTGGTATATATTTTCTTTTTCTTTTTAACCTGGTATTGTCTTTATATTTCTTATAAGCAGCATAAAGTCAAGTCTTTCTTTTTCATCCAATCTGATAATCTCTATTTTTAATTGTGGTGTTTAGACCATTTATATTTAATGTGATTATTGGTATGTTTAGATGTTTCTTTTCTTTGTTCCCTTCCCACAGATGTAATGAGTTTTCAACAATGCCATAATGAAAGCTGTGCTTCTTGCCCTTCCCAACAGATTAACACTTTTGTTCCACAGTGGAGATAGGAGGGAAATATCTCAGGGCAGTTTTTTCCCTCTGGCAGCACTTCCCTTTCTATCCTCTAAGTCTACATCACAATAGCCATTTCTTAGGTCTCTTTCCAATCTTTTCTGTATGCACTCAGTGTGGCTGGTGATGAAAGAGGCTATAAGAGGGTTGAGCTCTACCAATTTTTCTGCCCTCTCTAGGGGTTTCATATTATCCCATGAGGCTGCTGTATGCCTTCACTAATTTGACAAATATTCTACTTGAATTCTTACCAGTGTCTGGTTGGATCTATCCCAGTTGTGAATGAGCTCATGACTTTGGTGATATTAACCTCGATCACTTGGTTAAGGTGGTGACTACCGGGTTTCTCCATTGTAGAGTTCCTATTTTTCTCTTTGTAGTTTGATTTACATTTTAAAAAGAGTATTCTGGACATTATCTGGAGAATGGATTGATGAAGAGCGAGACAGGAGCTAGGCAGAACTGAGAAGAGACTATTACATTAGACCACGCAAGAGAGGATGTCACTCAGACTAGGGGGATAGTGTTAGAAAAGAAAAAAATGATAAATTTGCTATACATTTTGGAGTAAAAATCACCAATACTTGATGATGAATTGAATATGGGTGGGTGAGGAAGCATGAGATATAAAGAGAGACTCTAAAGTTTCTGACTTGTCCAACTTGGTGAATAATAATGACATTCTTATAGATTAGAAACATTGGTTAAGTTATATCTGCTATTTTAAGATGAAATATGGATAATGAGTTGGAGAAGTATGAGAGTGGAAGGAAAGAAACTAGTTAGGAGGCTATTGCTAGATAAACAATGACGAATGATGAACAATGATGGTTGCTTAGATTAGAGGAAATGATGAAAATAGAGAAAAGTGTCTGATGAGAGAAAGTTTAGGAATTATGGTCAGTAGGTATTATCTCTTAATTGATTAAAAAGAATCGATCTAGATTTCTTTTTTTTTTTTTTGAGGAAGATTGGCCCTGTGCTAACATCTGTTGCCAACCTTCCTCTTTTTCTTTTTTCTCCCCAAAGCCCCAGTACATAGTTGTGTATCATAGTTGTAGAGTTGTAGTTCTTCTACGTGGGATGCCACTTCAGCATGGCTTGATGAGCGGTCAGTAGGTCCGCACCCAGGATCCGAACCGGTGAACCTCAGGCCACCGAAGCTGAATGTGGAAACTTAACCGCTTCGCTATAGGGCTGGCCCCCTAGATTTCTGTAATTTCTTCTAGATTTCTTGCTTGCACAATTGAATGAATTGTGGTTGCATTTATTGGGACAAAAAACAGTGGCATAGAACTAGGTTTAGTATAACAGGCTACATTTTCATTTACTAAGAATACCATAGAGACTTTGCAAGGGAGGAGAAGGGGGAGGGGAGGGGGCTTCTCCTGACAGAGCCAGGTTAGACATGTCCTCTTACAATATGACTTTCCAGCAGTATATTGTAGAGTCTGGTAGGAGAACATTTTCTGTCTGGTTTTTAAAAGTAAGGGTCAAAGAATCTTGCCAAGAGATATTGTACCTGCTCAAATATATCATTGATTCTTTTATCTTTCAACAGGATTTGTGATGTTGCTTTGGCTACAGCCACTGAATCCCTGCTGCCTCATTTTCCTTTGGAATGAGAAGCTCTTAAAAGAAAGCCACAAGCCCATATGGAAAAAATTTTTAAATCAATCAATGTAGCAAGTACCATACCATCTGCACGTTATCCATTGGCAAAATTAGGGAAGGCAAAACTCCCTGGTGGACAGAACACACTGTACAACCACACAAAAGTTCAACACCACCAAGAAAGGAATGCAAAAAGTAATAGCAAGAGGGAAAGTCTTGACTGTATTTATTACTAGAAGTAGAGCAATGTTTACCCCTTTCTGAATATTCAGTGATCAACAAAGTATACACCTTAATAGGGGAAAGGTAGTAATCATTTTCCAGAAGATGAAACCAGGGAGAAAGAACTCAGAGCTCAGGGAAATACAAGTTATAGAAGGCATCAAACCATATCAAGAATGAACTAATACTTTCTGTTTCTTAGTAATAAAAAATATTATTCACTTCTTGTTTCCCTCCTTCCTTTTTTTTTTTGTTAATTCAGCAAATATATAGAGGGTTCCTAATATATGTACTTTGTTTTTACTATATATGGCTTGACAGATGGCAAATTGCATGATTTGTCTACCTAAATTATAGCATATGTTTCAGTGAAAAGATCTAGGACTCTGTTAGCAATGAGATAATGTAAAAGACACTGGTTAATAAGAATAGAGAGACAGCCCAAGATGTACATTTATTTAGATAATCTAGTAGTTCTTTAGGGTATGGAGTACATTTTGTATAAATCATTACAAAAAAATAAAATAAAGCAATAATTATTCGTGGCATATCATAGAATTCCAAGTAGGGAAACACTTTGTTTCTGTCCCATCACACGGGGAGTGTAAAAGCTTTTAGGAATCCTAGACTCTTCACTTAAAGCTACGTAAAGCCGAAATGACTAGTCAGTTCCGTAAGATTTACCACCATCAATCCTTCCATCAAATATTTGATAGAATGGACTATTTATTCACAATAGTTGACCCTTTAGCATTCATTGAAATGTACAGACTGGAAGCTAAAATATGATTCTGGCTAAGCAATCATTTTTGTTTCAAATGTCTGGATATCTCAAATGTGTATGGCCTGAGTTATCTAGATCAATATTTCTCTAACTTCTCATGTGTAAATACAAATTATTTAACTGTTCCAAATAGTCTTGAATAAATATCCTCTAATAATGTCTACAACTTAGATATCTACAGTGTAAAATTAAAAATGTCTTATGAATTTTTTTCAAATTTAACAAATCCTTAAGTTTCCTATTTCTTTTCAAATGTCTAACATTTTGCTGAGATGAAATAAAGCCATTTCCCAGAGAAGCTAATCTCTAGCTGCCTCATGCTACCAAAGAATACTAAATATGAGAGGCAAGAATGTCCTGGAAATGACAATTGACGTGGGTTTCTGCTTACCTGTCATGCTAACAAAGCCCAAATAATCAAGATTATTAACCCAGGTAGAGTCACTTGGTCTTTGGTGGCCAATAAGATAAGATTGACAAAGTAGCTGATTAGCTATTGAATTCTTAAAGTTATGAGCACTGAAAGGTCTTACAGTAGGCTGCTCCTCTAATAAAAGACTTGTCATTTGCAAAAACTAAGGTAATTCTCAAGAAACACCACAGGTTCTAGAAACCATTAATATAATATACACGTACATTGGAGAATGATTTAAAAATATTATATTCTGAATTAGGTAATAAATCAAAGATTGGCTTTCTGATATTTCCTAATTCTAGTTCACTAAAAAATACACTTTAAAATGGTAAATATTCACTCTTAAAATAGGGAACATTTTTCTTTTCACAACTAACCAGCTTGTTCATTTTTCTTTTCTTCTCCACATGAGACCAGTTGCAGGAAAATTACTCCAGGCTATGTCCGTTTTTAAGCGATCTGCTTTCAAATGTGTGCTGCTCTCACTGCATTTGAACTGCTCAAAAAAGAAAAGAAAGGAATGGCCCTTTCTTGAACATTTGTTAAGAAGCAGACAAATTATTAGCAGATCTGCCTAAGTGCTTTGGTAGGTGTCAAAGGGCTGAGAAAGCCAGCATGCACAGTTTCAAAGTCAGCACAGCTGCGAAGAAGGTCTGATATCTGATTGAGAGTCCATGGACTCAGGAATTGGAGGTCCCGCCTCCATTGTTTTTCTCTGTGAATTTTAATTTTGGCTGAATGGAATCCTAAGAAGGAACATTGGTGAGATGTTCTGCTCCTTAGATTTGGAATAAGTATAGCCGCACTTGGGCAGGAAATGTAGAAGTAGGAATGGAAAGTAAGAGATAAAACAAGAAATAAAAATTGTTACTAGGGTTGGAAAAATGTTCAGTCATCAGTAATAATCAAAGGAATGTAAATTGAAATCACAATGATATATCACTTTTAATATAAAAAATTGGCAAAAATTTAAAAATGTCAACACCCTTTGCTGGCAAGGGGGAGATGAGAAGCAGACTTTCATAGGCTGCTTATGGGAATCCCAACTAATACAGAGTTTCTGGGGAAAAATGACAAAATGAATCAAGTCTTTAAAGCACTCATATTCTTTGATTCTGGCATTTAAGATTAATAAAGTTTGAAAAGAGGTGATTATTAGATACACTATTTACCTTAGATGAGGGCTACTCCTAGCCAACCCACAGAGTGAAGCCACTGCATTTTGGGGACATCTGGATCACTTTGATGCTGGGTGTTTGAAAGTGTTCAATGCTATTTGTGATTGTACTTGGATCCTAAGGCATCTTTAGCTTTGAAAGATTTTAAAATCTAAAAATGAAATAGATAAAGCAATGCACAGATGAATAGGTCTTTAAGTCAAAGTCCATTGAAAATGCTAAGATCTGCTGTTTTATCTCAGGGAAATCAAATTCATTTAATTGAAGAAAATCTCCAAAGATCAGATCAGTAAGGGGTGCTTGATAACAAGTCAAAAACTGTTTTCCTCACAAATAGCATAGGACATATTAGAATAAATTGAGTTCACTTTAATCAAGTAAGCAGCCTTGAGAGAATGGATTCTCGTAGGCAGCGTTAGAAATGTCAATAATGTAAGAAATGCCTCCACGTTTCCCGGCCTGGCAGCTGGGGTTGTTGTGAATGTTCTCCATCTTGCTTCACTGCACACCTCGAATTGAATTACACTTTTGATTTCTGTATGGGTTATCATTTGGCTTGCTACAGGAGCTGGATTCAAAAGGATAGACCATAAACACAGCTAGAAGGATCATGATAGAGATGACAATAATCTTTTAAAAATACACAAAATGTATCATAGGTCTTAGAGAGCAATAAATCACATATGTTTAACTGATTGAAAAAAACCTGCAAAGCCACAATCTAAAAACTCTTAGGCATAGTCCTGCGCCCTCATTTCTGACTGAACATTAAATAATGGCTCGGGAAGAATGACATGAGGATAAAAATGTCACGGTGAATTGCTACCAGAAAGGATCAAGTAGCCCTGGTAATTAAGTCTGTCATTTTGACACTAAGGAAAAATCACAAGACATGCTAGTTATCTGGGAAAGACATGTGCTTGTCATTTCAATACAGAGGCAAGGGAAAATCAGCTTGATTAGAAGAGGGCACTTGGGCAAATAAGAGCACTTTATGTTTTTTGATAGCTTGTACTCCTGCAAACAGTTTTTAAAGGAAAAAAGCAAAAGCTGCCCATTAACAGTTCCTTTAAGAGTATTTAGACAGAAGCTGCATTTAATAAGAGCTGCAGCTTAGGTCAATCCACAGATCTTTGGTATAGGGCAGTGTCTTGAGTCTATTATATCTAACAGATGCGACATCTCACTTTTTACTTAAATGTAATGTAGCTCCTAAGAGATACAGTTACTTTTGATGCCAGATTCTTAGATTTGGAGATTTCCTAGGATAAAGTAACCATAGCACAGTGACCTGTCTGAGAGTTACATGACCATCTTATCCTGCATTTCCTTTAAAGCTTTTAAAAATCTTTTTATCCAGGCACTTTATTTTTTATTTTTATTTTTGCTGAGGAAGATTGTCCCTGAGCTAACATCTGTCACCAATATTCCTCTTTTTGCTTGAGGAAGATTAGCCCTGAGCTAACATCTGTGCCCATCTTCCTCTATTTTGTATGTGGGATGCTGCCACAGCATGGCCTGATGAATGGTGTAGATCTGCCTCCGGGAACCAAACCTGGGCCACAGAAGTGGAGTGAGCTGAACTTAACCACTAGGCCACGGGGCCAGCCCCTATCCAGGCACTTTAAATACAGTGTCTAATTCAATAGTGTCCATTTTCTGGATATGGAAACTAACCATCAGAGAGGTCAAGAAACTTGCCTAAGGTCACATAGCATAGAATAGGAGACTAGGAATTTGACCTAAGGTTTGTCAGACATTTTCAAAACCTATATCGTTTTCTCTTCAATACGAGGACTCTGTAAGTATACTGGTGCAAAGCCAAGAAGACCTGGTGTCTGTTGTCAGTTCTGTTACTGACTCAAATTATGATCATAGTGAAATCAGCCATTTAATAGCTGTCTGCTTGTCCTCTTGTTCACTCCTCATTTTATAGGCCACTTTCTTTTCACCACAGCCCAAGATGGTTCGTGTTTCTCTCGTTTTACCAGTACGATCCTTTCATACACACTTTTGGAATCAGAATGAATAGGAGGTTGCATTTGCTCCCATAGGTTTCTAGGATAATTACACAAAGAAAGTCCCACAGAGAGTTATATCAAGCAGGGCAAGAGGAGAAGATTAGAATGCACCACCTTCAGTCCCTCTTTCTTATGACCCTTGGTTTGATTCCCTGAGTGCGTCATCATTAGTGAGGTCTCTGGAACTTAGGCAGTAGAGTAGAAATGCAGAAAACCCTAAACAGATTATTTAATTAATTTTGTTATTTCTGCTAATAGTCTCTTACATTAGTTGGAATAATTGAAAGTTGCCTGCAATAACAATGAGGTTATGCTGAAAATTGGTGGGATCAATCTCACAAAGCAGAATGGGAAAAGTTACCAAACATAACAAGTCACTCTTCATCTATTTCTTCCCATGGAAAAGGACAAAGAATACAGGCTGCCTTGTAGAATACTAAGAAACAATTCTTTCTCTGTAACAAGAATTTGGATAATATTCAAGGATGCTTAATCCCTATTAACATTCACATAACTAAGTGATAGGTGGAACTACCAACCATATCCACAATAACGATGATGAAAAAATCTGAGGTCCATTCTTGATAAGGTGGCAGATAGTATTAAATGTGGGGCAAGGAAGAAACATAAATTTATGAAGCACCCTCAGATTCTAGAGGAACCTCCACAAGGTTTTTCACATTCTTTTTCTAATTTAAATACACAAAAAAACAAGCATTGTGGGTATTTTTGTCTTCATTTTGCAGATGAAATAACTGAGGAGCATAGAGGTTAGCAACTTGCTCAGGATCTCACAGCTCATCAGGACAAAGCTGTTATGACTTCAGAAGCCTTCTCTCTTTCCACCACACAACGCTAAAGCATTGGGCTCTCTCGGCTGGTCCCTCTTAGCCTTCGTGATTGAAGACACATATTTAACAGATGGGGAAGGGTGCAGTTGTGGCTTTATAGCAGAGTGCAGTATTCCCCTACGTGCAGACAACTTGTCACGTCCCTCATTATCACTAGGATCCAATCGACTGAACAAACTAATCCAAATTTAGAATCAGGAAAAATAAAAGCGCTGCCTAGATAACTGGCACAAGCTGGTTCAACATCTAATTAGCTCCCTTAACAGCTCTTTGAAGGAAAGAGGTGGCAATATCAGCCTCTTGACAGATGAGGAAACTGAACCAAAGAAAGTTGAAATGCGTTATCTGGCATCACTCAGAAAGTAGTTAGAGAGCTGAGAAGAGACCCATGGCCTTTGGACTCCTCTTGTGGTTTGTCAAGAACATTCCACATCAAACACAAAGCACTATAATATATAGCACCAGCTTCATGGGCCAATTATTCCTTAAAAACAAAATCTTATCGAAACATATTTTTAAGAAAATAAAAAATGGTGACAATTTCTAGGATAACAATCCAGGTTTGAGGAAGGAACTAACTAGTGAACATGGGCCTGAACTTTAATTTAACAAATCAATTCTATTTTTCTACAAATGATTTTATCAAGATGTTATAAATGGGTGAGTTCTGCAGTTTGGAAGAGGCACCTCCCTAATCAATATTCTATTTCTGTCAGGGTCCCAAATGTGAATAATAAATAAAATTCCATTGTAGAAACTCAACTATGAGACCAAATCCCATCATCTCCATGTCATTCAAGCTAGGAGTCTGAAGACAAATCACAACTCTCATTTTATGCACTCCAGTTGTTTCCCCTTACTCATCAGCTTTGATTTTCTGGTTTTCTATGAATGCAGTCAGAAAGAATTCCAGTGCAGACCACCTGGAGAGCACTCAGAACCCACTAGTTGACTCATGGAAGGAAGGATAGTTTTGATTTGAGACATAATAATAACAATACTACAGCTACTGTTTATAATCTCTTTTTATGCGTTGGGCACACTGTGATAAATTATGCTTGACATGTATTGTTCCATTTAATCCTTATAGGAAACTTCAGAGATAGGTGCTATTACTGATCATCATTCGTATTTTAAAGATATGGAAACTGAGGCACAGTATGTTGACATATTTCACATAGCTATAAGAACAGAGCAGGCATTCAAACTCAAGACTGGTTCCAGTGCCTGAGATCTTAACTAACGTTCAATGTAATTCTTCTGCCAAGAAGACTATACAGAGTTATAGAGCCAATGTGTTTGCTAAATAAAGCAGGCCTAATGCCCAAGGGAAGATCAGACTGGGCTGTTAGCCAGTATACTGTATTATCCCTCATACTCTGCAATAAAGACCATGAGCCATTGACTATCAGTCAACAGGCATTTATGCAGTGTATACTCTGTGCAGAGCTCTAGACAAGGGACTGCAACGGTAGCAAGGAAAACTGACAGAGAGTGCAAACCTAACGACAAAACCTCACAGAGATCTACAATTTGATTTGCAAAAAGGAAGAACTGACCACAAAAACTAGTACTAAAGTGAAATCAAGACCACCTTGATACAAAGGATATATACAAAGGATAATTTGGAACATATGAATTTAGGCCTTCATGTATTCTGAAGACAGAAAGTGAATTAAAAAACAGTTAGTAACTGTATAGAAATTGTTTCTGATGAGAAGTGATTGGACCAGCCCCGTGACTGAGCGATTAGAGTTCCCCATGCTCTGCTTAGGCAACCCAGGGTTCACGGCTTCAGATCCCAGGCATGGACATTACCCCACTCGCCAGCCATGCTGTGGCAGCATCCCACATACAAAATAGAGGAAGATTGGCACAGATGTTAGCTCAGGGCTAATCTTCTTCAAGCAAAAGAAGAGGAGGATTGGAAACGGATGTTAGCTCAGAGCAAATCTTCCTCCCCCCACCAAAAAAAAGTGATTGCTTAAACAAATTCATCATTTTACCCCAAACTGGTATGCACATGTACACGTGTGTGTGTGTGTGTGTTTGGGTAGACACTATCAAAACTACACAAAACTGGTTGATGACTAATTCATGTTTCTATCCGTTGTTTAATGAATCTTATATGTTATAATTGGAATGTATCTATGCATTTGGAATAGAAATGAGTATAGAAATTTCTTGAGACAGGTGAAATATAGTTCATGAAGAGTTCGGCTTCCCCTTTTGTCTCTTGATTCTCAGGCCTTTGTTCTCAGACCAGGACTTACACCATCGGCCCCTTGCCCCCTGATTCACAGGCCTTTGGCTTTGAACTTACACCATCAGTGTCCCTGGTTCTCAGGCCTTTGACCTCAGACTAAATTATACTACTGGCTTTCCTGGTTCTCCAGCTTTCAGGAAGCAGATTGTGGGACTTTTCAGCCTCCATAATCATGTTAGTCAACTCCTGTAGTAAACCTCCTCTTATGTATCTATATCTATCCATAGATATATACCATATTGGTTCTTTTTCTCTGGAGAACTCTAATATACCATGTAACAAAGCACCCCAAATTCAGTGATTTTTACCTATCCTCATCTCCTATTGCTCACACATCTGTGTGATTGAGTGTGGTCTCAGCTGGATGGATCTGCTCTCGACAGCAGGTCTGTGGGTTGGTTAGGGCAGCTTTGCGTCAGGCTGTGGCACATGAGTGGCTCCACTTCACAAGTTTCTCGTTCCTTTCCTGAGACCTGCAGGCTAGCTGGGTCATTTTCTTCTGGAGATGGCAGAGGAGCAAAAGGGTGAACAGACGCACATAAGGACTCAAAGAATGGCATCCGAGCACTTCCACCCACATGTCGTTGGCTAAAGCAAGGCACAGGTTAAAGCCTAAAATTAAGAAATGGGGAAATAAACTCCCCCCACAATGATACCGTGGCAAAGATGTGGATGCAGGGAGAGGTGATGAATAAACTCAATTTACCACAACTTGGTAAAGAATTAGGAGTTTGTTGGATTAGAAGTTGCATTGGAAAGTTTTAGCAGAGTAGTAACATGACCTGACTTACATTTTAGAAAGAACTCACATGTGGCCGTGTAGAGAGTACGTAGTAAAGGGCCAGGGTGAAAGCAGGAAGACCAGTCAGGAAGCCATTGCACTAGACTTGGTAAGAGATGGTGTAGCTTTGACTAAAGTATAATAGTGATGAATGTGTTGAGGGGTGGTTTGACCCAGGATATAATATGAAAATAAATCAACAGGATAGCTGATGAATTGCATGCAGGACATTAAAGAAAAAGAAAGGAAATCAATAACACCTAGGTGAATTTTGCTGCCATTTATTAAGATGAGGAAAAACTAGAGTAGGAGCAAGTTTCAGAAGGCAGTGTTACATAGGAATTCTTTTGTTGTTGCTTTATCTTCCATGTATGAGTGAAATCATAGCATATTTGTCTTTCTCCATCAGACTTATTACACTTAGCATAACACCCTCAAGGTCAATCCAGGTGGTCGTAAGTGGCAAGATTTTTGTCTTTTTTATGGTTAAGTAGTATTCCATTGTATAGAAGTTGAAGTACAATGATGTACACCTGAAACTTATATGATTTTATGAACCATGTTTACCTCAATAAAAAATAAAATAAAACATTTAAATTTTATAAATAAAATTTTATAAATTTTTAAAATTTTGCAAATATAATACCTTCTCAAATTGTTCATAGGGCTATAATTAAAAATGTGTAAACTTAAAAAATAACTGGAATTCAGCTTTGGACTTGTTAAATTTTAAATGTTCATTAGACATCCAAGTAGGGATATCAAGTAGGCAGCTGAATATGAGTGTGAATTATAGCAGGGAAATCTGGGCCAGAGGTATATATATGGGAATGTATCAATTATTGTGCCTTTAGCTTCATTTAACTGAACAGCCACCTGAAAGTATTTCCAACAATCAGGAGAAGTTGTTCTCTCGTATAACAAGAAGTTCAGAGATGAGCAGGTTCAGATTTAACAAATTTAGCGACTCAGCTACATCATGAAGACTCAAATTCCCTTTACTTTTCTGCTCTATCGTATTCAATGTGGTGATTAATAGCGTCAAGGGTAAAAGATTTCTGCTGTAGTTCTATGTATCACATGCAGATGCAAATATCTAAAGCAGAGGAAGAGAATATTTCCAGGAGGGGAGAGTGACAAACTGAACCAAATATTACTCATTGTTCAAGTATGATGGGGTCTGAGAACTGTCTATTGGATTTAAAAACATAGAAGTCATTGGTGACCCCTCAAAGAATAACTTCAGTGTATTATGAAGGATAAAAACCTAATAGGAGTGAGTCCAAGAAAAAAGAAGTGAAGAGGAAGAAGACATCTCTTTTGAGGTGTTCTAGGTAACATGAACGGAGTTGTAAAGTAATCTGAAACTCAGAGGAAGAGGTTGGGCAAGGTATATACTACTGGAAGATAATCATCATAGAAGCCCTGAAATTGGATGTGAGAGTGAATGCCTCAAAGATCACAGAGACTATTGAACCAAAAAGGGAATTCTATATCCTCATCTGGAAAATAAGAGGACTTCATAAAATGACCTCTAAGCCTCCCTTCAGTAGCACTATTGATTAATCCTGTATTCTTGCAGGAATGGCCTTGTGATCATTTGGAGTCTTTTCCAACCACATTATGATCCAGTAATTCTTGATAAGGCATGATGGGCTTAGTAGAGGAGGTAAAGCAGACTATCATGGAAGCTACCCTCCTTTTAAATTTACTTGTTAATTTCAAATTAATATATTATTACCCTATCAAATTAAACTATTCATAGATACATAGAGAAAAAAACCAATCCCATTCCTTGTCACTATAAACACTTTCTCTATGATTACATACAGATATAGATAGATAGATAGATATCTCCCTGTCTGTCTTTCCTTCCATCCTTTCGTCTACCTATCTATCCACTCACTCATCTATCTATCTATCATCTACCTACCTGTGTATGTGTGAACAGAAACACCTCCCTTTTTCTTTATACAAAGTTTGCACTCTTAATTATACTTCAAGGTCATTCCTCCCAATTAATAGCTATAGATCTGGCTCATTTCTTAACACCTGCATAATAGTACATAAAATTTCCCTAATTTTAAGTTTTTGGAAGTTGTTTTTATTCATTTTCTTGTGTTGTGTGTGTGTGTGTGTGTGTGTGTGTGTGTGTTTTACCACTACAAAGAACACACAGACATAAGGGTGTACTGTTTCCTTATTTCTGTGTGATACATACCCAACAGTGAAAATGCTAAGTCAAAAATTAGGTGCATTTTTACATTTTAACAGATGCTAACAGACTATTTCTTTAAAATTTGTAGAAATTTATATTCCCTTTAGTAATGTAAGAGAGAACCTGTTTCCTTGGGATTTCCTAATAAGTATACCACCCTCTATTCAAATATGTAACCTGTGGGGTAGATGTCATCATTGCCTCCCCAGCACTGTTATTACAAATTACTGTCCTAGTGAGCCATCTTTACGGACAGCTGTGCACCATACCCCTTGGATGAGCTAGGACTTTCTAGGAATGGTGTATCATTACTTGATTAGCTCTTCTTTCTCCACAGGGGCCCAGGCTCCAAGTATGGGGCAAAAGGAGAGGCTTAGGCCAGGTCTGTGTGGTCTAATTTAATGTGTTCCCAAATTTACACTTTGGGGATTAAATAATTTAATTATTTAAAGAAAGCTAGGGAGGGGCCGGCCCGTGGCTTAGCAGTTAAGTGTGCACGCTCTGCTGCTGCTGGCCCGGGTTCGGATCCCGGGCGCGCACTGACACACCGCTTCTCCAGCCATGCTGAGGCCATGTCCCGCATACAGCAACTGGAAGGATGTGCAGCTATGACATACAACTATCTATTGGGGCTTTGGGGGAAAAATAAATAAATAAAATTATAAAAAAAAATAAAGAAAGCTAGGGAGCCAAATAATAATACTACATCCAAGTGAGAATCTGACTAACTGAGAGCCAAATTAGGGCACTTCCATATTCAGAAAATAGCATCCAGTAGAAAAGAAACAGAGTGATTGTACTTACTGAGCAATTTCGGTAAAAGGCATTTGCTTGTTATTGTGTAAACATACAGAACTTTAAACCTTCCCCAGATTGCCTGCATCTTGAAGACATTCAGTAAACGATAAATTCATCTCCCCTCCCCCATGTTTTGTCAATGCCGTAATAATAATGTTGCCAATAACACATGTAAAAGGAAAGTTGATAGATGGACAATGACGATGCCCATTGAGATATCTTCTTTATTTATATGTCTCACAAATAGAAACTTAAATGCACAGGGAAATCAATAGAATAAAAAGAAATCAATGCTCAGTTTATTTTTAAAGCTACCAGATGAAAGAATAATTTCAAAAATATAGATGTGCAATACGATCAGGAGAGTTAAAAATTCTGAATATTTTGTATTCATACACTCACTGCAAGTGCAACACCGATTTTTTAAAAGGCTCACAGTTTGTGTGTGTGTGTGTGTGTGTGTGTGTGTGTGTGTGTGTGATCTACATTGCAAAAATTAAAAATAATTTTCCCTACAACCCAAGTTGTGTTCTAGATTTAAGTTGGCCCCAACTGCTCTGTTGTTAGACAATTCCTGAAGAGAGGATTTTCATATGGAAGAGACAATTATGGGAATGAAAATCAATTGTTCCTCTCACTCTAACCTATCTCTCAAAGTTAGTGACTAGTTAGGAAAATAAAAACCTTTGGTAGCAAAGAGTTCAGCTGAATTTAAAGCCATTCTCCATATGCAGCTTTGTACATGCACTCAAATCTAAAAGCCTGACATGTTTCCATTATAGAAGCTCTCTTGAATTGCTCTATCCCCAGCATTGTACATGCCCCTGAGTATCACTTTCAGAGTGACTTGGAAGAAGATTTCAGCCTACGTGAATAGATACCTTAACTCTGGATTTCCCCTGGAGTGACATATTGAGTACCTGCTACCATAACATCATGTACAGAAGCTCAGGGGCTAGAGGATTATTGTGACAAAGCAAGGGATTGTGTATTGAAATTTCTCTGGTGGTTTTACATTTACTATCTTCTCTCTTGTGAATTTCTTGGTTTCTAAAAAAAAAAAATTTGCTTTGTTTATTTGTTTTTCTTTCTTTGATTCATTTTCGATGCACTATGGAAAAGTGGGAAAAGTTTAAGCTTCATAGGCACACACACAGCCGTAGGATGTATCTTGGACCTGTCATTTTCTAGTTGTGAAATTTTGAATAAGTTTACCGTTTCTTCTTCTGAAAACATGAATAATAATAGAACCTACCTCAAAGTTATTATGAGGAGTAATTGAGATAATGTGTGTAATACAAGTGTGTAACAGTGTTTGATACAGCTTGATACAAGATCACACACCTTGACTGTTCCCACTACTACTACTAGTACCTCCACCATCACCACAACCATTACTACGGCCTTAGTCTGTTTGGGCTTCTATAATAAAATACCACAGACTGGGTAGTTATAAACAACAGAAATCTATTTCTCACAGTTCTGGAGGCTGAAAGTCCAATATCAAGGCACCAGCATGGCTGGGCGAGGGCCCTCTTTGTAGTTCATAGCTGGTGACTTTTCACTGTGTCCTCACATAGTGGAAGGGGCTAGGGATTTCTCTGGAGCCTTTTTCATAAGGCACTAATCCCATTCATTTGGGCTCTACTCTCATGATTTAAGCACCTTACAAAGTACCCACCTCCTAATATCATCATCTTTGGGGGTTAGGATTTCAACATACAAAATTTGGAAGGGACATAAACATTCAGACTATAGCAACTACATACTTGATTTACTATGAAGGAAAATGTGGTGGGCAGAGGAGGAAAGGAATTCTCTCTATTCCTTGGATTGGAAAGAGAGCCTTACCAAATGGAGGACACAGTCTGTTAACAGAAGCTGACTCAATGAAATATGTATCAAATCTGATATTATCTTTCAAATTATTATGCTTCTAATGAACTAGTTTTTCAAACAGCTTGTTTGGGTTCAAAGACAAAACAAGTGGTTAACTAACACAATTATTCTACTAGTTTGTTATCATGCAGATCAAACCAATTGGTGGGATAGAATTATTTATTTTTCCACTGAGAAAGGGTAAACTTGCCCTTGATGCAGTTGCAAAGCTCTTAAAATCCTGCACTCTTTGCCCAGGGCTATCAGGCTCCTTTGTGTGGCTGCACTGGAGGAGTATTTGTTTCTTAGAAACTACTAACTTAGACGCTTGAAAACATGATTTGTAATAACAGTGAAGCACATTACTCATGGGATGCATGGACTGAAACCTCAATCTAGTGAACTTTTTATCTGTCTTTGTTGAGGTACTTGGAAAATGTAGAATGGGCACAGTAATAGAGCTAGAATTTGCTAATAGAATTAGCAAAATTCTATTCTGTTTCATCATCCTTCTATTACGATTGGAGAAACAAATATACAAAGATAAAGGTCAAGAAAGTTGGACAAGGTTGTAGAGTCACTGGTAGAGCCAAAAACACAAGCCCATTTTCCTGAGCTAAAGCCTACTTTTTAATGTGTAATTTAACAATATCCAGATAAGTCAGCTAAATTCCACTTCCCTTGTTTTATGAAAGTTTGCATATTTTTTTTTGAGAGAGAGAGAACGAGTGCCATTCCATTCATTAGCTTACTACAGGAGAAATATATATGTTAATAAATTTAATAGAAAATAGTAAAAGGAATCTAGATTATGTAGAACAAAATAAAGTCTATTAAACTATCATTTACTCAAAAATATATTGGGATCTGTGAAAGAATATTTTCTTTTTCTTCAAAAAGTATTTCAGATTTAGAGAAGCACTTCTGGAATGGCAGAATAAAAATCTCTGGATAATCCGCTTTTCTATAAAAGCAATGAGAACCCGGGCAAAAATATTCAAAATCAATACTTTAAAGTTGTAGAAATTAACCAAAAGCTTGCAAAAAGCTAAGGAATGGTTCTTCAAGAAAAGGTACCAAGTCTTCATAAGATAGCAATTTTGTGGTGTTTAAACTTGACCTTTTCCAATTCCCTTCTCCCCAGTTTTGCAGTAATCTTGAGCCCAGCAGCCTCACAACTATGGTAGCTATGAGAATCAAAAGCTGAGCAGTCACTGGAAGAGGCAGAAAGAGTTTGGAGCTGGCCTCCAATTCCCATATATAAAGAATTGTCACTGTTTGACCTGTCTGGCCACTCCTGGAAAGGCCCCACTTAAATAACATGTCTTTATTTGACCTGACTCAGAGCATGACCAGTGCAAGTTGTCTTATTCTTAGGACATCTGTTAAACACAATCAGTCACACCTGTATAACATTCCAGCTCCCTGACGTGGTGATACCAGTTGGAACAAACAAGAGACTGATCAAAAAACATAAAAGGAAAATCTGAAGAATGAGATATTCATAGCAGGCTTTGAAAAGCTGAGACATATTTCTAGGAATATGGAAAGTGTGTGCAGGGCTAAGTAAGGAAATACATGAAAATCACCTAATCTCTCATTTCTAGCTGACCTTGAGGCTTTGCACAAGGAGGAAGTTAAGGTGAACACAGATTTGTAAAGCCACTGCTAGAACATAGAAGGCATGCCCCAACATATACACAGAGCTCCTCAGCAAAGGCTGGGAGATTTATTGATTCAAGGCATTTAAGGAAACCTCTGTTAAATCATTAGCTGACCACTGAGCTAGTGAAATAGACTTCATGGCCACACACAGCAAAGAATATAGACTTTGCAGATTAATTTAGAAAAGTCACTAAACAAACAACAAAAGCAAGAGAAATTAAAAGTAACAACAATAAATCCTTTTGGGGAAGGGTATCTGATTTCTGGAATTCCACACTATAATATTTAAAATGTCCAGCTTTTAACAAAAATTATGAGACACATAAGAAATAGAAAAACATGTGCCATATACTGGAACACAAGCAATAAATAGAAACCTTATACTTAAGAAGACTAGATGTTTGACTTACTAGACAGACTCTAAATCAGATAGAACAAATATGTTCAAAGAACTAAAGAAAATCATATCTAAAGAATTAAAATATAGTATGACAATGAAGTCAGACCAAATAGAAAATATCAATAAAAAGATATAAATTATAAAAAAGAGCCAAACTGAAATTGTGGAACTGAAAAGCCCAATAACTGAAATAAAAAATTCACCAGACAGGCTCAATGGCACACAGCAGACTTGAGCTGGCAGAAGAAAAAATAACAAAATTAAACATAGTCAATTGAGTGTACCCAGTCTGAAGAACAGATAGTAAAAGAATGAAGAAGAATGAAGAAATCTTCAGAAACCTGTGGGGTGCAATTAAACACACCAAAAAACATATAACGGGAGTACCAGAAGAAAAGAAGCAAGAGAAAGTGGCAGAAATAATATTTGGGAAAAAAAGGCTGAAATCTTCCCAAATTGGATGAAAAATATTAATCTACACATCCAGGAATCTCAATGAATGCCAAGTAGAAAAACTGGACAACATGCACACCTAAACATCTCATAGTTAGATTGTCAAACAACCAAGACAATGCAAGAGAATCATGAAAGCAGCAAGAGGAAGTTGACTCATCAGGTATAAGCGATATTTGATAACATTGACAGTTAACTTCTCACCAGGACACATGAAAGCTGAATGAAATAGACTATCAGCAAATCTAGCCTTCGAAAACAAAGGAGAAATTACAACAAAAACTGAGAGTTTGTTGCTATCTCACCTGCTCTGTGATAAATACTAAAGAGAGTCCTTCAGGTGTAAAGGAAAAGACACTTGAGAGTAATTTGAATTCACATGAAGAAATAAAAAGCGGTAAATGTAACTACATAAGTAAATAAGAAAGAGGGTATAAATATATTTTTTTGTTTGGAAACCTTTTTTATCTTATTTAAATGACTTCATAAAGTAATAATTATATAGCTTTTTTGATGGGCACAGAATGTGTAAAGATGTAATTTGCATGTGTGGGAGATCAAGATTTGGCCACCCTGAAATCTATCTCTTTACCTTGGTTGTTTTCTCTGAGGTCATTTGACCTCCCCCACTAACTGCCTAAAGAATTTAACATAGTAGCTCCTTCCTGCAACAGATCTTCTA
>CM053558.1:8406269-8476264 GCA_028646465.1 Rhinoceros unicornis | reverse complement strand
CATTCCTAGAAACTTATCAATGTGAAAAGTGAGGCCTTAAATCTGCATAATAACCTTACTCTTGTTTACTGTGCTTTAGTGATAATCTCCTGTAACTGACACCCCCACCCCCAACATCCTCCTTGTCTTTGGTTGAACGTGGTATTTAAGACGGGAGTTTCTGCTATTGTGTTGAGAAACGCAGTGTCCCTGCTTTCTCCCATGTATACATGTTATTAAACTTGGTATTATTTTCTCCTGCTAACCTGTCTTGTTAATTATTTGGCCAGCCAGAAGAACCTTAAGGAAAAGGGCAGAGGGAGATTCTCCCTCTCGCCCCGACACATGATAGCAACAGCACAAAGAAGGGGAAAGGAAATGGAGCAATATAGGAACAAAGCTTTTTATTCTATTGAAATGAAGATGGTATTAATCCAACCCAGATGATTATAAATTAAGATGTTAATTGTAATCTCCAGGACAACTACTTAAAGAAAATAAGACAAACACTATGATAAAAAAAAGGTACACTTGAAAGTGACTTTAACACAAAAGAACATAGCAATGGAGGAATAGAGGTACACAAAAGACATAAGGCATACAGAAAACAAATAGAAAATGACAGACATAAATCCTAACATCATTAATTACATTAAATATAAATAGATTAAATACACCAATCAAATGGGAGAGAGACATTAATACTACACTTTCAAAAATGGATAAAACTACTAGGTAGAGGATCAACAAGAAAATAAGGAATTTGAATACTATAAACCAACTAGACTTAGACATTTACAGAATACTCCACTCAACAACAGAATACATATTCTTCTCAAGTACACATGAGACAATAAACAACACTCCTACATTACCCATGGATCAAAGAAGAAATCACAAGAGAAATTAGAAAATACTTTGACAATAACGAAAGCACAACAACACAAAATTTATGGGATTCAATGAAAGCAAAGTTTATAGGGACATTTATAGCTCTAAATGCCTACATTATAGAAGAAGAAAGATTCCAAATAGTAACCTAACTTTACACCTCAAGGAACCAGGAAAGGAACTGCAAGTTTAACCCAAAACTAGCAGAAGGAAGGAAATATTAAAGATTAGAAGTTCAATTTATCTATTTTTTTCTTTGGTCACTTGTGCTTTTTTGGTGTCACATCTAAGAAGGCTTTGATTAACCCAAAGTTATGAATATTTATTTCTTTGCTTTCTTCTAAGAGTTTTATGGTTTAAGCTCCCATATTTGTGTCTATGATCCATTTTTGAGTTACTATTTGTGTATGGTGTAAGTAGGGGCCCAACTTTCTTCTTTCGTGGATATCCAGTTGTCCCAGCATCGTTTGTTGAAAAAAACATTCTTTTCCCTTTGTATTATCTCAGCACCCTTTCTGAAAAACAATTCACCATACATATAAGGATTTATTTCTGCACTCTAAGATATATTTGATTAGTCTATATGTCCATATTGCATTACTTTTATAACTGTAGCTTTGTTATAAATTTTAAAATTGAGAAATATGAATCTTTCAATTTGGTTCTTTTATTTCAAAATTGTTTTAGTTATTTTGGATCCCTTGAATTTCCACATGAATTGTAAAATAAGCTTGCCAATTTCTGAGGGAAAAAGTAGCTGGAATGTTGATTGGGATTGCATTGAATCTGTAAATCAATTTGAGGAGTATTGCCATCTGAATAATATTACGTCTTTCAATCCATGAAAATGGAAATGACTTTACATTTATATTGGTATTCCTCAATTTCTTTCAATGATATTTTGTAGTTTTCAATGTTCATGTCTTGCACTCCTTTTCTTAAATTTATTCCTATAAGTTCAGTAGTAATGTCCCTCCTTTAATTTCCTTATTTTAGTAACGACACATCTCTGTTTTACTCTTGGTCAGTCTAGCTAAAGGTTTCTTAATTTTGTTGATCTTTTCAAAAAACCAATTTTTGGCTTCTTGATAATCTCTATTGTATTTCTATTCTTTATTTCATTTCTTTTACTTCTTTAAAATATACCATCCAAAAAGTGAAAAGACAACCCACAAAATGGGAGAAAATATTTGCAAAGCATATATCAAATACAGATAAGTATCCAGAAAATATAAAGAACTTTTACAACTCAGGAATGAAAAGGCAAACAACTCAATTTAAAATAGGCAAAATGTTTAAATAGATCATTCTCCAAGGAAGATATACAAATGGCCCATAAGCATGTAAAAAGATGCTCAACATCATAAGCCATTAGAGAAATGCAAATCAAAACCACAAAGAGTTACTGCTTCATATCCACTAGGATAGCTATAATAAAAAATAATTTAGAATAACAAGTGTTGGAGAGAATTGGAACCCTCTTATATTGCTTATGAGCAGGAAAATGGTGCAGCAACTGTGGAAAACAATTTTGCAGTTCCTCAAAAACTGAAACATTGAGTTACCATATGACTCAGCAATTCCACTACTAGGTATATACTCAAGAGAACTGAAAACATATGTCCACACGAAAACTTGTACACAAATGTCCGTAGCAGCATTTTTCATAATTGACTCAAATGAAAACAACTCAAATGTTCATCAACTGATGAATGGATAAACAAAAATGTAGTATATCCATACAATGTGTTATTAACCAGTCATAAAAAGAAACAAAGGGGCTGGCCGGGTGGCATAGTGGTTAAGTTCGCGCATTCCGCTTCAGGGCACAGTGTTCACTGGTTAGGATCCTGGGCATGAATCTACTCACAGCTCATCAAGCCATGCAGAGGCGGCATCCCATATAGAAGAGCTACAATTCTATAACTATGATACACAACTATGTACTGGGGCTTTGGGGAGAAAAAAGAAAAAGAGGAAGATTGACAACAAATGCTAGCGCAGGGCCAATCTGACTCAAATAAATAAATAAATAAAATAATTTAAAAAAAAAGAAATAAACTACTGATTCATGGATGAAGATTGAAAACAGGCTAAGGGAAAGAAGGCTGACATAGAAGGCCACGTATAGAAGGTTTCATTTATATGAAATGTGCTGAATAGGTAATTTCATAGAAACAGCAAGTAGATTAGGCATTGCCAGGTGTTGGGGTCAGGTGGGAATGTAGAAAGACAGCAAGTGGTAAGGAATTTCTTTTTGAAGGTAATGGAAATGCCCCAAAATTATATAGCGGTGATGCTTACATAACTCTGTGACTACAGTAGGAAAAAAACCTGAATTGTATACTTCAAAAAGGTGAATTTTATGGTAAATGAATCATATCTTAATAAAGCTGCTATATTTAAGTGTTTAAGATTGCATAGAGTTTTCTGAATGCGTAAAAATGATTAAAATTAGCCAATTCTCCTTATTTGTCTTGTTATGTATTTTTTTAAAAAAATTATTCTATAACATTTCCATATGTGAGATTCAGTATGACCTAGTGGAAAGAAGACAGGATTTGTAAATATAGATAAAAGATCCCAAATCAATTTGCCATCACTTAACGGAAATCTAAACTTTAGTTTCTCCATCTGTGAAATAGACCTAATACCTGTTATCAGGTTTACCTGAAAGTAAGGACACCTAACACAATGTTTAGCACATAAAAGGAAGAACTCAATAAATACTAGCTCAATTTGAATGATGGAATTTACTAAATATTTATCCAGGTTGTACTTTCTACAGCAGGATTTGGCCAGGATCCAGCTGCCAGTTTTTGAAATAAATCTTACTATGAGAGAGGCCTTATGATCCACAAACCCAAAATATTTATTTTCTGGCTATTAAAGTAAAGGTTTTCTGACACCTGTCCTAGAGGATGAGGATGAGGTAGGGTCCGGTAGGATGCGTCAGAAGATATAAAACAGGTTAATTTTAACTACTATTCACATAGTGATGCTCCACCTCTCTAAAGCAACCTATCACAATCATAGAAATTAGGGACAAAAAGACTCATGTGGTCTTTTCCACAGTAAATTTTAGATCCACGTTCAAGGACTAGTGACTCACTCAACACACAGTGATAATAGGTATATCTAAGAAATATCTAATTTTGCCACCTGGAAGAGACACCAACATGTGTAAAGGAAGTGGAGTGGAGTGGCACGGGGAAATGACTATTGGAAGAAACAAAGAAAAACAAACAAGTCAATTATGGATTGTAAGATAATGCTATGAAAGAAGTAAACAGGTAATGAGATATTGAATAATGGGAGGAAGGATTCTTGAAATGAGATAATAAGAGAAAACCCTCCAAGAAGTAACATTTGACCTGAAAATGAAAGTTAAGAAAGAGCTTGGAGTGTTTTAAAGAATGAATCAGTCAAAGTGACTAGAGTGCAGTGAAAGAAGGACATTATCTTGGAGAAAGTGAAGTCACTGAGGTAGGAAGGAAATATATCAAATTGAAATTTATAGGTATGATAAAGATTTAAAAAAATTTTAATGTGATAGGAAACCTCGGGAGTGTTTGAGAAGGAAATTAACATAATTTAATGTATGTTTTAAAAAATATCAGTCTAGCTGCTGCTCTTTCTAAATAATGTGTTCTTATATTTTTTCCCATTTATTTCTTCTAGATTTCTCAAGTCTTTGCTTATTTTACGGTTTATATTTGTTTTCCTAAAGGGCCAGCTCCTAGACTGCTCAATGCTACTTTTTTCCCAAGATCTGAACAGAGATCTAATAATCCTTGGACATGTATTAGGAGGGCAAATACTTGGATAATTCAGGTAAAGACTGCTTCCGTGAATCTCTCAGAAAACTTAAAACAGAGGGAGATTTGTGGCCCGAAAACTTCTTATAAAGTATCAAAGTTACTTAAAATATGCACAAACTTTTCATATTAAAAACAAGACAGCATTTATTTTGCACTATGTGCTAAATATTATACATTTCAGTTATTTATCCAATATCCTAAAAATTCCCTCATACTGAACCTTTGCAGTCAGAACCTTCTCTTCCCCTTATCTCTGTCAATCACCAATCTGTTTTGTTCCCTATAGTTTTACCTTTTCCAGAATGTTATATAAACAGATTCTTACAGATTGTAACACTTGAAGGCTGGCTTCTTCCACTTAGCATAATGTTTTGAGGTTCATCCAAGGTGTTGTATGTATCAATAATCTGTTCCTTTTTATTGCTGAATAGTTAGTATTCTACAGTATGGATGGGCTAGCTTGTTTATCCATTCAACAGTTGATGGATATGTGAGTTCTTTCCAGTTTTGGTAGATATGAATATTGATGCTATAAACATTTGTGCACAGGTTTTCATGTGAACACAAGGCCTCATTTTTTTTTTTTGGCTAAATTTCTAAATGTGCAATGGTTGAATCATTCAGTAATTGCATGTTTACTTTTCTAAGCAACTGTCTGACTGTTTTCCAAAGTGGCTGTACCATTTTGCATTCCCATCAGCAATGCCTGAGTGACCCAGTTTATGCCTATCCTTACCAACATATGCATTGTCTGAAGACACATACTGTGTCCAAAGATTGTAAGACTTAGTATAGTTAAGATGTCAATCTCCCTAAATTGATCTATAGTTTAACAGAATCCCAAACAAAATCCCAACATGATTTTTGTAGATATACACAAGCTGATTCTAAAATGTATATGGAAAGATAAACAAACTAGAATAGTCAAAGAGCTTTAGAAAAAAGAGATTTTTTTTTTTAAAGATTTATTTATTTATTTTTTTCCCCCCAAAGCCCCAGTAGATAGTTGTATGTCATAGCTGCACATCCTTCTAGTTGCTGTATGTGGGACGCGGCCTCAACATGGCCAGAGAAGCGGTGAGTTGGTGCGTGCCCGGGATCCGAACCCGGGCTGCCAGCAGCGGAGCGCGCGCACTTAACCGCTAAGCCACGGGGCCGGCCCAAAGAGATCTTTTAAAAAGCTTAACCACTGTGCTATTAACCAAGAAAGAAAAAATTAAGAATAATTTCTTAATATTATCAAATATGCAGTCAGTGTTCAATTTCCCCACTTGTCTCAAAAATGTTTATTTTACATTGTGTTTGCATGAGTAACTAAACAAGTTCTATAGAATCCAATTAGTTATTAAAGGAAAGAAAATTAAAGATCAATAAATCACACGAAGATAGGCACAAACATCCTTTAAATATGTTAGAAAATTGAATGGAGAGATCTATTAAAAGGACAATATATCATGACCAAGTCGGGTGATCCCAGGAATGCAAAGGTTGTTTAACATTTGAAAATAAATTAATATAATTCACCAAATGGACACAATAAAGGCGAAAAACCATATGATAATTTCAATAGATGCAGAAAAGCATGTGATAAAATTGAACACCTGTTCATGACAAACTTCTCAGCAAACTAAGAATAAAGAATAACTTTCTATATTTGTTAAGTGGTATTTATGAAAATTTTCAGCTTACTTCACAATTAATGATAAATTATTGAATATTTACCCTTAGTATCAAAAATAGGACAAGAATATCTACCCTCCTCATTTGTCTTCAACATTTTATTGAATGGCCTAGACAACAACAAAAAAATACATCTATAACAATATCAATACATAAAATAATTAGAAATATAATTAACAAAAAATGTCACAGTACTCTACACATAAGACTACAAAATATCACTCAGATAAATAAGAGATATAAAAATTATTTATGGATTGGAAGACATAATCTTGTTAAGATGTCAACTTTCCCAAAATTCCTCTATAGAGTCAATGTAATCCAAATCAAAACAGAAGCAGGCTTTTTTAAAATTAGAAATTGATAAACTGACTCTAAAATTCATATGGAAACTCAAGGCTCCAGAATAGCTAAAACAGTTTTGACAAAGAAGAACAAAATTGGAAGACTTAAACTATCTGTCTTCAATATGTATTATAAAGCTACATTAATCAAGACAGTGTGGTATTGGCATAAGGATAAACAAGTAAACTAAAGAGCAGAATAGACAATCTAGATCTAGACCCACACGCACACAGTCAATTGATTTCCAACAAACGTGCTAAGGAAACTCAATGGAAAGAAGAAAACCTTTTCAGCAAATAGTACTGGAACAACTGGATATCTATATTAAAACAAATGTCAAATACCTTACACCATACCTAAAATATAATTTGGAATGGATCACAGACTTAAATATAGAAGATGAAACCAAAATATTTCTAGAAGAAAATATCTCTTTGACCTTAGGGTTAGCAAAACTTTCTTAGGATACAAATGGCATTACTCTTAAAAAACTACAAAATAAATAAATTGGATTTCACATTTAAAAACTTTGCTTATCAAAGGACACCATTAAGAAAATGAAAAGGCAAAACATAGACATGAAAAACATTATTTGCAATGCATATGTGTGCAGCTGCTTCTAGAAGTCTGGGAAGAAAAGCTGGGGAGAGAGTTTCTTTGAAATATTGGTGTATTGGAAAATACCCATGTAGAATACGGAATTTAGAAAGCCATATACATGTCTAGGGCAGAATGTATGGTCAGAATAGACCTGAGAAGATTCTGCACTTTCGCCTTTGGCTGATATCTAGGCTCAGTGCAAAGTTTATTTTATATTTCTACTTTTTTCTTTATTCTCTCTCTCTCTCTCATCTTTCTCTCCTGACATTCAAGAAAATCTCTGTCAAAACACTAGCTGAACACAAGCCACAGGAATAGAGATTTCAGAGACCACAAAAGAGAAAGAATATAGACTTTATAAAATAGTTTAGAAATATCCTTAAGTAAACAAACTGCTACAGCCTACAACAAGTAACAAAAAAAAAATCTAGAAGAGAGGGAAAAATCTGATTTTCAGACATGCAACAAAATGTTCATTCTTCAATGAAATATTATTGAGAATGCTAAGATATAATAAAGTATGGCCTATTAACAAAAGAAATTAACAAAAACTGTCCCTGAGGAAGCACACAACCTTTGATTTATTTGAAGAAGGACTTTAAATCAACTGTTTTAAATATGTCAATAGGCTAAAGTAAACCATGGATAAGGAGATAATGGAAAGGAGGAGAATAGTGTATGAAGAAATAGAAAATATCAGTAAAGATAAACAAATTATAAAAAAAGAACCAAATAGGTATTCTGGAGCTGAAAAGTACAATATCTGAAGTAAAAACTCACTAGGAGGTTTCAACAGTAGATTTGATTAAGCAGAGTAAAAAATCAGTGAGCTTGAAGATTAGACAATTAAATTGTTCAGTCTGAGGAACAGAAGAAAAAAGAATGAAGAAAAATGAACAGACGCTAAAAGACCTGTGGGATATAATCAAGCATACTGTCATATGCATAATGGGAAGCCAAGAGGGAAAGGAGAGACAGAAAGGGGAAAAAAGAATATTTTAAAATATAATGGCCAAAAATTTCACACATTTGAAAAGCGGCATGAAACTACACATGCCAGAAGCTCAATTAACTCCAGGAAAGATAAACACAAAGAGACTCACCAAGACACATTATAAAACGTCAAAAGAAATTGACAAAATGATCATCTTAACAGCTACAAGAGATAAGCAGCTTGTCACTTACAAGGGGTTAATAGCAGATTTCCAAGATCAACAGTAGATTTCGCATCAGAAACGATGGAGGCCAGAAGGCAATAGGATGACATTTTTAAAGTGCTGAAGAAGAAAAGAACAACGGACAACCAAGAATTCTATATCTGGCAAAACTATCTTCAATAAATGAAGGGGAAATTACGACATTCCCAGGTAAATGAAACTTGAGGGAGATCATTGCTAACAGACCTACCCTACAGAAAATGCTAAAAGGAGTTCTTTAGGCTGAAATGAAAGGACACTAGACAGGAATTTGAAGTCATATGATAATAAAAAACTGGTGATGGTAACTATTGGTAAATAGAGATGTCAATACAGGAATACCTCAGAGATATTGCAGGTTCAGTTCCAGAATGCTGCAATAAAGTGAACATTGCAGTAAAGCAAGTCATGTGAATATTTTGGTTTCCCAGTGCATATGCAATTATGTTTATACTATACTGTAGTCTATTAAGTGTGCAATATCATTATGCCTAAAAAAATGTACATACCTTAATTAAAAAATACTTCCTTGATAAAAAATGCAAATGCTGTTGGAAAAATGGTGCCAATAGACTTGCTCAATGCAGGGTTGCCACAAACCTTTAATTAGTAAAAAACACAGTATCTGCAAAACACAATAAGGTGAAGCCAATAAAACGAGGTATGCCTGCATTGTATTTTTGCTGTGTAATTCTTCTTTTTATTTATTAAGTGATTTAAAACACTATACATAAAGCAGTACTTATAAATTTTTATTAATGGGCACACAATGTACAAAGATGTAATTTGTAACAACCACGACATGAAGGAGGAAGGACAGAGCACTATAGGGACAGAGATTTTGTAGGTACTGAAGCTAAGTTGATATTAATGCAAGCTAGATTGTGATAAATTTAGGATATTAATTGTAATCTTCGTGGTAAT
This sequence comes from Rhinoceros unicornis, assembly GCA_028646465.1. NCBI lineage: Eukaryota > Metazoa > Chordata > Mammalia > Perissodactyla > Rhinocerotidae > Rhinoceros > Rhinoceros unicornis. The sequence goes on along the minus strand of CM053558.1, from coordinate 8,466,828 downwards.
CACAAATAAAACATCTAAAAGTATACACAAAGGAAATGAGAAGGATATCAAAATGGTACACTATAAAAAATTAAATACAAAATATGTCAGTAATGGAGGAAATGAGAATAAAAAGGCATAAGACATACAGAAAACAAATAGTAAATATTAGAAGTAAGCCCATCTTTTCTGGTACCTGCTGACTCTGTTTCCCTTTCCCTCTTTGAATTTACTGTTTCCTTTGTCACTATAATCTCTGTCCTGCTCAATTTACAACCTATTTCCAGAAGTTTTTGCCTATTGTGAAGCTTTGTTGTTGATGAGAGTTTTGGTTGCTTATTTTTGAGATTTTTACAGACCCCACGTCACTCCAGCACCATTAGATCTTCTGGTGGTTCCTTTTCACTCTCATCTATGAATTGGAGCCTGCAAAGCTCCTGTTCCATTTTAGCCGCTGTTCTTACATTAGTCCATTGAACATTCTGATTACTACTCTTTAGTGATTGCGACCATTACAACACGTTTGCTTCACTTCATTACTCCACATAGTTGCTTTTATCAGACAGTTCTTTGTGACATGAAGTGGTTCTCCCTACCCGCTCTTATTTTGGATTTCATGGTAATTCCTGTCACCTAAGTTTTTTTGTGGATATTGTTTGTGGTTTTTAAAAATTTCTGTCCATGTTACTCTGCCTTGTGGAAGAATTTGTTGAACACACACACATTCATTTCATTATGGCTGCCATCTTCCCAGAATCCTCTCTTCCCTCAAATTTCCTCTTGACATGGTCCATCTAGGTTTTCTAAATAAAGAAGGAGATAGATTAGGTAACCAACTAAAGTACAATGTCAGTGGCTAGGGGCACTAGTTTTCAAAGGAATGCAATTTACCATCCATGAGCATCTGCTAGAAAATAAAGGGTCTCGGAACTGTGAACTAGATTTTTCAAAATTGGATATGCTTATCTCAAACAGTCACCTCTATTATTTCCTTCCTTTAGTTTGGTGTAGATTTGCGTAAAAGACTTTTAAGTGATGGCAAAACTTGGGAATGATATTGAAATATCAGTTAGGAATTCATTTGCAGCTTACTGAGATTTCGCATTGGTAGCTTAATTCATGCCCCAATAGTTTATTTAACATTTTTTTTTGTTCTTGAAACACAGTGGCATCTGTTTGAAACTATTGTTTTAGTTGTTCAGTGAGTTCCTGCCTGAATAATTTGACATACTCAGCAGCTCTGTTTAAAGAAAAGACTCTGTTTAAGGTCTTTTCTTCTTTAGAGGCATAATGTGTGTCAAAGGGGAATTAGGAAGGAATTACCTTTGTTTAATGAATACTAAAGTAAAAAAAAAGGATTAAACATCTCTACAAATAGCCAGATCCCGTGGGCCTCTTGACTTTAAAGATTGTGGGAAGTAATTATATAGTGTAATTAAATTATTTTAATTCAATTTCAAACTTTGTTTCATGAATAGAAAATATTTCCTGTTCTGAATAGGGAATACCTTTCTTACAGCTAAATCCTCCTTTGGGATAGAAGGGAATTTGTCATTTAAATGTAAGCAACAAGGGACAAACTAAATTTCAAAAAAAAAAAAAAAAGACATTCCCTGTTTTGATCTCTTTCACTCTGTAAATTTTTGGATTGAATTTAGCATTTCTAAGTAACGTTATTGGCATGAAACTGAATTAAGCCTTTTAAAACTTGGCTCAGTACAAACATTCAACCATTGTAGACGCTAAAGAATACAGACATGTAGCTTTGTGATTTTCTTACCAGTTATCAAGATGCACTACCATATCAATTTTAAGATATGAATTTATAAAATAACTGAACCCATCCCTATTGCCACTTGACTTGTTAGTAGAGCATGGAAAGTCATTGGGATATAGTGGAATGATTGAAGAAGTGTATGAACTGAATCATGAACTCATTAGCTGTTCTCCTGGGATAAATTTGTTTAACCTCTCTGAATCTCAATTCTCTCATGTGTAGAATGTGCAGTAGGGCTAGAAGATTTCTAAGGTCCTTATCAACTCTAACATTCTGTAGGCCCCCAATAACAACAAATGACCCTGAAAGTAATAGAGTGGGTATTCTAACTGTACTTTACAGATGATGAAATTGTGACTCGGAGTTTAAGTGACTTGCTCACAATGACACAGCAAGGATAGAGGATTTCTGACTCGAAATCCTCTGATACTTAGTCCAGTATTCTTTGGGCTGTATAATAATACTCACTTCTGTGATTAAATTTCTATAGTCATGTATAGAAAAATAGAATTATTGCTCCTTTCTGTAACTGACTTTCCACTCTATAGGTTTCTGTGTACAAGTCCAAAGCCAATGGTAGTGAAGAGAACACTGTGAACACTTGTAAGACTAGTAACACTGAAAGCAGTGTTAGGGCAACAAAGAGCCCCTCAATGAGTGCACTTAGAATCTATAAATCCATTTTGTGGACAGTTCGAAACAAAATAAATAGAGGATGGTGTCGTGTGTGTGGGAAGAGAACAATTCCCTTTTTTAAAGATCCTCAAGGGTTAATATGCCACAACCCTACCCTAGATAGATTTTTCTTTTGGAACAGAAACTTCTTTGGAACATTGTTTTGCTTACATGTCTGTCTCCCCCTTCTAGAAATAAGCCTTTTGTGAAGAGAGACTATATCTTATTTATATCTGTATCCCTGGCACCTAGCTCAGTGCCTGACATTAAGTTGACTGAATGAAAATATGCAAGTATTTAGAGATGGTGTTGTCAGAGACAACTCCTCTTTTATCAATCACAACATAAGTAGCTGTCACATAATTAATATTTATCAATACCTACTATGTGCCAGGCGTTCTTCTAGGTAATATAAGAAATGAAACAGACATATATCTCTGCCCTCATGGAGCTCACATTCTAGTGGAGAAAAACAAGAATATAAACAAAAAAGAAGTAAAAGGTTGTACTTAGATGTTGATAAATGCAATGGAAAAATAAAGGAGAGAAGGAGGACAGGGACTGTCAAGGGATGGGATTACATCTCTAAGCAGGGAGGACAGGAAACAATTCACTGAAAAGGTCACATTTAAACCAATTGGATGTATTTGCTAGCAGCGGGCAGAAGCTTCACATGCTTGTATTAGTTTGCTAGGGCTACCATCACAAAGTACCACAAACTGGGTGGCTTAAACAATAGAAATGTATTGTCTCACAATCTGGAGGCTAGAATTCCAAAATCAAGGTGTGGGCAGAATTGGTTCTGCCTGAGGGCTGTGAGGGAAAGATCTATTCTATGCCTCTCTCCTTGGCTTGTAGATGGCCATCTTCTCCCCATGTATCTTCATGTCATTTTCCCTCTATGTATGTCTCTATGTCCAAATTTCCCCTTTTTATTAGAACACCAGCCATATTGGATTAAGGCTCACCCTAATGACCTCATTTTAACTTGATTATCTCTGTAAAGACCTTATCTCCAAATAAGGTCACATTCTGAGGTACTGGGAGTTAAGACTTGAACATGTGAATTTTGGGGAGACAAAATTCAACACATAAAGTGTATCATTTTATTTAATCTTCACAATAACTCTATGAGGTAAGTATTGCTAAGCATGCTCAATACAAGGATGAATGATACTTCATCCTTTTTATTCATTCATGGATAAAAAAATAAAATAAGTATACAGATAAATCTAATATGGATGACATGAATAGAAAGAAACATGGAGGAATACCTAACCACTATATGAGTAGAATCAGAAGTGCTATAGAAAGCTAATTGAGAGGGGTGTGTTACACCTTAGCCTTGAGAAGCAGGAGAATTTAGCTTTATTGGGTGGTAGTAGGAATGAAGGGAACTATTCAAACCAGGGAGAAACTTGTAGAAATGCTAGTGGGAGACACAAAGAGTATGGAGTATTCTGGGAACCACGGATATGGATAAGATCATTTTTACTGGGTGCGTTAAAGACTACTATTTAAACAACAACAACAAATTTGGTACATTGCATTGCGCCAAGATGATTTTCAGTTTGCCTTTAAGTTTTGTAAATGTGACTGCATTCAAGAAGGACTGTGAGAGGGACACAACCTGCCAACTTAATTAAGTTTCTGAAATGCTTCTGGGCAAAATTAATATGTGTGGATAACAGCCCAAATCATTTGGATTGAACAGACTTCAGCTTACACAGAAAACTCCAAGAAATGCAGGATATTAAAAAATTTGAATATAGCAATATTGATAATGGTGGTTAGAGGATTGTTTATCCTTTCTCTGGATACTTTCTCTCACTGGTTATTTCAAAGTCAATATGGTTATCAGAATCTCTCAGAGCAAAATTAAAACCTTGGGGCTAGGTGGCCATTTGGCAAAATCTCCTATGTATATCCTAGTAAACCCAAGTGGATAGAAACAAAATAAACTTAATTCCAGTGTAAAGTTTACTTATCCTTTGAAGAAGGTGATGCTAAATATTAGTACTGAGTAAACTCAAATTCTCTTGCTGATCTCAGATGTAGGCCAACTGGCAATACTAAGGCTGAATCTTCTCTTGTTTCTGTTTCTAGGAGGTATTTTATCAATAAAGTAAAGGGTATAAAAATAATGAGGCCCACATGTACACAGTTCTTTACGACTTGCAAAGCCTTTTCACATCTGTCATTTCAAATAGCCTCTAGATCTACTCTGTGAGGATAGCAAGATAGAAATCATGATCCTTTTTATAAAAGAGAAAAACTGAAGCTCTGGGAGTTGATGTTGTCAATATTACAATCAGGATGGGGCCAGCACTAGCACTCCAAAATTTGGACTATTATTCCAGTACCTGAATAAATCAAAGAATGGATGGGCCTTAACAATGCTATGTTCTTAAGTAACTCTATCCTAATATTCTGATTTCCTAAAAAGTCTCATACCTGAGATTTCATGAAATCCTACAAGGCTGAAGTGAAACAACTTTATGTCTTACAGCACAATTGTCAACCAGTATAAGATTAGTATGTATAAAACTGTACTCTCAAATTACATTTTCAGGGGCCTTGAAATATTCTAGAGGATTGTGTGTGTGTGTGTTCATTCTGATAGTTATTTAAAATAAGTAAATAACTTAAGTAACTAAGTAAGCTATGTAAGTCCATCCCGTATCACCTGCATAATCACCTTAGACATAGGTACTACACATGAGTTCAGGGTCCCTCTATGGGTTTGTAGTCATGATGTCATTGGCACCATGGCTAATTTGAAGAGTAGAGGTACAAGGCACAACTGACATTTGTTGATGTCTTCCTGACAAATGAAAGCCAAATGATGTCACTGTATGTCATCTGAACAAAGGTTTCATAGTATAAATACAGAAAGCAGTGGGAGAATTGAGCCGTCATCTGACACACCCTAACTTAGGCGTGCAGAACTCCCAGGAACTTGTACCATAGCAATCAGCACTATATTCACATGGGGAACCACAATTTAGTTTCAGTGAGATGTCTTCCTTCACATGAAATTAATGTAGCTGCTTTAAATATTGTTTTTTTAGTTTTGCTTTGTGTTTAATTTCCCTATATGTTTTCATGTTATAGCCATATAAGAACTATAAGCATAAAGAATTTACACCTAATGTTACGTTAGCATACATTTAGGTAACACATTAAAATAAACATGATTTTGCTTAACACTAGAGATAAAAGATGATTGTTTTTATCTTTATAAAGGCTTTATACATGATTCAATTTGGAGAAACACTGAATTCTGTGGCTTCTGACAGTCTAGCATTCTAAAGTTTGAAAGAAGCATCTGTTCTACCTATTCTTACCTTATGGCCATGAATGTTCGTAGAGTGGCCAATGAATCAATCCAACACACATCTCTGAGCTGCTACTATGTGTCTCATCATGGTTGTGTACTAAGAGTAGATAAAGACAAAGCAAATACAGTTTTGGCCCTCAAGAATTTAACTTTCTAGAAAACAGTTAGCTTGAGTCTACCACTGCCTGACTCTGCCTGGCTTGACTCTGATTCCCAGCTTTAGAATCTACAAGGACTTTGGGCCTGTGGCCGATAAGCAATTGATTTTAGTTCCACTCCTTGAGGAGTGCTGTGTAGTGTTCACTGAAGTTTGCTTTCCTGTGGTACTCTAAAGGTGCTAAGACTTGAGCATGGTCTCAGTGGAACTATTTTTTAGGGAGAATACAACTTGCAGAGTGAGTAACATTGACAAAAAGTTCGAGGATGTTGATAGAAAGATTAAAAACAAGTAAACAAGAGCAAGTCAGCAGAGATGTTTCTGAGTTGCCTTTGAATACAAATAATAAGGATAATGCATGATGAGGTAGCAAGAGATTGGGGCAGGGAGTGTTCAGGTGGTTGGAGTTGGGTTTAGATTGGCACCGCTTTTTTTTTGGCTCTTTTTCCCATTTCTTCTTCACTAATCTCAATAGGTGTTGATATCATCATTGAAACTAGGATGCTAGGATGCAATTGGCTTAAGAAACAGCCCCCCTGGAAGGCCTCAGGTCTCAAAATCATAGCTTATCAGTAATGATAGTCACAATAATTCCAGAAATATGGGGGGAGTAGCTCCTGTCCTATTGTAGGTGGGTTCACTACATCCTCAAGCCTGTAGGAAATATGGCACACAGGGAGTGAGGGTGGTCACATCTTCACCTGGCTATGTGGACCACAACAACAGCCTCCTCACTGGTCTCCCTGATTCTATTCTTGCCCCCTACCCCCACTCTCATATAGTCTACTTTCCATATAGCAGGCAGAGTGGCCTTTTAAAAAGAATAATTCATGACACTCCCATGTCAAAAAGCCTCCAATGGCTTATGGGTACACAGAATAAAATCCAAAGGCCTTAAAGTGGACTATAAGACCATACGAGATCCAATTTTCTGTATTTTTTTTAAAAACCCCAATTCTTAGCTTTATTGATCTTTTCAATTATGCTTTTAGTCTCTATTTCATTTATTTTTGCTCTGATCTTTATTATTTCCTTGCTTCTGCTAACTTTTGGCTTGGTTTCTTCTTCTTTTTCTAGTTCCTTGAGGTGTAAACTTAGACTGTTTATTTGAGAGCTTTCTTTTTTCTTAATGTAGATGTTTATAAACTTCCCTTTTAGAATTGCTTTTGCAGCATCCCATAAGTTTTGTTATGTTGTGTTTACATTTTCATTTGTCTCAAGATATTTTTTGATTTCTCTTTTGATTTTTTCTTTGGCCCATTAATTTTTCAGGAGTGTCTTGTCTAATTTCTACATATTTGTGAATTTTCCAGCTTTCCTCCTGTGATTGATTTCTAGTTTTATACCATTGTGATCAGAAGTGATACTTGGTAAAACTTCAATTTTAAATTTGCTAAGACTTGTTTTGTGACCTAATATGTGATTTATTCTGGAGAATGTTCCATGCGTGCTTGAGAAGAATCTCCTGTTGTTGGGTAGAATGTTCTATAAATGTCTGTTAGGTTCATCTGGTCTACAGTGTAGTTGAAGTCTAATATTTCCTTTATGATTTTCTATTTATTGTTGAAAGTGGGGTATTGAGGTCTCCTACTTATTACACTACTGTCTACTTCTGCCTTCAGATCGGTTAACATTTGCTTAATAATGTAGGTGCTCCAATGTTGGGTGCATTTATATTAACAATTATTATATCTTCCTGGTGAACTGATACTTTTATCATCATATAATGACCTTCTTTGTCTCTTGTTATACTTTTTGACATAAAGTCTATTTTGCCTGATGGAAGTATAGCCATCCCTGCTCCCTTTTGGTTTCTATTTGCATGGAATATCTATTTCCATCCCTTTACTTTGGGTGTATGTGTGCCCTTAAAGCTGAAGTGAGTCTCTTTTAGGTGACATATAGTTGAGTCTTGCTTTTTTATCCATTCAGTCACTCTATGTCTTTTGATTGGAGAATTTAATCCCTTTATATTTAGAGTTTTTATTGATAGGTAAAGGCTTACTACTGCCATTTTGTTAAGTGTTTTCTAAGTGTTTTGTCGATTCTTGATTCTTTTCTTATTTTCTTGCTGTCTTCCTTTGTGATTTGATGATTTTCCATAGTGGTAGGCTTAGATAACCAAGAAGAAATGGATGAATTCCTTTAAACACACAGCCTACCAAGACTGAATCATGAAGAAATAGAAAAATCTGAATATACCTATAGCTAGTAAGGAGATTGAATCATTAATCAAAAACCTCTTAAGAAAAGGAAAGCCCAGGGCCAGATGGCTTCACTAGTGAATTATAACAAACATTTAAAGAAGAATTAATGCCAATACTTCTCAAATTCTTTCAAGAAATTGAAGAAAAGGCAACACTTTCAAAGTCATTTTACAAAGCCAGCATTACCCTGATACCACACCAGAGAAAGACACTACAAGAAGTGAAAATTTCAGGCCAACATCCCTGATGAACATAGATGCAAAAATCCTCAACAAAATACTAGCAAACTGAATCAACAGCACACTAAAAGGATCAAACACTATGATCAAGTGGCATTAATCCCTGGGATGCAAGGATGGTTCAATATATGTAAACCAATAAATGCGATACACTACATTAACAGAATGAAGAAAAAAATCACATGATCATCTCAATAGATACATAAAAGGCATTTAACAAAATTCACATTCTTTCATGATGAAAGCTCTCAAAAAATTGGGTATAGAACGAATATCCCTCAACATAATAAAGGCCATATATGACAAGCCCACAGCTAACATCATTCTCAATGGTGAAAAGCTGAAATCTTTTCCTCTGAGATCATGAATACAACAAGGATGTCCACTCTCGCCACTTCTATTCAACATAGTACTAATAAGTCCTAGCCAAAACAATCAGGAAGAAAAATAAATAAAAGGCATCCAAATCAGAAATGAATTAGTAAAGATAAATATTGTGTGTTATTATTTATATGTGAAATGTGAAAAAAAAAGGCTAAACTCGTAGAAACAGAGAATAGAAAGGTGATTGCCAGGGCCTGAGGTGTGCAGAAAATGGAGAGATGTTGGTCAAATGGTACAAATTTTCAATTATAAGACAAATAAGTTCTCAGGATCTAATGTACAGTGTGGTGACTATAGTTGATAATACTGTTTTATATACTTAAATTTGCAAAGAGAGTAGATCTTAAGCACTCTCATCACAAAAAAAAATTAAAAAGGGAATTAAGTGAGGTGATGGATATGTTAAATAACTTGATTCTGGTAATCATTTCACAATATATATGCATATCAAATTAACACATTGTACACTTTAAATATATGCAATTTTATTTGTCAGTTATCCCTCAATAAAACTGGGGAAGATCCATTCTGTTGTTACCTTGTCTATCTCATTTCCTACTCCACTCTAACTTGCTCACTCTGCTCCAGCCACATTGGTCTCCTTGTCTTCCTGAAACATGCCATGCTATTCCCATCCTAGGACCTGGGTCTAAGTGGTAAGGTTCTTCTCTCAGAAATCCAGTGACCTGACCCCTACTTATTTAGGTCTTATCTCAAAAGACACCTCCTGCCCTGAGTGTCTAATCTAAAGTGCCTCAGCCAACTTAGTCTCTCTCCAGAGTACTTGATGGGAGGATCTGGGCACTGGTAAAGAGAATATTCCAAAATGCAGAGAATTAGTTAAAGGACAGATCCTTTGCACTTATTTTTCTTATGCCTTCATCTACCTCAAATAAAAGTAGAATTTGATTTCTCCTCTTGAACAGATTTTTGTACTTCCCAAGTTTCTTTCCTCTCACCTTCCTGCTTTTATCCCAAGGAGTCCTGGAAACTGCTAAAAGACAACAACAGCAGCAACTACCATAACAATAATAATATCATAAATTGAGTGTTCAGTCAGTGCCACAAATTATTTTAAGGACTTTATGTGCCTTAACCCATTTAATACTCACAATAATCCTATGAGGTTATTACTTTTATTATTCCTATTTTATAAACAAGAAAATTGAGAAATAGGGATTTTTATAAACTACCAATAGTCAGTACAGCTCTTAGGTCTATTGTCTGCTTGTTGTCTCAGAATACAATACCTCTGTGTCAATTAAAGTGCCAATATGCATCAGAAATAGCTAGATGATACCTGCAACAATAATAAAAATGTAATCCCATTTAGCCCTTTTTCTGTGCCATGCACTGTCCTTGATACTTTGCATATATGGCATCTTACTGTAATCAGAGCCCTGAGAAATCTGTTTTAATTATATCGATTTCACAGAGGAGGAAACTGAGGGCAATCTTGCATAAGGTAACACAGCTAATAAGTAATACCCATAGTAATGGCAGCAGGAGCATAAGTGGTTTCCACTGGGGGTGAATGCAGATATTTTGGATTCAAGCAGAACATTCAGTCTAATTTCACACATATCCTCTGTGGCACATTTGCTTGAGTTAGAAATCTTGGCTCTTCCTTCTTAAATATCATGATGACACTCTGCAAAAACTTGATAGGCAATCAATTTTGTTGTTCTGCGGATAATATCATATCTTTTCATCTATCAGTCCTACCAGGGCTAGTAAGCACATCTTTTCCTCTAAAAAGGTCAGCCAGAGCCTTAGTGCTGCCCTCCTCTTCTGATGTAGGTCCTGGTATGGATTCCTCTGATGCCATGGTGAGATTTAATTAGCATTGGCTCTTCCTCTGAAATAATTGTGCCTGCTTATTAGAAAAAGAAAAGGGTTGAATTGGTATGGATTTTAATAATTCTTGTAGGTTAACAACCTGTGGTCCATTTCACTTATCAAGTAAATATTTCTATTTATGTTGTCAAAAACATGGACGAACACGAGTTTATTCCATTCTAGCTTACTCATTGTCATTCCATTTGTGCTCTTTGATATCATATTAAAATATTTAATTTTGAAAAGTTTAAACTATACAGAAACTATAGGGAACAATACAAAAATGCCCACAGAATACTAGAGATATTAAGAATATAGAGTCTGGAACTAGATTATGTGGGTTGGGGTCCCAGCTGCATCATTTCTTAGACTATGTATCTTGGACATGTTATTATTTTCAGTTCCTTTATCTACATACCCCAAGGACATATAAAGCATTTAGAACGGTAAATGGCACATAGTAAGTGTTCAATAAATATTAGCCTTTTGACTATTCTTATTCATAACGAAAGTATTTTTTTAAATAAAGATAAAATAGTTCACAGATCCATCTTTTGTTACTTCAAAGGAGTAAATATTCATTTGATGCTCTGTAAACATCCCATTCCAAGTGCAACGCATATTTAAAACTCTTCAGTTTTTTTACGACCAGTGAATAATAGGTGGTGCCAGCCCTCAAAGTCCTTTTGATATAGAAGTAGACAAAGAAAGGCCAAAAAGACAAATATGTAAAGAGGCATAATACAGGGTGAAATAAATTGTCTAAGTTGTCTGAAAAGTGATTTCTCATGTTATGGAATTACAAGGGAAAGATGAATCAAATACACCTTGGGCATGAGGGCATGCGCATACTGAAAGGTTTCATGTGAAGAGCTTATGTATTATTTGTGTTGATCCTTGAACAAACAGTAGAGTTGTAAGAGATAGACATGGGAGCTGGGTATGATAAGAGAAAATAGAACAACTTGGGAAAAGGCAAGGAAGCAGGCCATTATGAATTGTGACAAATGTCAGGAATCATGAACTTTCCATTCTGGCAAAATTCTGAGACACATCAAGGGAGGTGGTGAGATAGAAAGCTGAAAGAATCTGTTGGGGCCCTGTGGTTGAGGGCCTTAGATGCCAGGGAGATTTGTGCTTAGTTCAATGAGCAATGCAAAGCTCCCAGGGGGTTTGGTAAAATCTCTAATGGAAAGTAAGTTCCTTGAGAGCACAGACTTTGCTCAGCTTATTATTGTTTTCTCAGTACTTACAATAATGCCTGACTCATAGTAGGTCAATATTTGCTCAGTGATTATTTGTCAAATGGATAATTAAATGTCAACCTTTAAATTATTACTATTGTTGATGCTGTTGTTGTTACTTTGCAAGGTACAAGAGTTCCACTGAGTGACCTGAGGGGCTCCAATTTTAGCTATTTATAAGGTAAGAAGTCACTGCTTAAAAGAAAGCCCACTATCAAATAATGATTTAAAAACCACTCATCTAGTTTAATTATTTGTCTCATTTTCCAGATGAGAAGACTGAGGCCAAGGGAAGTGAAGGATCTTGCCTCAAGTCACCCACTCAGTTCGAGCAAGAGTGGGGAGCAGAACCCAATTGTCTGTCTTCCTAGTCTTGAGTTCTATCCACAGCCTCCAGCTACAATATGCTCCAAAGAACCTATTGTACTCAATTCTCACTAGCTGTATCTATAAAGACATTGCAGCCCTTGTACACTGCTGGTGAAATATTAATTGGCACAGCCACTATGGACAACAGTATAGAATTTCATCAAAAAATTAAAAATAGAACTGCTATATGATCCAGCAATCCCATTACTGGGTATGTATTCAAAGGAAATGAAATTAGTATCTTGAAGAGATATCTGCACTCCCATATTCATTGCAGCATTATTCACAATAGCCAAGACATAGAAACAATCTAAGTGTCTGTTGACAGATAAATGAATAATAGAACACATGTGTGTGTATATATATATATAATGGAATATTATTCAGAGATGAAAAGAAGGAAATACTGCCATTTGCAACAACATGGATGAACCTGGAGGGCACTACGCTAAGTGAAATAAGCCACACAGAGAAAGATAAACATTGTATGGTATCACTTATATGTGGAATCTTAAAAAAACAAAAGTCAAACTCATTGAGACAGAGAGTAGAATGGTGGTTGCCAGGGACTGAGATGTGGGAAAAATGAGGAAATGTTGGCCAAAGGGTACAAAGTTTCAGTTATAAGATGAATAAGTCCTGCGGATCTAGTACAGCATGATGACTGTAGTTTATAACACTGTATTGTATACTTGAAATTTGCTAGAGAGTAGATCTTAAGTGTTCTCACCACCACCACAACAAAAAAGGTAAATATGCCAGGCAATGGATGTTTTAATTCACTTGATTTTGGTAATCATTTCACAATGTATATGTATATCAAACCATCACATTGTACACCTTAAATATATACAAATTTTGTCAATTATACCTCAATAAAGCTGGGCAAAAATAAAGGCATTGCAAGTCCTCAGTGAAATAGTTAAGGTTTTGTTCGATTTTGTTTTGTTTTTGTTTAGGAAATAGACAATGGCATAGTTATAACACATGGGTTAGAAAATAAGTTTCAGTGCTGTATCTACATTTGGCCTGAATTATCCAATATTTTCAAGGGCAGAAAAGAGTACATAGTTAGTGTATGTTAAATATAGTTCCTTCCTCAACAAATCTTTGAATACTCATTCACTTCCTTCTAATTTGCCATGACCTCATTATTACTGCACAGAGTATTTAGAGAAAGAAAGCACATAACTGGCAACTTTTTTTGGATTCTTCATCATGAGCTATTAATCAAAAGTTGTACACATATAAACACTGTTAAAACTGTTTTGAGGATCTTTTTTTTTTTTGGCTTGGAAAAATATACTGCAAAGATTTCAAAATATATATATTTACCTTGTCAAAAGATTTATTATTAGCACAGAAAGAATTCTCCCTTTTTCCTGGGTCCAAGCTAAACACACAGCGTAAATTACAACATCAGTAAAATAATCTTAATTTCTTGAAGCAGGGCACAGCAAACTGCAACAGAAAAATTAGAAGAAATTCAAAACATGAAACAATCAAAGCAAAGAAAAGATATCACTCATTCTAAAGCCTTCCATCAGTACTCAATGAAAAAGAATTTCTATTATTTCTGGAGATCATTAGGTGATTACTGTGAAAGGTATAAACAGAGTTGGAAATCTGAGATCCATAGTAAGTAAGCAAAGAGCTCTCAGTGAAAAATCGAGAAAGAAATAGAAGCAATAAGTAAAGGGCTACTTTTCATGTTAAGACAAGGATTTATAGCTTACAGGGCCTGGAATCTCAGCACAAGTTTGTGTTAATGGACAGCCTTTACAAGAAGGGAACATTTACTGGGCCAGAAGGCACAAAGATAATCCCCAAAGACAGCATTACAATGAGGAGCAAGCTGGCTGCCATAATCACAACCACCTCTTACCTTTGAAAGTTTAGCCATTATTGTTTTGATACTCACAGATTGTTACCAACGCTGACATTACTACTGAGGGGCACTACAGGATAGGCCATAAGAGCATGGAGCTGGAGCCAGAACATGGGCTATGGTCATGCTAGCCTGATGACATGGGACCAGGGATTCAATCTCTCTTTGCCTTAGTTTCTTTATCTGTGATAAGGGGCAATAGTGACTTTCTCAAAGAGTTAATGTGATTAATCTGGTTTTTACATGGAAGTTGCTTAGAATTGTGGCTAGCACTGATTAAATTGTTAGCTACTACCACAATTTTTACACAGTTATTACTTACCCAGTCATTACCTCAAGAGTTTTATGAAAGTGCATATATTTGTGCTTGTGTATTTACATGTATACACACATTATTTCTTGATAACCTGTCGTGCTCCCGGCACTATGTCAAGAATGTGGCAAATAATTTTATTCACTATTCACAACCCTATAATAAAATGAACTATACTGGTAATAACAATGACTACTAGTAAAGTAATGTGTCAATATTTTTAGAGTGTTTACTGTGTACCCTGTGCTGTACTATGCTAAGTGCTCTGCTCTATGTAAATTATGAATCTTCACAACCACACTCTATGTTATGTATTGTTATTATATCCACTTGCTGCACGAGAAAAATGAAGTAGACAGAGGTTTAGTCACTTGCTCAAGGTAACACATCTGGAAAGTGATAAAACCTGTATTCAAATCCAAATATCTCTGACTTCAGAGTCTTGAGCCTATTCCAACAACCTCTCCCTCTCAGCCCTTTCTCCCATCTTGAGAGCCTACAGCCTTTCCCAAGGCATTCACAGTCAAACTCCAGAGTGAAATGGTTGCTTCCTAAGGTTTTTTGACACTACACTTACCTGGCTTTCCTCCTTTCTCACCAGTCCCTCTTTCTCAATCTCTTTTGCTGGTTTCTCCTCATCTCCCTGCACAATAAATGTTGAGAGGCCCAAAGCTCAGTCCTTGGACCTCTTCCTTTTTCTATCTACACTTGTTTCTTTGGTGATCTTGCCCAGTTGCATGGTTTTATTTATTTGTTTGTTTAATTTATTTTATTTATTTATTTATTTTTGTGGGGAGATAAGCCCTGTGCTAACATCTGCCAATCCTCCTCGTTTTTTTTTTTTGCTGGGGAAGACTGGCCCTGGGCTAACATCTGTGCCTATCTTCCTC
This sequence comes from Rhinoceros unicornis, assembly GCA_028646465.1. Lineage (NCBI taxonomy): Eukaryota > Metazoa > Chordata > Mammalia > Perissodactyla > Rhinocerotidae > Rhinoceros > Rhinoceros unicornis. The sequence continues at coordinate 8,451,527 of CM053558.1, read as the reverse complement.
CACTGTATATGGGACGTGGCCACAGCATGGCTTGCTAAGCGGTGCATCGGTGCACACTTGGGATCTGAACCGGCGAACCCCGGGCCGCCACAGCAGAGCGCGCACACTTAACAGCTTGCACCACTGGGCCGGCCCCCTGCATGGTTTTAAATACTATTTATAGGTGGAAGACTCCCACATTTATAATCTAGCCTGTTGCTCTCCTCCTAAATAGCGGGATTGCATATCTAACTGCCTACTTGACATCTTTGCTTGGATGCCCGATAAGCATCTCAAATTTTTAACATGTTCAAACCAAGTTCCTAACTGTTCCCCAGACGTATGTTCTTCCTCCAGTCTTCCCCATTTCAGAATACAGCAATTGTATCCTCTCCATTGCTCAGTCCAAAAACATCTTTAAAGTCATCCGGACTCCTCTCTTTCTCTCACCACTCCCCTGCACATTAACCCATGAACAAATCTTCTCAGTTCTACATATGAGATATTTCTTTTTATGTGTGTGTGAGGAAGATCAGCCCTGAGCTAACATCCATGCCATTCCTCCTCTTTTTGCTGAGGAAGACTGGCCCTGGGCTAACATCTGTGCCCGTCTTCCTCCACTTTATATGGGACGCCACCACAGCATGGCCTGACAAGCGGTGCGAAGGTGCGCGCCGGGGATCCAAACCCAGGCCACCAGCAGCAGAGCGTGCACACTTAACCGCGATGCCACGGGGCCGCCCCGTGAAATATTTCTTAAATCCATACACTTTGCACTAATTTTGCCACCATGCTGTGAGTCCACGCTACCATCCTCTCTCATCTGGACAAGGGCAAGTAGCTTTACATCTGGTTTCCTAGCTTCTGTTCTGGCCACATAAACAGCATTCTCTTGACAGCAATGTTTTCTATGCACCAGACACTGCCCTATGTGCCTTACCTTTATTAACTCACTCACTTTTTACAACATTCCTACGAGATAGGTCCTATCATTCCTCTCATTTTACAGGTAAGGAATTCAATGCTTAAAAAAGTGAGATAACTTGACCAAGAAGGAACAGTACAGCAATCTTAGTCATGCTCTTTCTATGGTGCCTTAATGCTTCAGCAATCCAGTAATTAATTCTTAGGGCTTTATGTAAGAAAATAAAGCAACAGAAATAGATGTCTAAAGGCATTCATTAAAATGTTAACTATAATTGGAATATGTCAGCAACAATGTAAAGATCTCCAAACTAGTGAATAGTTAAATAAATCAGACTATATTAATACAATAAATATTAAGCTGCCACTACACACATGTAATAAGATTATAGAGCATCATAGACAAATACTTGAAGTGTGTATTTGGGATAACAACTATTCGAGGCCACAATTTGCCCACTGTAGGAATTCAGACATGTCTAAAGAGGTGATAGAGCAGATGCTGTTTGAAGTCTATTTGAATGAATCAGTTGAATTGTGTAGACTCAAGAGGTCTTTTTCTTGAGTTTGCATGGGCACTGAGGTGTGTCTGCATAGGCATTTGAGAGAGGGTCCATTTCTCAAGGAGGATAGCACAGTAACCTACATTGACCCCTTAGTCTGGCTCCATGAACTCAAATCTGAGCTCTGTGGAGAGCCCGCAGGAAGAAACTGAAATAACTGCTCCATGAAGCATTCTTGTGTACCAGGTGCAAACTTTTCCAATGAGCTATCTATCCTATTCCCCTCATCCTTTGCCTTTATAGCTCCAATATATGTTTTTGGTTCTAGCTTACCTCTCACTGCCCCATAGAAGTCTTGCCTGCCAGCCCATCTGGATTAGTATTTCTTCCCCTATGTTTCCTTAGCATCTTCTTCTTCCCTTATCATAGCACTTATCACACATTACTGTAATTATTTAATTTCTGTCTCTTACTCTACACTGTAAACTCCTAGAGGGAAGGACAAGTTTGTAAGCAAAGATGATATCTTAGCTTGTTCTGTTTTGAATCTGCAGCTCCTAGCACAGTGTCTGGATCAAAGTAGGTCATCAATAAAATATTTTTAGTGTAACCAAATTCTTTACTGATTCAAAAGCCGTATTATTTCACCATCCAAAGAAGCGCTGGGAAACAATAAAAATATTTACTGAAGCCCTAAAAGAAGTGACACAGGGAGTTATACTGCATACCTTCCAGAACTATGTTCTAAAAATCTTCACACATCAACCCCCACTAAGTATCACTAATCATTGCTTAGCATTCAGTATTCCCTTTTAGTTTTGCATAGGAAAAACAAATAATTCTAAATAAACAGAAATCAAATAAACAAACTTCAGCCCATTTTTTTGCTCCTGTCTTCTCTGTCCTTCTTCCAAGCTGAAGCCTTCTGCTCTTAAGAGAATAACTCCAGGTACTTTCTAATGTAAAATTTTTTAGCTTTTATGGCTGGCCACAATTTAGCAGCTCAAACATCTTACCCCAATCAGTTACAACAAATGCTTAGACACTTTTACTGCTAGAGTAACAAAAGATCCTTTCCCCTTACAAGATTGGAGTGTGGTGGGTAGGGGCCGTAGGGGTGGTGTTAATCAAGATAGCATGGAAAATGTTGCTGCAACAAATATGACCTGCTCTTGGAGCAGTCCATTGCAAACTAGAAAGTTTTCTGATAAACAGTGACTTAGGGGCTCAGGCTGCTTCCATTCTGGGGCTCATTGTTGCCCTGGTATCAAATAGCCAGTGGGAGGTTGCGAGCAGTGTGTGAAAAAGGCATACCAGATCCTTCAACCTTGGCCTGTGTGTGACACTCAAGACTTCCATTTACGTTCTAATGGCCAAAACTAGTCACATGGACAACCTAATTGCAAAGGAGTCCGGGAAATATAAAAGTGAAGATCATTGTCAGTGATCATTAACAGTCTCTTCTGCATGGGGGAAGGAGAGGCCCAGTATATGATTAATGAATAGGTTTGCTACTGTCATGGTAACAAGGTAGAGAAGACTGGAATTTTTTTTTTCTAACAATATTATTTTACTGTTATTTTCTTATTAAAATATAATTTTAAAAACACACTAACAATACAGGGAAGAGTTTTGAGTACCACTGAGTCTCTCTAATAACCAAATCTGAGTATAAGCTGGTGGGACCCACTCTCTCTATCTCTGATGCAGAGAAAATGGCAGTTTGAGAAAATGAACAATAAAACATAATTGACAACCATCTTAGGGATAGAAGTCAGTATACTAGTTATCTACTGTTGTGTAATAAATTAATTCAAAATTTAATAGGTTGAGAAGACAATCTCAAAGTGTCTGTGGTCCAGGAATCTGGGCACAACTTATCTTCTACCTCTGGCTCATAGTCTCTCATGTGGTTGCAGTCAAGCGAGATTCTGGATCCCATCTGAAGGTTCAACTGGGGAAGGAAGGAATTCATTTCCAAGCTCACTCACATGGTTGTTGGCTGACCTTGGTTGTCTGGAAAAATGGGCCTCTCCAGAGGGCTACTTCACAACATGACAGCTGTCTTCCCCCAGGTGATTGATCCAAGAGAGAGTGAGAGAAATCACCAAAGTCACAAGTCACAATCTTTTAACAACTTAATCTCAAGAGTGACATACCATAACTTCTGTCATATTTTATGTGTTGGAAGTGAATCAATAAGTCCAGGCCACATTCACCGGGAGGATATTACACATGGAAGTGAATGCTAGGAAGGTAAGATTATTGGGGACCCATTTTAGAGGCTACATATCACAGTAATTTTCAAAAAAAAATCTTTAATAAATTCTTTTTTCAGACATATTTGAAATTAAAGTTTTAATACTGTTTCTTTTGAAACTAGACTCAAATAATTTAGTTAAATATTGTAGCCTTGCAATTAAAATAAGCATTGTTGAAGTGACAATAAAGGCATATATTACAAAGCTTATCCAAAATAAAACTGATGTTTTGAGAGTTTTTCAACCTGTGATTTATAGCTCGTATCTTAACTTATAAATTGTGCTCTTTGTTTTCTAGATAGAGACCTTGAAAAGAAAATCTTTCCAATATTGCTACCTTGGGAATATGAAGACAAGAAACCATTTTTTGACTTGACATTTAGCCATGAAAAAGCATTCCCCTTTTGAGAGGCATTTCAAATTTCCCGTTCAAACAGATTTCCTTCAGGGCACTTTTGGGGTGAAAGCCCACCATACTACAAAAATCCCATAAGGATTTTCCTGACACTTTGTTTAATTCCTGGCTCAGACAACAGAACAAAAGGCAACTCTGGCCAAAAAGAAGTGCTTTCTCTTTTGCCAAAGAACCTTATTTTTAAGAGTCACTAGATTAGCTCACATTTTAAAAAATTTTCTGAAGTCAAAAAAGCACCATTCTCAGAAGAGATAACTGTAATTCCATGAGCAAAGACAGAAAAAAAAAAAAGGCCAGTCATTTAAACTCAGTAAGCAAAAGATTTCAGTTTCCTATTGAGAGTTTGCTGAAAACAAACAAACAAAAATGTACACATAGAATTTTTATTCTGCAATGTTTTCATTATTCGGCCAGTCTCAATCCTCTACTCTGCCACCAGAATAATCTTCCTAAAACAGAGTTCTGACTGTGTCCCTCCCTACCTTTAAATCTGTCAAAGATTTCCTACTGTCAACAAGATGAAGAGCAAACTCAGCATGTATAAGCTCCTTCACGAGCTGTCTTTAATTTTTATTCCTTTCTCAGGTCTTTCATCCACCTCAACTCTGTTACTCTTTACCCAGCAGCAGTTATAACACAGGCCTTCTGATCCTTGTCAATTACCTATTTTAGGTTAAGTCACAGTAACAGTGACTCTGATTTCAATACTTCTGTGTAGGGCTAGATTTTCTCCCTGACTACATAGCTGAACCAATTTGTGTCTTTTCATTTAGGCTCCATCTATATAAAAAAATTTGTCCCAAGAATCTGTATACATTTTTAAATCATGAGCCCATAGACAAGAATAGACAGATGAATGAAACAGGATAAATCATCCAGGCATATATGTAACTATAATAACTATACATATAGGAATTTAGGTTATGATGAAAGTAGCATTTTATCAGTGAGAGAAAATAATTTCTTAATAAGAGGTGTTGATAGAAGTGACTAACCACTTGGAGAAAAAAAAATCCCTAATCATTACCTCAGTACGTACACTAAAATATGACTAATAAAATGCTAGAAAACAATGTGTATGTGTGTTTTTAAAAATATTCTTGCTGGGTATTTTAAACGTGATACAGAACACCAAGTCGTAAAGGGAAGTATAGATACATATAGCTACATAGATTCGGTATGATACAATTCACCATAAAAAAAACATAGATTTTTGTCATCTAATATAATTCCACTTACCTGTCATCCATAAAAATGATCAATATTATGCCTGTGTCTTCATTCATGTCATCGATGATATCACTAACCAGGACCAGACCAAGGCCAATGTTCTACATCATGCCACTAGATACCTTGCCCTGTGATGCCATTGTTTCTTTCATCATCTGGGCACAGCTGTTCACCAGTAATTAATCTACTCAAATGTACAAGCACCTAGTTTGCATATTTCCAATTTAGTCATGAGATTATGAGATCTATTTAAGTGACATGATGAAGCAAAGATGAAGTTTTCTTTATTTCTTTCAAATGCCAAGATCTTTGCATAGCTGATAACTTCTTATCCTTCAGATCCACTCAAATGTCATCTCTTTAAAGATCTTCTGAGACCATGCTATCAAAAATTATAGCCCCTCTCCCTGACAGTAGTTCTATATTTTCTTACTCTGATTCATCGTTTTCATTGGACCATCCTCTGAGTATATCTTAATAGTTTACTTGTTTCTCATTAACCCCCCTACTATTATGTAATATTCATGAGGACAGAGACCCTGTCTTTGTATGGCTTTATTCATCACCATATCCCCATTTCTTATTACAGTGCTTAGCGTAGAGCAGATGCTCAAGAAATATTCGTGAAGCCAATGACTGGAGTAATATTCACACAGTAGAAGTAATGCAGTGTATAAATTGATGAATTTATTAAACAATGATGATATTAATTTCATTTCACCCTCTCTTTTACATTTTGAAAATGAACTTTAGGTTTTGTTCCACCACTTTGGGCTACATCTATTAATAACAAAAACATTTCCCAGATCCAAAAGAACATACCCTCTTGTTTTTCCAAGGTCATAATCTTCCTTCCCTTCTACACCTCTATTATATTTGCCTGGAAAATCCTGAGTAGCAAGATGAGGAAATGACTATTGTTACCAGCCTTGGGAGACGTATTTAGCTCATTATGCAAATGAAGTATAGCCTAATATTCAAAGCATATCACATCACCTTCTCTTTTAGAGTCATAAATAGCTATATGATGCAACTAAATAATAGTGCTCAAATGATATAAATAACCAGAAGAAAATCTATGAAAAAGTAGAAAGAAAAGATGCTTAAATGGCTTATTATTAATTCATTTGATGCAAGTGGCTCTTATTGGAACCACTAAATATTATATGATTTTGGCTACAAATCATACACACAATATATATGCATGGGTAAATATATATATTATATAATTATATATATATTTGACTAAATATATATATTATATAATTATATATATATATATATTTGACTAAATATATACTGCATTTAATCACAGAATAACTTGGTAATTGTGTTCCAACATTTACAGCATCCTTTGGAAGGGGGATGCGTTTCAATGTTACTTATAATAAGAATAGGTGAAGCAGCGTGGCAGAATTTGAAAGCAAAGGTATTAATATTTTAATAAAGGATTATAATAGTCAAATCATGTTAGATAAAACTCAAAAATCATTATAATTTTTTTCAAATTAATAAAATTATCTCGAATTTTTCCACCACTCTGGCTTATTAATTCATTGCTTATTCCTTTTGGGAAATGCTAATTGCCATGCAAATGAAATCACTGCAGCCACCTCTGGTCTTCTGAGACATCGCAGGGTGTATTGAGAGAAAAGAAAACTGAACTAAGTCAGAATACTTGGTTTCAATTTCTAGACATACCACTGGCTTGACATGCAACATTTGCCAGATTGCTCTAACTTTTAGATTCTGTTTCCTCATTTATAAAATACAGTTATTAATATCTGCCTTCTTTCCCTCATAAGGTTTCTATTTGTATAAAAATTTGCAGTGGTAAATATCTTTCATTAATCTAGGTTCAGGGACAAATGTGTGGGACTGAAAGTTCATCTGTAGGAAGAGTTTAGAACTAGATAACTACGTATAACGCTTCCCTGATACTATGCTTATTTTTAGTATCTCTCAGTCTTCTACTGTTTAAGGACTAAAAACTTAAAATAGATGAAGTGCATCATGAATCATGGTTAGCAAACAGCTGTATATCTTCATAATATTTAATCATTCTGCCATTTCTTGGTTTTCTGTTCATTAATTCATAAAATATTTAATGAAAAACTTTCAGTAAATCATAGCAGACTGAACTCTTTTGTTTATTTCCACTCCTTGAAATCTCACTAAAATTATGGTACATAGGAATACAAATGCTATACACCCACAAGGAAAAAGAGAATGGCAGAAGAGAAAACAGATAAAGATGTCAACACATTTGTCAAAGATGGATAACAGAGTGGTAAGTGACTTAGCAGAGACCAGGAACCTGAAATTGAAATATCTACAGACAAGAGCAGCAGCAGAAAGTGAATCAATTTGCTCTGAAGATCCCTGAAGAGCTCAGAGGTGGAGGCATCAGCTACAGCAGAAAGTCATATAAGGAAAAGTGTTGAAAGTAGAATTGTCTGAAATTCTGCACACAGAAGGGTTAGACTTTTACCCACACATCCCATTCCCCTCTTCAACTCCACACACTCTTCTCTTGGACAGTGTCCTTATAGACATTTATCTTTGGAGGGGGAGAGTTTACCTTTAAATAAATCTCAAGGTTTCCATAAATCACCCTAGAATTAAACACACCATTTGATAAGGCTCGTTCATGCCCACAGAGCTCCCAATTCACGTTTAAGTAATTGTCCTTAAATGTGAAAACAAATGAAATCTTCTCACATGAAAGATAGAGAAAAAAACCTTCAGAACAGAAAATCATTTCAAATCTAAAACAAAACTGTCTGTCATTGTTATCCTCAAAGAAATAGGAGAAGATATTGTATCACTCATTCATGAAAATAGAATACGGTACTATAAAAAATAATCAGAGCACAAAAAAGAGCTCGTAGGAATGTGTGCGTGTGTGTGTGTGTGTGTGTGTGTGTGTGTGTGTGTGCCCGCATGCAGGTGCATATGTGTCAATGTGTATTTATCTAATTTGAAAGTTTATTAGAAAGATAAGACAATAAAGTTTACATTTATAGCCAAAAGTAGAATAAAATGACAAGCATGGATAAAAGAGAGAAAAGATAAGAAAATTAAAGAATTAATTTAAGAGGTACAATATCTTAATAATAAGATTCCAAAGAGAACTGAAAATGGAGGAGAGGAAATTATCAACTGATTATTGGGAATATTTCCTAGAGCTGAAGACTACTGTTTCCAGTTTGAAAGTGCTCAATACAATGATGAAAAAGTCTTATACATACCTAGGCACTCCTTGGGAAATTTCAGATCACAACCTGTATTAATTTCCTATTGCAATTGTAAAAAAAGTATCACAAAGTTAATGGCTTAAAACAGCACAAATTTATTCTCTTATAGATCTGAAGACCAGAAATCTGAAATCAGTTTCATTGGGCTGAATTCAAGATATTGGCAAGGTTCATTCATTTTGGAGTATTTAGGAAAGAATCTGTTTCCTTACCTTTTCTAGCTTATGGATGCTGCCTGCATTTCTTGCCCACGAAACCCTTCCCTGTGTCACTGCAACCTCTTCTTCCTATAGTCACAACTCCTATTCTGTAGTCTAATCTCCCTCTTCCTCTCTCTTATAAGGATGTTTATGATTACATTGGGTCCACCTAGATAATTCAAGATAATCTTTCCATCTCAATATGCTTAATTTAATCACATCTACAAGTTCATTTTACCATGTAAGGTAACAGTTTCACATTCTGAGCGAAGGTCACTAATCAGTCATGTGAAGATGAGTCAGGCTAATCACAGGGCTTTTATTTTGCTAAGCGAAGGATGCCCAACAGGAGTCTTCCTTCTACAGTAGTTCTATCATCACCAAGTTTTCGGGCACTTCCTCCGATAAATGTTGAGTGAGCAGTTAAAAAACATTTGAGGGAAAGTCAAATTACAGACCTGTCCATGTGTCCTGATCTGATTTCTACCTCATAGGCCCAACTCTCAAGTCTTGCCATAGCCTGGTTCCATGCTCCTTATCCAAATGTATCTCCTTTTGTTTCCCATCACTGTTCCTTACAGGCCAGCTTCTCACTGACCATTTTTATGCATAACATTTGTCTTGCCTTAAGTGTCCTGTAACTTCTATCCAATCTTATTTATTCCTAAGAGACCATTCAAGTCCCACCTGCTACAAGAAGCTTTCCTTTAGTTCTCTTATTTGTACCAGTGCACATTCTGTAAACTTCCGTATAACTATGTTATTGTATTATTTATTTTGGCTTTGGATTACCTATTGCTTAATGCTGTTTCTTGATTGTTTCACATGTGTGTATTTTGTTCCCTAAACTAAATTTTAATCTCCTTGGGGAAAAAAGAAAAAGCTACATATTCTGGGGATTAGGATGTGGACATCTTTTGGAAAGCATTATTTAGCCTACCACACTACCATTATGAAAAATTATTTTAAAAAACTTCCAGAGGTGAAATAGATGGTCAGGTAATATAATAAGGACGAGGAATCTGAATATGGTCAGACCTTACAACTGCAATACTGAAAGCTAGAAAAGGGAAAAAAGATTGAACTAGAATTAGATGCCAAGTCAAAATCTCTAGACATTCACCTTCCCCACCTTCACTGAGCATAGGGCTTCACGGAAACAAGCGAGTACACCATGAAAGACGAAGAGATGAGATCTACGAAAAAGGGGATCCAATGCAAGTGTGAGATAAGGGAAGCCCCAGGCGAAGGGAAAGCCTCAGAATGGCATTGGTGTAGCAGATCTAGAGAGCAACAAGAACAGATTAAAGCACAAGGGACAGAAAGCTTTAAGATGTGAAGGAGGATGCCTAAAATATAAAAAGAACTGAGTGGGGCCGGCCGGTGGCGCAAGCGGTTAAGTGTGCGCGCTCTGCTGCGGCGGTCCAGGGTTCGCCCGTTGGGATCCCAGGCGCTCACCGACGCACTGCTTGTCAAGCCATGCTGTGGCGGCGTCCCATATAAAGTAGAGGAAGATGGACACGGATGTTAGCATAGGGCCAGTCTTCCTGAGCAAAAAGAGGAGGATTGGCAGATGTTAGCGCAGGGTTGATCTTCCTTACAAAAAAAAAGAACTGATAGAGTGACTGAAACTCTATTCTAGAATTCAGGAAATAATATTAAGAGGAATGTTATGTAAATGTTTGAAGATTTGGAGAATTAGTGACAGGTACATGGAAAACTAAGCTAGCAGAAAAAATCAGGCATATTCCATGCCAGACAACACAAAATGCTACAAGAAAAGGAATTAAATAATTGTACACTACATAGTTCAGCAATGAACAATATTTACATAATAATAATGTAAACATTAATTACTATTTTAACCAAAGATTTTGATACGAGTATATCAAGATCATAAGAGCAAGGAAGTAGAGATTATTACACATACAGAAATGCACAGCTTATGTCAAAAATTGATAATTGAATAAGTAGCAGTACAAGTTTATTCTTTAGAAAAATGGAAGTAAATACCAGAAAAAAGAGTCAAAAGATTTTAAAGCCATTGTCTCTGACATGTGGGGCTGGGATTGGAGAGGGCTATGACAAGGGTCTGCTCTATTTTGTTGTAAATCTCTAGTACTATTTTATGATTTTTAACAATATGCATGGATTCCTTTAGAAAATGCAAGTAAAACAACTCCACAAGCAAACATCTCTGAGTCAGGAACCATGCTATGATCTGGAGACATTGTCACCATGCCAGTTCCCTGCCCACATTCTACTGTGTGACCCTGTCCTCAGCATTGTTGAAGTCCCTGGCTCCAAAGAGCTCACAGTTTCATAAGACAGCATGTGAACAAATATTTTATGACCTAATATTCAGCAGGTATTTCTTACTCCAGAAAACAGCTTGCAACTTACATTATAGTAATCCACAAGATTGTACAAAAATTATTTAAATCCAAAAATAGTGTACAAATTGTATTGCAAGGAAAGCTTTGCTTCTATTCTCTCTACTAAAGCGCATTTACCAAAGCTTCTGAGAATCAATAAGCTTAACTGATTTAACATTTATAAGATTTTACTGTACTTTAAAACAGTTTGGATTGCTACACTAATCTTAGAAGCAATTTTGCAGCCTCTAGTTACACTGCTCTGAGATTCTTCTTCCAATTTCTAGCTTCATGTTATTAATAATAACAACAGCTACTGATTATTGAGCTTTACTCCATGCCAGGCAGCATACTAAGAGATATGTTTGCATTTTCTCAATCGATCCTCACACAGTCCAATGAGGTAAGAACTATTATTCTAAAGACAAAACTGAAGTTTAGGGGAATTAAATAATTTGCCGAGTCACAAAACTAGTGAAAGGTAGATTCAGGATTTGTACTCAGGTTGCATAACTCAGGAGGAGACCCTCTGAACTGCACTTACTACTCTGCCTTTCCAAACATTTCCCTGCCTCTACACTGCCTGGAATATCAAATCTGAACTCTTCATGGCCCCATTGTTTTGCAAACTTGGGAGCTTCCCAGGTGAAATCTGAAACTGGCCCCCATACACGGAGGGCAAGGAGAGACCAAAGAGACAGACCACTCCAGATTGGTAGGTGGCGGGTTTAATCAGCAAGGGAACTTACTTATGAGGCTTGTCTTGGGCAGCCACAAGACAAGTAGATCTCTACACCTGCCCATCAGAATCTTAAAAGTTTAAATAGAGGTCTTAACAGGGTTCAGTCACATATACCGTCCAGATGGTCTCAGCAACACAGTGCTCTCTCAAGGCTGTGTCTTTGAAAATGGCTCCCACTGTGGGAACAGCGGACAGAACGTACATTACAAGGACAGGGGAGGGGATGAGGAGCCTCCGATCGCGCTAGTCCAGCTCAAGGGTCAACTGGTGGTCACACCCCCTTGGAGGCCTCCTCCAACAGGCCCAACTGCTCTGGTCTGATCTAAATGCTCATCTTCTATCCAATGAACCCCCCTTGACTCAGTTTCCCCCTAAAGCCATGCTTATATCCATCTGCACATAGTCTCTAAAATTTTTTCTCAGTGAGAAACCACTTTGTGTGTTCAGGTATTACCCTTACTGTAAATTTCACCTAGTGCATGAATAGTTCCTGAGCTATTCCATTCCACCGTGATGTCTTCATTTTTTAAACATACGTGTTAGCACTCAGCTACTGTTTTATATGGTATTTATCTGGAAATATGTATTAAATATTAGCTAAAATGCAGACTCTCAAAAGTGTTCATACTGTATATGTCCCCTAAGAATTTAGGGGAAATTGAAACATATAATATGTATTCAATGAACATTCGTTCACTTGAGTTGGTCAAAGGGTAAAATAATAACTTAGTGAAGCACTTAAATTCCATGACTAAGGTTATTAGGTTCAAAATCAGTGGACAGAGTATTTTATGTGTTTTGTTCATTTTTGTCAAGATAGATAGAAAGATTGATAGATAGATAGATAGATAGATAGATAGATAGATAGATGAATAGATAGAAAGATGACAGAATGATCTGATGAAGTTTTTTTCAATTTAACAATGTCTCCCAAGTCATTATAGACAACATATTTTAAAATTTAGATCTGCCAAGAGCTCATTTCTCCAGCCAAGTCTCAAATATCTAGAATTCAATAGCATTCCAAAAATAAAAAACTCATACCTGGAAATTGAAAGAGGCCTCAGAGTTACCCAGCCCACCTTCCTACTCTGAGCTGAAATTCCATTTCCAACACTCTGCCAGCCTCCCTTTGCTTGAGTAACAAGATCATTTCTACTTGTCTGGTCCATTGTCACATGGTTCTAATTGCTGGTTTTAATTATTAGAAAATGGTCGTTGTACTTTGCTGTCAGTGACCCTGATGTCATTGCTTTCACATAGGGTATTTCTTGAAAGTCACCCCACTGTTACAAAGCATGGGCAGCACTGGCTGCATGGTAATTTTGCAGGGACACTGAACATCACTCACATTTATTTTGCTCCTTGGTTGACATATTTATTTTAGGAAATGCTTCAGACAATATGATAAAGGTTCCAGACAGAAGGCCCATTGGCTCTCCTTATTGGAAAACAAAGCATATGTGAGGTCAAAAAAGCAGTCGAGATTTCTCTGCAACTGTACTAATGAGAAATGACAAAGGCTGAAATAAATGATGGAAAATAAATAGCACTGGGGGACTGGTTCAACATCTGATTAAACAGAATATTTGCTTTTCTTTTGGCTGTATATTTCTAGGCTATAGATAAAAATATAGTAATTTTATGTAATTGTGAAAAGGTCATCTGGCTAATTTTATTTCAAGCATAAGAAAGTGGGAAGAATACTTAACTTTCATTTGTTGTTAATCATATTGCTTCATAATATTGCTGGAAGGAAATCCTTATCAACCAGGGGAAACACTAAAAAAATCCAGTGCCCCTAGAATGTCTTGGTATCTTTTGTCCTTCATCTGTTTTATGTCTCAGTGTATACCTTTATATTAATGAAAAGGTCATTTTACAATAATTAGCAGTGACATTTATTTAAAGCATATATTAATGTCCCATAAGATTTATACAACTTTTGGTAAGTGCAGCAGTGAACATTTTAATTGTACTATAAATACTATATGGAGCAATAGATTGCTCAAATGATCACTTTTGTCTTTCAGCTGGAATTTGCACAATGCTACAAAATCTAAAAACTAAAATTGGCATCCTAATTGTTATAGAGTTATTTAGTCACCTTAATTATACTTACTATGCAACTGGCAAAGTATATAATTACTATTATTTGGGAGATTGTTTTGCCGAATAGTCTGTTTAAAAGGTTACTTCTCTTTTCTATCATATTTTATCTCAAAGCATAATTGTCTGTGGTTTCTTTGTGAATGTGAAGGATTCAAAACAACTGGCTCAGGAATGAAAAGATGGGAAACCAGAGGGTCTTTTAGAACTTACAGGAGATTGAATCTCTTTGCTGCTTGTGTCGCAGGTTAGCTTTATGAGTATCTGCATGGAGTACATGAACACAATTCTTTTCCAGTGAGACAATGTGTGATACATAGCTTACCAGAAATCATCTAAGAATAAATTGTGTCACAACAGCTCTTCACTACATCATCGTGCCATTGTTTCAAAAAAGATAGTGCAAAAAGATTCTCCAATAAAAGGAACCAAGGATCCTTGGAGAAATAGCTGATTCTAGAACTAGCCCAGGAAATATACAAGATGAGGCTGGAGCATCTTATAGTGCCAGAAAGAAAGCAAGTATTTAAAAAACAAAACACACAGTGAAGGGGTTATGTCAAAGGGATACTACAGTTAACTGAAAGAGCTCCTGATAGCCAAATCTGGAACAATTTGAGCAGGAAAATAAATAAGGTACTATTAGATTATAACCCAAATTATAAAATTAATATCCATGAGTCCACACTGATATCAATGATTGAATAAGTAAATGGAAGAGAACAGACATATCTCCTTTGTAGAAGAATCCAAAACATTTCTGCAGATACTACACCCTCAAGGAGGGGGAGCATAATTCATAACTCCTTAAATTTGGGCTGCCCCTTATGACCTCCTTCCAAAGAGTGTCATTACAGAATGCTGAAATAAAAGACTGACTTTACAGTGGAGAAACCTGCCAAGCACTACCTCAGTTAAGTAGTAAAGGTCAGCATTAAAAGTGATGTCGTGTTGATATGATGTAATAAAAATGGCACTTTATGGTCTTCCTCTCTAAAACCCATAACCCTAGTCTAATCATGGGGAAAACACCAGACAAATCCCAATCGAGGGACATTCTATACAATACTTGACTAGTATCTTTCAAAACTGTCAAAGTCATCAAACACAAGGAATGCCTAAGAAACTGTCACAGAGAGAGGAGCCTAAGGAGACAGGATGACTAAATACAATGTGGTGTCCTGGATGGGCAGCTTTATAGACTAAAAATAGATAGCACTTGCACGACAGTTTCTCCAAGCATAGGATTAGACCTTTACTAATCTGGCGAAAATTCTGAGAGGTAATCTTTCTTCCACCTATGAAAATTAAAACCAACCTAGAACTCTTTGGAGATGTAAACTCCATATCCTTCCTCGTAGGGTTGATAATAAATACAATTCTTGGTCAGAATTTTAAACTCTTGCTTCTTATGAGGATCTTGACAAAAAAAATTACCATTCAAAGAAAATGTGTTGAGCACTGTACTGCACACCACGTATTCAAAGCAGAATAAGACGATCCCTATTCTCAAAGGTCTTGTAGTCTGGCATGGAGGTATATTGATAACTATATATAAAAGAGTTGCTTTAATTAGAACACACTTAAATTTATACATGGATGTAAACAAAAGAAGAAATTCTACTGGTTCTAATGGTAGAGAAATCTTTATATCATAAATGACATTGGAATCATGTCTTAATGAATGAATATGAATTTTCCAGGGAGATAAGGAATATTGTGCATGAATCTAGTTGTTGTTAATAATTAGGGGGAAAAGACAAGATTGAAAGCTTGAAAAGAGAGAAAGGTAGATAGACGTGTAGGAGCAGATGCTTTGATGATGCAGCCTTGAAAAATAAAAGCCTCACATTGGTGAATTTCAGACTTTTAGGTGATAAAGGAGCTGAGATGTGCATGAGAATGATGGAACTTCACATTTTGCATCTATATTTTAAAAGATACATTTTATTAGGCAGCATGCTGACACAATGCAGCAGAAGTGATCTAGAATTTTTTAGAACATGTAACCCACTTTTTAAAAAAAAAATAGACAAAACTATTTAAATTGTTGTTCTAATCAAGACATTTAATACGCATTTTGACAGTCCCTTTCCTTGGTGGATGATTCATTTGTTAGGATATTATTTATTCTTCATTCATTTTTAATACCTATGCACTTATTATAAACATTACAGTATAAATTATTGAAAATCCATCTATATTGTGTAATATAAAACTTGAGTATCTACTGCGGCCTCCAGGGTAGCTATGAAAGTATTATTAATAATAAGAAGTAGAGAGGAAAAAAACCTAGAGTATGATAAAGGAAATCCAAATGGATCAATCCGATTTTATGAAAATAGATCTCTCTCCCAGGGCTGAGGACTACACACAAAGGAAGAGTGAGTTGACTTGGTTATTTCTTGCAGTAGCATGCTGCATATGACTCAAGGTGGCATTTTCCTACCTTTAGCAGCAAGACACAGCAGAAATACTGGGACTGAGAGTCAAGAGTCCTGATCTGAAAGCCTGGTTTTAAGGACCCATCATGTTCCTGCTCCTGTTCTGAGTCTTCAATTTCTTTAACTGTCAAGGAAAGAAGTTGGAAATGATCAGTAGTTTTAACATTTTTTGCAGAACTCTTTTCTTTTTCCTAATAAGCTCTTATATAGCCCTCTGACATAAAAGAAAATGCAGGTAAGCATTTTTTGGTATTAATTTATTTTATAAGTTAAAATGTATGATAATTATACATCATAACATGGGCCAAAGAGGGCAGTGAGGATGTTTTAATCATACAAAAATTGGAAATCATAGATTACAGATTACAACTAGAGCCCTAAGAATCCAAAAAATTGTAATCAAAAGTCATCTGCATAGAACCTAAAGTTGTGTGGGGCACAGTTTGGAAAGCCCTGGACTAGATGTACCTCTCAAAGGGCCCCTCTGGTTTTAACAGTGAGTTGATGACCACTGCCACAGGAATAGGACTGTGCAGCAGTTCAGATCATGGACTCTGGAGCTAGCCTATATGGATCTGAACCCTGCTACTGCTAGTCTCCAGTTATATGAACTTAATAAAAATTGCTTGACATCTCTGTGCCTCGATTTCTTTGCTTGTAGTGGAAGGAGGATGAAACATCTACCTTGGAGGGATGGTGTGAATATTAAATAAGATAGCGCATGTAGAATACCTGCCACATAGAAGTGCCATGTAAATGTCAGTCGCTGATATCAGTAGCCTCAAGGAGTTCTTTTGCCCCCCAATGTGGTAAAACACTTCAGTTGCTAACTCTGTCAATCTCAGTACCATCTGAATGCAAGTCCCAAATCACTGCTATTGGCAGCTTCTCATGGAGCCTCCACAGATCAAATTCCATTCAGTAGAGCAGATATTGTTGAGCACCTATTGAACTCAAAGTACTCTGATAGACACAGTGGAGACTACGAAGACAGTCCTGAGTTGTTTTTTGCATTCTGAGCCATATATGAGCATGGCCTGGTGTTATGTACAAAGCACTATGAAGGCACAAGGGTTCCTGGACTTGGGAAGGCTTTTTAAGGAGCATAAGGTTAGGGGTGAATTTTAAAAGACAGATATTATATGCACAGATATAAATATTCATTTCCATTTTTATTACTAAAAGTCATTCTAGTAATAAATAGCACAAAAAGGGTAAGTAGGTTGCCAAAGTTTACCTAGCTAGTAAGTAGCAGACCTAGGAGCCGAACTTAGATGGCCAGCATTAGTTTGTACAATTAACACTGGCAGATTGTAGGTGTGTTTCCAATATTTGTTCCCCTCACAGTGAGATGATTATACTACATCCCTCACCATTTGACTAAGCCATGTGACATGCTTTGGCCAATAAAAAGAGATGAGTAAAGATGACACACATAATTTCAGAAGAAAAACTTTAAGAGCTACCTCTTGGTTCTGTCATCAGTCTTTTTCCCCCTCTGACATGACCCCAGAATGGCCCAGATGGGGGCTGCTTCTTCAGCCTGGGTCCCAAAAATGAAGAAGGCACAGAGGAAAGTCATGGCCAATCCACGGAAGACATGTACTGCAAGCGAGAAATGGCCTCTAGCTATTGTAAGCCACTAAGATTCTGGAGTTGTTACGGCATTATAAAAACTAGTAAAAAAAAAAAACAAAAGTGACTGATATATCCACTATACTATGTGCAGTTCAATATGGTAACGCCGTTATTCTGAATATGTAAGGCAGATTGTAAAATTGAATTATCTCATATCTGGACTTAAAATCTTTTGAGGCTTTTTTTTTTTTTAATCACCAATGCAAGAAAGTCTAAACTCCTTTTCTTGGTATTCAAGGCCTTCTATAACCTGGCCCTAATTTTCCTCTTTGAGCCCCATGTCCCTTCCACTTTCCACATTTTCTCCTTCCTTGTACTTTTGCTACTTTCCCCTCCTTTTCCTACCCTTCAATATCACATGCTGAACACTACAGTCAGTCAGCACCCCTGGCCACTTCTTAGGTCCTTTCACATTTCCATAAAATTTTAAATGCCGTTCTAAATTCCTGGTGATCACTCCAGCTGCCCCCAGTCCCCCAGTCCCTGATAAGATTACACTGATATTCTAAGGCTCAGCAACAGGGACATCCCACAAGAAGGTGTAATTGTTCCCTCTTCTCTGGTCTCAGGAAACTGAACTTAGAAGTTTAACAATGTGATTAGCACAAAGAAGATAAATGTCTGTCTCCCCCTCCCGATTGTAAACTCCTTGAGAACAGGGAGGGTGCCTTTATTCATCCTTATATTCTGAAGATTACACTGAGCTTGCCAATTCATAGATGAGATGATAGACATGCTTGCAGCCACGCAGGTTTGGAAAATAAAAAAACCCAGGAACGTCTCCCATCCAAAATTTGTAAATTAATTTGCTTTACTGATAAATGTCATTTAGTATGGCTCTGTTAGTGGTGTTCCCTAAACAGAAATGGAGATATCAGTAACATCAGTACCTAGAGCAGACTCTCTCTATATAATTGAAAAGTGAAAAAAAACAGAAAAGAAACTTAAATATACATAATTATGTGGTATTTATATTTCCCAATCTGCCATGAGCACTGAGGACTCTGGAGGACACATATCTTTCCTCTTATCTCTGTCAAGCAACACCAAAGGGCCCCTAGCTGTGCGTAGCAAGAGAGTTGTATGGGCAAGACCTAGTCTCAGACCATGGCTGCCCAAATATCAGTGACACCAGGACAGGACACACACTCAAGGCCCAAAGAGGTCCTACAGATGCTTACGACCTTCCTGCTTCCAAATGTTTAATTCCTTCACCTGAGTGAATGGAAGTGGGTGGAAGAAAGTTTTTTTTTTCATTTTCCTTCTCAGCAGGAATCAGCAAACTTCTTCGGTAAAAGACCCGATGGTAAATATTTTGGGCTTTTCAGGCTGTATTGTCTCTGTCACTACAACTCAACTCTGCCATTCTAGCATTTATAGGTGATATGCAAAAGAATGGGGATGCCTGTATTCCAATAAAACTTCAGTGATGGACAAGGACATTTGAATTTAATATAATTTTCATGTGCCACAAAATATTATTCCTTTGATTTTTTTCAACCATTTACAATATAAAAATCATTCTTTCCTTGCAGACCATACAAAAACAGATAGCGGGCTGTATTGGGCGAGTGGGCTACACTTTGCTGACCACTGCCCTAAGGCAAACACACACTCTGTACTGTCAAGTGGAGAATTAACTTTATTACTTATGAATTTGACTTCAGTGCTTCTGTTGAAAGACCACAACACTTCTCATCTCTGCTAATCTCAAAATGGAATTATACAAACTTTACCAATCTTCAGCTTTCTCAAAAGTCTTGACATTTAGTAATAAATTTGTATTGGGTTAGAGTCCTCTTTGCATTCTTCAATGGTATAAAATGGAATTTTAATGAAATTTCCCTCTTTTCCCAAGAACATGCAATAGACCTAGAGCTATACAAGAAACTCTTCTTTATACCCTGGATGTCACTGTAGGAGGTCATAAAAACTCTTCCTCTTGACATCTCTAAAAGCAAGATGGATTTACATATGTCAGGAATGATTTCTAGTTTGTCCTGCCTGGAGACAGAGGATGGGCTCAATGACATTCCTAATCCTGTGATTTTGTAACACAGAATAAATTTAGTGTCATTACAGCAAAAGCATGACAAATGGCTGGTTACTTTTAAAGGTTTCAGGTTGGTTCATTCTAGAGGAAACAACACTGGGCATGCAATCAGGAGACCTGAGTTCGGGTTACTGCTCCATCATTTCCTGACTTGGGTGAATAGGCCCAAGTTCCCTCATCTGCAAAATTTGGCTAACAATGGGGATGTCATGAGTTTACTGAGCTTACAATAGTACCCGCTTCATTATAAGCACTCAAGAATGTTTGATCCTGGTATTGTATTATTCTCACTTTCAATAAGGGTGTTGATCACCCAGTGACTATAAGTGTAAACATGCTCTGGAAATTATGATTGGCACATCATATATTGTTATTAATGAGTCATCATGCGAAAACTATAAAAGCATAGGTGGTTCTCCCAATTAGTTCTTCATTTTCGTATCATTGTTCTACATCCCATTGATTTTCTCTTGGAGTTTGATGAGCATTCAATTAGAGATTTACCTTTTCATCTTCCAAAACTCTTTTTTGGGAATAGCAATCTAAGATATCACCAATTATTTTTAGAGTTCCCTGAAACCTCGTACTTTGGAATGTTAGCCACCTAAACAGAAATTTTAATTGTAGACTTTTCTAGTGAAAGAATCCAACATTTTGTTTATTTCTTTAGAAAGCATGAACTGGACCAAGAGCTCATTTCTGTGTCTAAGTCAGGGAAAGTTGAATACTCAAAAACACACCTTCCTGGATGCCCTCCCCCCCCACACAACACGGGTTTTGCAAGATCTCAGCGGGTGATGTGCACTTTCACTTTTGGAGGTCCTACCCTACACTGTATCAAATATATTAAAGGCACTCATATTCTGCATTCAGTCTATTTTTGCTATATTGTTTTTTAAATTATTTTAATAAAAATAACTCATTTATTTAAGACTGGCTATGGTAATTCTACACTCATCATTCATAATCAAGAATTCTTATAAAGTCACAATAACAACTTTAAAAGTTGTTTTCCAACGATGAAAATTTAACGTACTAGCAGGTAACATTTATTGAGCAAGTGCTTTATGACATGCGCAATTCTAAGCACTTTAATGCACTGCATTTTCACAATGACTTTATTAGCTAGGAACTATTATTATCCCTATTTTACAGATGAAGAAAATCAGCTCTTAGTGGCACAACACAGGTAGTATGATTACAGAACCCATAGTCTTATAAGGTTACATTTTGTAGATGTTAATTTTGACTTTTCAGTAGGCTTTTTATATTTTAGGAATTTTTTTAAAGTTTGAGATCTCAAACATTTTTGTAGGCCCTTGCAAAGCTCTTTAGGCCCAGGTGTCATGCCTGTGGTGCCTTTTGAAAAACAGTGGTCTTACCAGCCCCGTAGGCTCCTGCCTGAGAGAGGAGCCTCAGACATAAGCTCAAGAAGGTGTTTTGGCAGAGAATTCAGGCACACGCGCACCAAAGCAGCTCTACAGGAAACCTCACATCTGATCATGCGGCCCAGTTTCGGGAGAGGGACAGCCTTTCCATTTCTCATGGAGGACAGCATGTCTCCAACACAGTAGAAACTGCAGGAATCCAGTGGGGCTTGGCTACAGCCAGGGTTTGCCACTCTGGAAGCACACAGGGATCTATCCTTGACATAAATAACCACATCCTTTTGGAGCTGCCAGTAGCAGAAGCAAGGTTGTTGACATGCTGCTCTCACGTGGGTTCTTTTTTTTTTAATTTTTATTTATTTTATTTTTTTTCCCCCAAAGCCCCAATAGATAGTTGTATGTCATAGTTGCACAGCCTTCTAGTTGCTGTATGTGGGACGCGGCCTCATCGTGGCCGGAGAAGCGGTGCGTCAGTGCCGGCCTGGGATCCGAACCCGGGCCGCCAGCAGCGAGCACGTGCACTTAACCGCTAAGCCACGGGGCCAGCCCTCCCGTGGGTTCTTGAATATCAAATATCAATCAGAGCAACTTGATGGGAAGATCCTGAGAGGATAGTCTGTAAGGACACATAAGGTACCTTTTGGGGAAGTACAAGATATACCTCGAAGGGACTTTGAGGCCTTGCATTATTCAGGCAAAGATAGATCAATTAACATTATGTGATTACTGTAAATGTGAATTTGTTTATATTCAAACAGTGATGAGACAGGAAATTTTGTGGTGAGTAAGGGTGAAATTTTGAGAAATTCATCAAAAGTTATTCGTGATTCATAAAGTTATTTTAGCTTCAAGGTTTTTTTTGATAAAATCTTCTGTAAATAATAAGTATTCTTTGTGCATTTATCTCTTGTATAAAGCAAGATAAACTTGTATTTGCATCCAACCAAGATAGCAGGCAGAGAAATTGCTAATTTTAGCAACGTCATATCTGGAGACTGTCTGGCAAAGGAGCGCAGCTAACATCCATCATAAAGAACAGCATCCTTAGAAAGAAGCAGGGTTTTTTTTTCCTGCCAATATTCACTGGTATCCAGATCTGACAACTCTTTTTCTTTAGATCTGATTGTTTGTAAAACGTATTTGCCCCCAACAGTAGTTATTCAATGAGGTTAATTTAATGAATAGATTTTCTGTTTAAGTATTAAGAGCATTCTTTAAGCACAGATCTATGTGAATCTTGGTAATTTATTAGATAAATATGTATTACACATCTCCAATGTGCAGGGTGCTAGAAAAAAGAACACAAAGGGTGCTGCATCTTAAGGAGCTTACAGTCCAGTGCAGTGATTCTCAAAAGTGCAGGAAATTTATGCAAGCCCCTTCTGCCTCTCCACCCTCCAATACCACTAGGGATATATACCACAGATCGGGGGGAGGGTTCAACTCTATCCCTCTACAAAAACAACTGGTTTAGAATCACTTCTGCAGTAAACCACATTGTCAATTAGAGTGACATACACCTTGGTGATGTTGGGACTGGATAAATGGTTGTAGACTCCATGGAGTCTTTCCTCTTCCCTCTGGTTTAGTGGGAGAGACAAAATGTATGCACTGAATAAAATCCATTTCAAATAGTGAGCTAACACACATGCAAGCACACAACATATTTGAACCAAACATTTTATGAAACAGTACTCGCCCTTCATGTGGTGCATTCTGGCGTTTTCCATTCTATTTCGACTAAAAAACAATAACAGGTCAAGCCCCACAAAATTGATTTCTCAAACCACTATTGAGTTGCCACCTAGAGTTTGAAAACCACTTTTCTAGGGTTTGGTAATTGTTGAAAGACAGAAATGAGGAAGAGAAGGTCATAGAGTGTATTCCTGCATTATTATCATAAAAATAATGTACTTATATACTACTTGCCAAGTTGCAAGTAGTCATAAGTACTTTTCACGTATTACGTCATTTAATCCTCACTGTCAGTAAGGATTAGGCAGAGGTTATTGTAGAGATAGGCATGGTTATTGTAGCTATTCTACAGAAGGGGAAATGGATGCACAGACAGGCTAAGTGATCTGACCAAAGTTACCCAGGATTTGACGGCAGGCTACCTGACATCAGAGTACATGCTCTTAAGCCCCCTCTAGCAAGTTCTCAGCCAATCATCCTGTATAGTGTGCCCTAGTCCACCATGACCTGAGAAAATAATAAGAATAGGTCAGCTCTATAGCTAGGAGAAAAAATAACTGGAGCACGTGCTTCACCAGCAGGAACGAGCAATGCCTTCTTGGTGTGCAAAAGCCAACAATACAAGTCGATTCCAGACCCCAGGAGTGACTCTCTCCCAGGGACCCTAGAAGGGCAGAAATGACACAGCAAAGCATATATGACTAGGGCGAACCATTTTCCTCCCCTGTTTTTCTTTAGGTCAGATGAATCAAAGCACTGAAGCAAACACAAACTAAACCCCCTTTCCTGAGTCTCCTTTTGTCAGATTCTAAGAAAGAGTGAGGACACAGAACAAAGCATGGCTCAAAAGTGAAAATGACATTGAAACACATCCCAGAACCACTAATAATTAAGTCATGGCATTTTATTAACATCTATGAATAGTGTCCTTAAATGCCTCTCTTTTTTTGCTCTTCATTGGTTTTAATTTAGATTGCCTCTGGTTCATAGCCAGGTAAATATGCAACCTTTAACAAATCACACTATAAAATCTAGCCATCGTCCTGCATTCCCCCGTGCATCCACCCCTAATGAGCAGGTTTAATGGTGTTCAGGAAAATAACACCAACTACCCAGCACTTTATTTATTTATTTATTTTTATAAGTGGAGCCATTTTATTTTTTCCTTTTTTTTTTTTTTTGGTGAGGAAGATCATCCCTGAGCTAACATCCATGCTAATCCTCCTCTATTTGCTGAGGAAGACCAGCTCTGAGCTAACATCTATTGCCAATCTTCCTCCCTTTTTTTCCCCAAAGCCCCAGTAGATAGTTGTACGTCATAGTTGCACATCCTTCTAGTTGTTGTATGTGGGACACGGCCTCAGCATGGCCGGAGGAGTGGTGCGTCGGTGCGCGCCCGGGATATGAACCCAGGCCGCCAGTAGCGGAGTGCGTGCACCCAACCGCTAAGCCACGGTGCTGGCCCCTACCCAGCACTTTATAAGATATGCAGCATACAGAAATAAGAAAAAAAAGAAGGAAACCACTAAATGTGTTTTGTAGAATAAATCTGATTTAGTTCTGAACAGATATCTCTACTGTGGTTTCTGAAAACTTTTTTCATGATGATAATCTTATTGGTATTGTGTAAACATTATCTAAATAAACTCCAAAAATTTAACAATGTACAGTCCTATATTCGTTACAACCAATTGCTTTCTCTCATTCAATATGTAAATTTAACACAAGAACTGATTCTATATCTAATCTTGTAATATCATGAAATTTCAAGGAGGCTTATTATATTAAGACTGATCCTTCTCTACCAAGACCACAATACACGTAAAGTAAGATACTTATTCATAGGCATATTCAGGTAAGTGAAAACTGATTAAGGTATAGGATATAAAAGATTGTTTGGCAATAGGGAAGAAACTATTTTAATGTAGAATATAAATTGAAAATCTTTCTCCTAGACCTATAGGTGTTGCCTGCTGATATTCCCTATAGTTGTCATAACTTTTGAGGAAAAACAATCAACTTTCAACATGTATTTATTGAACATCTACTATATGCTCCATACTATTGGGATTATGAAAGTGTGACTCAATTTTTTCCCTCAAATTTAATATATGATATGAAATGCTATGACAATATACAGAAAGTTTCCTGTTTAGAGATGAGTTCCTATATGAGAACAGCTAGATGGACTCAAACCCCAGAAGACAAAGTCCATTCAAAATTATTAAGATTTATTAATTCTGATTTAATAACCAGAATAAGCAAATCCAGCCCGAGCAGGAACTCTTGCATTTTATAATCAAAGAAAATTATTATTATATTGAATACATTCTAATTGATTCATTGTCAGTATATTCTGATTATAAAAGACTTCAAATAATTTCCTTTCATTTATGGAAAAGTCATAAAGGCTGCATAATTCATATGTTTCCCTAGTGGCTATTTAAGGTACTGCATTTTCAAAACAGCTCCTGCATCGTCATACTTGTACATTTGCTATGTAATATAGAATATGAGCTCCATAAAATATAACAAATTGTGAAAGTATAAGTTATTAACATCTACGTAAACTACCACTGACCTAAAGAACACACATAATTTGAAGCAGCACAATAGTATTAAGAGAACTTAGAGATACTAGATGTACATTTCTTATTTTTTGAGGTTGATGTGATACAGCAGTGGGTTACAACTCTAGCTAACAGTAGAATGATCTGAGGGAACTTTAAAAAATGCTTATGTCTTGGCCCCAATCACAGACCAATGGATTCAGCATCTCTCAGAGGGGGATCCTGGACATCAGCGTTTCTCAAAGCTCTCCAGTTGATTTTGAAGGGCAGCTAGGTTGAGATCCCACAAAGGAAGAGAGGGGAGAACTAATGTCTTTCAGTGCCACTGTCGGAAACATAATAGAGAGATGAGCGGCCCAAGTAGTTTGTAGCTGGTTCCTTTGCAAATCTTAGGTACCAGGCATGTGGGATTTGCATTGCTAACTCCACTCTTTTTCAGTAAGTATGCTGACAGCCCAAATGGCTTTACCTGAATCTAAAAGGTTTTCAGAACATCTTTGGGAACTCTCTCTGGTATTCTCTGGGTGTAGGGATAGTCAAATCTTGGGAAATAAAGCTTCTGGTCCCCCCTCCCCCAACAATGATGTGAATTACAGGAAATCTATTTGAGGAGCAGCACAGGGTAGTGATTAAAACTACTGGTTCCGTGGTCTGGCTCCTTACCTTCTGATTTCTGCTCTTCAGTTTCCCAGCTCTATGACCTTAACGAGATAATTTATTTCTCTGTATCTCAATTTCCTCATCTGTAAAAATCTTACCAGATGGTCACCTGTGATAGATATTTTGATACAGGTAAAGTGTTTTGAACAAAGCCTGCAACATATTAAGTGCTCAATAAATGTTAGCTTTGTGAGTATGCAAAATTAGAGCTACAGATGTTTGCTTCCTACCAGAATAAAACAATTGTGTTAGGTCTGCTGCAGAATGTTAATAGCTACTTATTCATTAAATCTGATAGAGGAGAACAAGGGTTTTTAAGAGTTTACATTAAAAAAAAATAAGTCAAGGAATAGAAAATCTTTGGGTAAAACCCTGCGTAGTAAGTACTAGGAATCAGTAGGCCACTACAACACATGCACACACACACAGACACACACACACAAATGCGCATGTTTTTTAAAAAGCCATTTTACTGAAAATATTCTAACTAGACATAGGATAATGTTTAGATCATCAGTTCTCAACACTGGCTGCACTTGGAGCTTCTAAAAAATACCAGTGCTGGAGTCCCACACACAGATATTCTGATTTATCTGATCTGATGTGGGATCTGGGCATGGGGATTTTTAAAAGCTACTATGTTTATTCTGACGTGCATTCAGGGAACTACTACTTTAGGTCATTCAACTAGTTTGGATACTGTGTTTTTAACTTAACAAGGGAAGCATATATGAACACAAACTTCATACAATTCTTTTTTTTTTTGGTGAGTTATGGTGAATTTTATTTTATTTTTTAGCAACTTTGTTGAGATATCTTTGACATACAAATATTGTTTATATTTAAAATGTACAATTGGATGTTTTGATGTATGTATACATTGTGAAAAAAATCACTATAACCAAGCTAAATATCTTTTTCATCACCTCTTCATAGTTACAATTTGTTTGTGTGTGTGAGTGTGTGTGTGGTGAGAAGATTTAGCTTAAGATATATCCCCTTAGCAAACTTCAAGTATGCGATACTGTATTGTATACAACTCTTTTGAACATTACTTAAGAGTGGCTAATTATTGATACCATAGGCTTTTGATCCAGAATTTAAATTGCATAACAACAAGGCTATAAAAATCTAGGAAGTGACATTACTTTACTTGTGGAAAAAATCATTCAACGTTCCAAGCAATATAGAGTTCTTGAAGCTATTGAATTAATAATACTACATTTCAGCATCTTGCTGAAGACATACTGGTTTCATAGCTATCATCTTACATGCTGTATTGCTTTCACAACAAATGCAAAAGACCTCATTCTTCTCAGAGCACCAGATTCTTGCCATCTCCAAAGGCAGTGACTTCAGTAGACATGACCTCAGTAAGTCACCTGTTGTAAGAACTCTCTCACTCTGGTTTTGTTGGGAAATTGTGATTACACATTAAACCAAAGGTTAAAGAAGTGTCAAAGTAAAGCAATAAATTTAGTCGACACATTAAATTTCACATTCACTGTTTCAATTGGAAACAGTGAACAGACTATGATCATTCCATAGCTCAAAATTCCAACTTATTGAATAGATTTTGCAAATAAAAAAGTGTCAGTTCAGAAATGTTAGTTATACAAACCTAACCTTAAAGGTTGTCTATAATAATTACTAGCTTTGTGATCTTGGACAGTTATTGAACTTCTCTGAGTTTCATTGTGTCATGTATAAAGGCAATGATAATGGTACTGACCACAGAGAATCATAAGTGGGATTATGTATGCAACAAGCTTATCACAGTGGCTGACACATAATATGTACACAAAAAATATTATCACTCGTATTTTAGAAATGTTGATGCAAATGATCCGTAAGCAATCTATATATCAAAATTGGGGTGAGTTTATTATGAACCAGATCTGAGGAGTAGCCCAGGGCCTTCTTCTCTAAGGAAGGGAGGGCACCAAAGAAGTGGGGTGCACAGAGTGGTTATATACCATCTTGGAACAAAGAGCATTCATCACATATGATAGGAATATCCCTTTTACAGTTGTCATGAGATGCTTAGCTGGCACAGGAAGTTGGTGGTCACAAGGTGAGTACAGCAGGTCAGCAATTAATCCTTAGCTTAGGGAGAGATGCTTACCCTAAAGGAAATGCCTATATGGGGTGAACTACATCCCTATCTTTAAAGGCATCATTCTTGTCTTTGGAACATAGTAAATATTTAAAGTAGATGTACAATGCATGTTCAACTGGCCATGTCAGGCCCTTTTAGAAAAACAAAGTCAGGCCAAATTAGTTTTAACCCAAATGTCTTCCTCATATACTCCAATATATCCTATTGCTTGTCATTTATTTATCATAATCATTACCATTATTTAGATTCTATAAAGAAGAATAAGATATAGTTCCTGTTCTTAGAGAGTTTTGAATCTACTTTGGGAGAAAACCAACTTAAAATGAAATAGTAGTTTTAAGTTGACATTTCAAATAGCTAAAGTAATAGTGAACTTGAGGAAGTACTATTAATTGTCATGCCAATTATATGGAAAATCATTGCCCTGTCAGGTCAGAGGGAGGTGGTTTTGCATAGTTAAGATGATACTCCCTTGAAAAATTTATTCTACTCTGTCTTGCATCTGTTACTAATTATCGGTGTCTTTAAGCAAATCCCACTGCTTCTCCAGATCTCATTTCATCATCTGTAAAATGAAGTGGTAGGACTTTTCTAGAAATAACATTCTAGGAGTCTTTGTTAGAGAAGGACTCAGACTTGAATATTTAGTCATCAGATCACAGAGAGGAAAATTATTAAACATGGAAAGTACCAGATATATCGAGGCAAGAGTGAGTACATCAAGCTGGCTGCAGAACACTGTTCAAGTGGGGAAATAGTGGGAATAAAGGTAGACTGAATGCAGTTTATGGAGGAATTTGAATGCTTTGCTAAGAAGTTTTGACTTTATTCTATATGCAGTGGGCAGAGTTTTAGGAAGATTAATCTGTACTGGTGAATACAAAGGATTTGGAGCAGAGAATAGGCAGAGAGACTGGCTATGAAGCTGTTATCACAGTCTAAGCCTAAACTGGAACTAAGGGAGTAGTAGAGAAATATAAAGACAAATGAGCACGGTATTATGAAGTGATTTGCACTTGATTGTCAATTTGATGGGACAAGCAAAGTAGAGTTGGCAGCAGATGATTGAAGATTGGAGGCCAGGAAACTGCTGGTGAGTTAGGAAGGAGAGCTAGTTTACAGTAAGAGGAAGGAGATGAGGAATTAAGCCATAGAAATGTTTGATTTGTGTCATCAAAAACATAATTCAGGTAGACATATCCAAAAGACAAATAGAGAATGAGAAAAAGGAGACAACATGATGGAATTATAAACTTGGCAGTTATCTACATAAAGGTAATAGCTGAAATAAAATTAATAGGTGAAATCTCAGAAAGAGATTGGCAAATGGTTATGCACAAACTGTCATCAGTGTTTTTTTTTTTAATATTTCAAATTAAGGAAGCATAATATAGCTAACCCTGGTGAATGCAATAAAATTAAAATATTTGACTTTGGGGATATATTAGAAAAATGTTTCCCTTACTGCTTGCCTTCCTTTTTTTATTCACTCAAGTCAATGTCTTCATTTGGGTTGCTCCAAAATCGACTTTGAGGCAAGGATTTGCCTGCAAGTAGTTTATTTGGAAGGTCGTCACAGGAAACACTGTGAAGCAGTGGAGAAGGAAGAAAGGTAAGGGAAGAAAGTCAATGAAAAGTGCATTGACGGGGAAGTTACCACTGTGGGCAAGTGAAACTCAATCCTGTTGGTGATCCTCTGAGAGACAGTATGGAACACGTCTCAGAATTATCCTACTAAGGAGTGAGGAAGCTGGGATATTTACTCAACAGCTGCTGTCTGTCATTGGTTGAGAGTAGCTCCTGGGGTATTAATTCCCAGCACTTACAGTCTGCCCCTGTGTGGGGTGGTCAGAGAACACTCTCACGCAAAGAGATATAGGAAGTCATTGCCATGTACTGGAACTGTCTGCAGGAGGCTGCAATATAAGTCAAGGTGATATGGATGAAGTATCGATGATGTCTGTTAGAGGCTATCATTTTGGTTTGTTTGCATGTCCTGCATACATAATACTGGTACTGGAATGAGGTGTAATGGCATTTTCTAGGCAATAAGTAATCTCATGGTTAGGTCACATTCACAAAAGGTAACGTCATTTTGGCTTCTTAGGTTTCCATGGACTTACATATGATCTTCATGCAGGAAATCAAATGATTAAATTTCTTTAAAGCAAAAGTTTGTGACAGAAGTCCATTTTTTCCTTTGAAAATAAACAAAAGTGTGTGCGCGCGTGTGTGTGTGCAGACAAAAGCATCACAGCATTATGTAGCCACATGCTTCTACCTTTTCTAGAGAACATTCTATTAATATCAAAAGAAGCTATACTCACAGGATATATAGATGTGTGGAGAATAACAACCCTGATTTTGTCTGGACTTGACCTTATTGGACGTGTGGATAGAGAACAATTTTCCCAGCCAAAGGAATATAATGGTTTCTTTCTTGGCATCTGGCCATGATATTCTGATTCTAGCATGCACATAACTATTAGGCAGAAGGCATAAAATGACCCAAAGATGAGGATTCTGACAAACCATCTACTTCTATTAGTGTGGCCGCAGACACAAATAACCTAGTGTTTCTTCAACTGTTAGGTTGGCAATCTGCTAGTCATTCCTGCCAAAGTAAAAATAGTTTTCTACAAAGCGTGCAGAAAATGTTTTCATGTGAAAATGCAACTTCAAACAGTATAATCACTGTGCATATAAATGTGATATCACTCAGCTGAGAATGAACCATAGCCATAGATCATAAGCAGTTTGTTTTTTCATTAATGTGGACCAGCTGGCAAGATACCCTGCCAAGCCCCTTAGAAGACTGGATGTGGAAATAATTATTTACCAAGGTACAAACTGACGAAATTGCTACAGTGATGAATTGGCACACATTGAGCACATACATGATAAATTGAAATAAGTCTTGTTCCACTAAGAGATGCCTAATATCCATATAATTTGATTTATGAATGTTTCTGCATTATGGTTGATCTGATATCATATATTTTGCAGAATTCCATTCAAGGAAAATAAAGTAAAAAATAGAGTCAAAATAATGGCATAATACAATAAAAAAGTATTCTCAAAATAGTACATGGAAATCAGACTGTTCTGAGTGTTCATAATGTCAAGTGTCTCTTCATAAGACAATCATGACCACTAATTTACCAAAATATCATTGAGAAATAGTCACAAAAGGCAGATGAAAAGACTTTGTGGGGCTTTTCTATAGATTCTAAAGACTTTCCAATAAATCCTATTGCCACAATAGACATTTATGAACAGGCTGCTGTCAAAAAGCTACATTCTCAGAAGCCAAAATCAACATTCATATTTGAAAACACACCCACAGTAGAGTAAGTTTTTCTTATGGTAGAAAAATTATCTGTAGATGTAAATATGGTATGCTAAGAAACATATACACACTCATGTGTTGCTTAACGACAGGTATATGTTCTAAGAAATGCATTGTTAGGCGATTCCTTTGCTGTGCAAACACCATAGAGGGTACTTACACAAACCTAGATGGTATAGCCTACTGCACACCTAGGCTTATGATACAGTCTACTGCTTCTAGGCTACAAACCTGTGCAGCAAGTTACTCTACTGAATACTGTAGGCAATCGTAACACAATGGTAAGTACTTATATATCTAAACATATCTAAACATAGAAAAGGTACAGTAAAAATACAGTATAAAAGATAAAAAATGGTACACTTGTATAAGGCACTTACCATGAATAAGCCTGCAGGACTGGACGTTGCTCTGGGGGAGTCAGTGAGTGAGTGGGAGGTGAGTGTGAAGCCCTGAGACCTCACTGTAATCTACTGTAGACTTTATAACACTGTACACTTAGGCCACACTACATTTATAAAAAAATACTTTTCTTTCTTCAATAATAAATTAACCTTAGATTACTATAACATTTTTACATAAATTTTATTTTTGCATAAACTTTTTATTTTTTTGAACTTTTTGACTCTTTTGTAATAACACTTAGCTTAAAACACACATTGTGCAGCTATACAAAAATAGTTTTTCTTTATATCCTTGCTCTACAAGCTTTTTTCCATTTTTAAAATTTTTTATTTTTTTTACTTTTTAAACATTTTCGTTAAAAACTAAGACACAAACACACACATTAGCCTAGGCCTATATAGGGTCAGGATTATCAAATCACCGTCTTCCATCTCCACGTCTTGTCCCACCGGGAGGTCTTCAGGGGCAATAACCCGCATGGAGCTGTCATCTCCCATGATCACAATGCCTCTTCTGGACTATCTCCTGAAGGACCTGCCTGAGACTCTTCTTGAGGAGGGGTCACTCTTTTCAGAAATATGCCTGTGGTGATTAGCTTGGTTGGTTTCTCTTTTTCATCATAAATTTGCTTGTAAACACATGATGCAACATGAACATTCCTCTCTATTAATGAAAAACTTTCAATATTGGGTGCATGTTTTCAAACTTTTTAAGGAGTTTGTTGAGGTCTGCAAAAGCTTCTGCTAAACTCTCCACTGCGAATTTTCTTGGAGGTGCTTCTTTTTTTCCTCCTGCAGTTTCCTTTTCTCTTGCTATGACGTTAAGATGGCTATGATGTCACTAGGCAGTAGGAATTTTTCTGCTTCGTTATAATCTTATGGAACCACAGTCATTGACTGAAACATCATTATGTAGCACATAATTGTACTCAGGTCACCAATGAACTCCTTTTTAATTTATGAAACCTCCATGATTAGTACTACTGGGTAAAGATACCGTATTTATCTTGATGGCAACCACACAGGAGTTTGGGTATTTTCATTTAATTCAAACTAGTCCACATATTCATCTGTTTCAGATTGTCTATAAGCATGTTACTACCAACTGGGGCTAACTTGGCCTTCTAATACTTACAACACTTTTGAGAATTGCAGAAAAGTCATTGCTCCTTTAGTCTCTGACGGTCAATGAACCCTAATTATAATTGACTAGAGAACAAGGAGGCCTCGTGGAAGAAATTTTTAAAGCTTAGATTGTTTAAATGGTATTGTAAGGAGATGAAATAGCTGTGCAATTTAACTTAATCTCTCCAACCCTGGCTCATGTTTTCTGAGTAGGAGCCATTCATAAGAGCCTGAAAAGTCTCACATATTGATTACAGTGCATTTCCTTCTGAGTAAAATGGGTCCAGGAGATGATTTTTCCTATTCAAGAAGTACAGTAATCAAAAACATGACAAAATGGTGTTTTTAAAGAAAAAGTTGTTTGGAAACTTTCAGATGGAATTGTCAAAGCACCAGTCCTCCCTCCTCTCAGCTATGAAGATTTCATCTCCAATTTTATTACCTCAAAGCAAAACCACAGAGAGACTCTGTACCTGTTTTTAAATATATTTTTGGAAGGAATTTTCCAAAGTTTCATTTTCACACAAAAGAATTTAAGTGTACAATGGTTGATAAAAGGATGTGGCATAAGGACAAGCCCACAAAGAATAAAAAAATATACAAATGTAAGAAAACTAAAATAAATATGAAAGCTAAAACAAGAGAGATTTAACAAGTCTTCTAATTAGAGAGGAAAGAGGGTAGTAGAGAGAGGGAGGTTGATTTAGTAAAGCACTCATGGATAACAAAAATATGAAGCCCTGCAAAGCACACTGCACTTGAATTGGTAGAACCGGATTGTAACTCAGGCTGTGCATCTAAGCAAACTTAGACATTCACACCATCTTTCTGTAAAATGAGGGCATATACAGAGTCAGATCTCCTTTTCAACTCAAACATATAAACTCTAATAAACCATTCTAACATCCACCATTAGTTCTCCAAGTCCTCAAATTCAGAAACAATAGCACTCAGCCTATAGGATCTGTACTGCAAATTAGGAAAAAATATTTTTGAATAAAAATTTACATACTACTTTCTTAGTCTATATTTCAAATGCAAACTATTTTGAGAGAATGCCATTTTAAAAACATTAATTTAAACATCTAGAGAGTTTTTGCTTATGTGGTGACAAATGAAATTTTTCTTCTCTTGATTAACACTTCTTATGACATATAGACATCATTTTTATCAGTATTGAAGAGAAAGCCTGTTGTATGCCCTATAAAGGCAAGGCTTCAACCAGCAGATATTATAGCCCTAAGACCTGTACCACCATTATACAGGGCTGAAGTAAAGACCTGCCCTACTCTGCTCCAACTCACAGGTGAAAAGAGTAGACAAAACAAAACTTCCACCTATCTTGACGGCTTGCTAAGCATCTTAAATGTTTTTGTATCACATGCAAAATAGATTCCCAAATAAGTCTTTATTTTTTTTTTAATTTTTTCTTTCCCCCCAAAGCCCCAGTAGATAGTCGTATGTCATAGCTGCACATCCTTCTAGTTGCTGTGTGTGGACGCGGCCTCAGCATGGCCGGAGAAGCGGTGCGTCGGTGTGTGCCCGGGATCCGAACCCAGGCCGTCAGCAGTGGAGCGCTCGCACTTAACCGCTAAGCCATGGGGCCGGCCCCAAATAAGGCTTTTACATCAGCAAACCAAACAAATTTTGATCCTGTCATACTGTTTTTCCTGGTTTTTTGTTTTTCTCTTCTTTGCTGATGTATGGACCAAAGGTCCTCCCATTAAGGCTTCAGATATGGAAGGAAATATCTAAGTATCATAAAAATGTAAATTCTCATGTAATTAATATATAACTGCAACAGATTTTCAATTATAGGCCAAATGGACTTTTAAATTAAAAGTAATTGTTTAAAGATTTATTTGAAAAAAGAAATGCTCAAGATTAGCCAAGGAAAGTGTATTATAGGGGGATAGTGAGTGGTGGAAGGATGACTTGATATCCATCTGGAAAAACAAATCAGATCTTTATATCAAATTATTCCCCCAAATGAATTCCAGCTGCACTAATGACTTCTTAGAAGAAAGTCTAGGAGACTATATGTACAATCTAAGGGACGATGATCTCCCAATAAGAAGACTACAAACCCAGCAGTGATAATGAAAAGACACATACAAATGAATATAGAAAAATGAAAAAATAGCAAATACCATAAAATTTATAAACAAACTATATAAATGAAACATATCCAGTGTACTTCAAAGGTAACATAGTGACAAACTATAATACAATGTCATCAGCAGGGTATTAACGTTGATACAAAGGTAAAGAAGAGTTCCATCACCACAAGGATCCCACCTTTTGTTCTTTTATAACCACATCCAATTCCTGTTTACCTCCACTCCCTCTTAAAGCCCTGGAATCCACTAAATTGTCCTCCATTTCTAAAACTTAGTCATTTCAAGAATGTTATATAAATAAGATCATGCAGTGTGTAAGCTTTGGGAATCGACTTTTTTTACTTAGCATAATTCCCCTGGGAGTA
The DNA here is from genome assembly GCA_028646465.1 of Rhinoceros unicornis. NCBI lineage: Eukaryota > Metazoa > Chordata > Mammalia > Perissodactyla > Rhinocerotidae > Rhinoceros > Rhinoceros unicornis. The sequence goes on along the minus strand of CM053558.1, from coordinate 8,415,602 downwards.
ATTCAAGTTGTTGCCTATACGTATCGATAATTTGTTCATTTTTATTGTTGAGTAATATTCTATCACAAGAATGTACCACAGTTTGTTTAACTGTTCACCCATTGAAGAGAATCTGGTTTATTTACAATTTTTGGCTATTCCAAATAAGGCTGTTATGAACATATGTGCATGTTTTTTTACATGTGAACATAAGTCGTCCTTTCTCTGGGAAAAATGGTCAGGAGTGTAATTACTGGGTCATTCGGTATTTTCATGTTTAGTTGTTTATGGAACTTCCTCACTATTTTTCTAGAGTGGCTATAACATTTTACATTATTACTAGTAATGTATGGCTAATTCAATTTATCCACGTCCTCACCAACACTTGGTATTGTCACTATTTTTTATGTTAGCCATTCTGATAGGTATGTAGTGATATCCCATTGTGGTTTTGATTTGCATTTCCATGATGGAAAATGACGTTGAACACCTTTTCATGTATTTATTTGCCATCTGTAGATTTTCTAATTAGAGATTTTTTTTTTTACTCTTGAGGTTTTTTTCTTTTTTTTGTGGTAAGACTGTTGAGTTTTGAGAATTCTTTATACATCCTAGATACTAGTCCTTTGTCAGATTTGTGATTTACAAATATGTTCTCTCAGTCTGTACTTTTTTCAGCATCCTAACAAGGTCATTCACAGAGCAAATTTTTTTAAAAAATTAATTTAATTTTTAATTTTGATGAGGTCCAATTTATCAGTTTTTCATTTTAAGGATGGTGATTTTGGTTTCGTTTATACAAACTCTGCCCAGATTTGCAAAGACTTTCTCCCACGTTTCTTCTAAATGTTTTATAGCTTTACATTTTATCTTTAAATCTATGATCCACTTTGAGTTACATTTTGTGTCAAGTGTCAAGTTTAAGTTGAGGCTTATCTTTTTGCCTTTGGATATCCAATTGTTCCAGCATCATGTGTTGAAAAGAGTTTTCTTCTTCCATTGAATTGCTTTTGCACCTTTGCAAAATCAGTTAAAAATAATAGTGTGGGTCTATTTCTGGGTTCTGTATTTTGTTCTGTGGATCTATGCATCTATTCCTCTATTAATACCACATTGTCTTGATTACTGTAGCTGTATAATAGGACTTAATAACACCTAGACTGATTCCACCAACTTTACTCACCTTTTCCAAGATTGTTTTAGCTATTTTGGGGACTGTATTATTCCACATAAATTTTAGAATAAGCTGTCTATGTCTTTGAAAAAATATGTCTGGATGGTGACAGAAATTGCATTAAACTGGTAGAAAATTTTGTGGAGAACCGACATCTTTACTACATTAAGATTTCGAATCCATAAACATGGTTTATCTCTCCGTTTTTTAAGTCTTCTTTGATTTCTTTCATCAGCATTTTGTAAATTTCAGCATACAGATCCTGTACCTGTTTTGTTAAGTTTATATCTAAATATTTCTTTATATTAGTTTCCAATCTGTGCACTTCTATTTCTTTTTCTTTTCTTAATTCACTGTTAAGAATCTTAAGTACAATGTTGAATAAAACATTGTGAGAGTGGACATTCATGCCTTGTTCCTGATCTTAGAGGGAAAACATCAGTCTTTCACTGTTAATTATAATGTAGCTCTAGGGTTTTTGTAGATGTCTTTTACTAGGCTGAGGAAGTACTCTCAGGACTTCCTTTTTATGAGGAAAGGGTGTTTGATTTGTAAAGTGCTTTTTCTGAATATATCGAAATGTTCATATGGTTGTCTTAATTAGTCTGTTATTATGGTGAATTTTATTGATTTTATTTTGGAATGTAAAACTAATCTTATATTCCTGGAATAAATCCTACTTGGTCATGATATATTTTCATATATTTTAACACATTGTATTATGTATATATATACACATATGATATATATATGAATATATATATCATATATATATGATATATATATGATATAATGTATTAAAATTTTATTAATAATTTGTATATCTGTGTTAACAAGGAATATTGGTCTATAGTTTTATTTCCTGCCAATGTCTTTGTATCAGAGTAATGTTGGGCTCATAGAATGATTTGGGATGTTGTCCCATCTCTCTAACTTTCAAGAAAAGTTCATGTATAGAATTTTAGGTTGAACAGATTTTTTTCCTTCAGTACTTCAATGGTGTTTCTCCATTGTATTTTCTCTTGCATTGTTTTGATGAGAAAAATCTGTTGTCATTTTTTTCTATATATTTTCATACATTATTTGTCCTCTATAATTTTTTGCCTTCTTTTAACATTTTCTCTTAATCATTGGTTTTAAGTAATTTGATTTTGTTGTTTCTTCATGAAATTTTCTTAATGGTTCTTGTGTTCAGTGTTTTTGTACTTCTTAGATCTACATATTTACAGTTTTCATCAAAATTGAGAAAATGTGTCCATTATTTTTCTCTGAATATACTTCTGCCCCTTCCCTCCTTTCAGTACTCCAAATACATGTATATTAGGCTGCTTGAATTTTGAAGTTCACTGATGTGATATTCACTTTGTTCAGTTGTGTTGTCTCTCAGCATTTTGTTTTAAATAGTCTTTATTGCTATGTTTCTAAGCTTTTCCTTTGCACCATCTAATTGATTATTAATCCTACCCAGTATATTTTTCCTCTCTGACATTGTAATGTCCATCTCTAGAAATTCAAATGGTGTCTTTTTTATATATCCCATGCCTCTACATAACACATTCAATCTTTTCTCTAGTTTGTTGAGCATATGGAATATTGGTATGATAAGTGTTTTAATGCCTTTGTTTACCAAATCTGTGATCTGTGTTATTTCTGAATCAGTTCTAATTCATTAATTTTTCTCTTCATTATGGATCAAATTTTCCAACTTAGTAATTTTTGATGTAGACATTGTGATTTCATCATTGTACTGGATATTTTTATATATCTATGCATAGTTTTGAGCTAGGAGACTATTAAGCTACTTAGAAATATTTTAATCCTTCCAGGTCTTGCTTTCACATTTTGCCAGGCAGGACCTGAGCAGTATTTTGTTTATGGATAATTTTTCCTTGTTACTGAGGAACAACTTTCAGACTACTCTATCCAATGCCTTGTAAATTGTGAGGTGGCTGGTGCAGCAGGGAATCTTCCTAGCTCTTTTTGAACTTTGGGAATTATTTTCTATAATCCTTTTTCCACACTGGCTTTGGGTGTATTTTTCACACATATGCGATGATGAGTACTCAGCTCTAAACTCAATCTCCAGAATTTTCTCTCTGTGCATCTCTTTACTCTTCAGTACTCTGCCTTGCATTCTCTAGCTGTTCAGTCCTCCATGGAGCACGCTCTCCATTTCCTCTAATCCAGGAGGGTGGCAGGTTTCAGCTGGGACCCACTCCTTGCCCTGCAGCCTGGAAACTCTCTCCAGGCAGTTAGCTGGGTGCAATCAGAGGGATCACATCCTTTGTTTTCTTTCTCTCAGGGATCACTCATCTTTGTGGCCTGCTGTTCAAACTCTTTCAAGTTGTTGTTTTTATATCTAGTTCTTTGTTTGATTTTAGTCGTTTCAGCAGGGAGGCTATTTTGGCTTTTGTTATTCTATCTTTTCCAGAAGCAGAAATCTGCTCCATAATTTCAAGATCCAATCATCTATGGAAACTTTATTTCCCAGAGAAAATACATTTTAATGAGAAATATTAAACACTTAAGCATGTACATAGAAGTATAAAAAGTGATAATGAACAGAGTCAAACTTGCCCAATTTGGAATAGTTAGCCAAACAGGAAACAAACATCACGAAACAAAAAAGAAAAATTATAAAAGAAGGGGCTTGAGGGACATGTTAATTGTTTTAAAATATCTAAATTAGTATAATTCATAAGCAAAGTAAAAGTATAGAAGAATATTATAATAAAAGCATAATAAAACATTTGCTTTTAACAGGAGCCTATTGTCGACATTATGTGAAGATGTCAATTTACATTGTTACATTATTGGAGTTATCTAACTAGTCATTTTTAACATTTGCTTATCCATTTATCAATTGATGTTCACTTGAGGGATTTCCACTTTTGACAATTGCAAATAATTATATAAATAAATTATTACAGTAATAATACTGTAAGCGTTCATGTTTAAGTTTTTGTGTAGATGTCTGTCTTAGTTTCTCTTGGGTGTATACCTTGGAGTGAAATTGCTGGCCCATGTGGTAACAATATGTTTAACTTTTTGAGGAAACGCCTAACTGTTTTACAAAGTGGCTACACCATTTTACATACCCACCAGCAATGTATGAGATTTCCATTTTCTCATCATCCTAAACACTTATCCTTTTTTTTTTTTGGGATAATAGTCATCTTAGTGATTGTAAAGTAGTATTTCACTGAAGTTTTGACTTGCATATCCATAATAGCTAATGTATTGAGCATCTTTTCACATGGTTATGGTATATTTGCATATCTCCTTTGAAGAAATGTTGGTTTAAATTTTTCCGCATTTTTGAATTGTGTTGTCTTTTTATTTTTCAGTTGTAATTTTTCTTTATATATTCTGGATACTAGTTCCTTATCAGGTATATGATTTACAAATATTTATTACAGTCCCTGAGTTGTCATTTGGCAAAGTGTCATTTGAAGAATAAAATATTTTAATTTTTACGAAGTACAGTTTACCAAACTTTTTGCTTGTGCTTTTTGTATCATATTCCAGGAGCTATTGCCTGGAATTCAAGGCCACGAAGATTTACTCCTATCCATTCTTATTAGATAAGATAATATCTATCCTATAGTTTTAGCTCTTATATTTTGATCTTTGATGCTCTTTGAGGTAATTTTGTGTATGGTATGAGGTAGGGGTACAATTTCATTTTATTTTTTATATGGCATCTAGATATCTCAGCACCGTTTGCTGAAAAGATTATTCTTTCCCCCATCGAATGGCCTTGACATGCTTAGCAAAAATTAATGGACCGTAAAAAGAGGGGTTTACCTCTGGACTCTCACTTTTATTCCATTGGTCTGTCTGTCTGTCCTTATTCCATTCTCTCACTATCTTGATTACTCTCCCATTATAGTAAGTTTTGGAATTTGGATGGGTGAGTCTTGCAACTTTGCTCTTCTTTTCAAAATTATTTTGGCTATTCTGGGTCATATACATTACCATGTCAATTTTAGTGTCTGCTTGTCAATTACCAGAAAAATCCAGTGGGGATTTTGATAAGAATTGTATTGAATCTGTAGATCAATTTGTACAGTATTACCGTATTAGCAATAGTAAGTCTTCCAATGCATAAATATGGGATATCTTTTTATTTATTTAGGTCTTCTTTAATGTATTTCAGCCATAATTTGTGATTTTCCGTGTATAATTATTGCATATAGGTATTGCACATTTTCAGCAATGTATTCCCAAGTATTTTATTCTTGTTGATGCCGCCATCAAATGAATTACTTTCTTGATTTCATTTTGAATTGTTTATTGCTAATATGTAGAAATAGAATTTAATTTTGTATGTTGACTTGATATCCTGCAACCTTGTTGAACTTGTTCATCAGTATGAGTATATTTTATTAACGTATAACTTAGAGATTTTCTATATATATGATTATTTCATTTGTGAATAAAAACAGTTTAATTCTTTTGAACGTGGATGCCTTAAATTTCATTTTATTGCCTAATTGCCCTGGCTAGAACTTCTGGTACAATGTTCAACTGAACTGGTGAGAAGGTACATCCTTGCTTTGTTTCTGATCTTAGGGGAAAACATTCAGCCTTTCATCATTAAGTATGGTGTTAGTTGTTGGATTTCATAGATTCTCTTTGTCATGTTGAAGATGTTCTACTCATATTTTATTGAGGGTTTTTTTCACGAATAGATATTTGATTTTACCAAATGTTTTTTGACACGTATTAATATTATTCCTTGTTTTATATTTTATTTTATAAATAAAATGTTTTGCATTAACTGAAATTCAAATATTAAAACAATCTTGCATTCCTGGGATAAATCTCACTTTTTATATCCTCCTGGATTAGTTTGCTAGTATTTTATTGAGGATCCTAGTGTCTATGAGGGTTGTTGGTCTATAGTTTTCTTTTTTTCATGATTTTTTGGTCTGGCTTTGGTATCAGGACAAAGCTAGACATCTAAAATGATTTGGAAAGTGTTCTCTCCTATCTTTTTGGGATAATTTGTGAAGAATTGGTATTAATTCATTTTTAAATGTTTAGTGGAATTTTTCTAGTGAAACTATCTGGGCCTGGGTTTTCTTTGTAAGATTTAAAAAATTACCAATTTGACCTGTACAAATAAAATGTATCCTTTATAATATACGAAAATTATTCCTTCATAAGGTCAATTTTTAAGGAAAAACCAATCAAAACTAATTTATTGTGATAGAAGTCAGAAGAATGGCTATTGCTGTGTGGTTATAAATATATATATATATATATAAATATATATACATTTGCCAAAATACATGTACAAGAAAGCACATACTAGCATAATTGAAAATAAGCTGCATATTTAAGAAGAAAGCATGAAACATCTGAAGACTCTAAAAAGTAAATGTAACACATATCCATATATTTCCCTGCTCTATCAGATTAGAGGGCCTAGAAGAAATGACACTCCATAACAATGAACACACCTAGCATTGGTCTCTGACATTATTTTCCAATAAAATAAACATGGATATTTGCAGAAATGGCTGATTCTAGAAGTGAGACAAGAAGTATACAAGATAAGCCTACGGCATTTAATACCTGTGGGACGTAGCTAAAGGAAGTGCTCAAAAAAACCCTAAAAATTTATTGAGAGTTACTCAAAGCAACATTGGAGCCAATTTAAAGAGCTCCCAATGGACAGAAGTGGAACAATTTGAGCAAAAAAATAAGTAGTATTGGATTATAACCCAAAGTATAAAATATATGTCAATGAGTCCATACTGATATAAATAAAATATTGAATAAATAAATAAATGGAGAATAGAAAAATCTCTTGTGTAGAAGAACCTCAAATCATTTATGTAGATATTCCACTTTCAAGGAGGGGGAGAATACTTCGCCACTTTTTAGGTGTGAATTGCACATAGTAAGTTCTTTCCAAAGAGTACAGTATGGAAAGAGGGAAATACCAGCAAATACTCCATTTGCCAGGTGATCGAGGATAATGTCAATCCTTGATATAGTGATATGAGAATGGCAATTCACCACCCTTATCTTCCTTCCTAAAATCCATAACCTCAGTAAAATTATGAAAAAACATCAGACAAACCCCAATTGAAAGTCATTCTACAAAATACCAAGCACACTCCTGAAAATTGTCAATTTAATAAAACCAAGATAAGTCTGAGAAACTGTCACAGCCCTGAGGAGCCTAAGGAGACATAACCAAATGGATGGTGGCATCCTGGATAAGATTCTGAAACAGAAAAAGATGTTAAATGAAAACTAAGGAAATCTGAATAAAATGTAGTTTAATTAATAACAATGTATCTATATCGGTTTATTAATTATGACAAATATACCATACTAGTAAAGAGGTTAATATTATGGGAAACTGGGCATGGGTATATGGGAAATCGCCATACTATCTTAGAAATTTTCTGTAAATCTAAAACTATTTTAAAATGAAAAATTTATGATAAAAAAAGTAAATGGTATCAGGAGAGTTAGGAAGGAAACTAAAACTCCAAATAAGTTTAATATGGTGATGAGTTTCCTGTGCTGTTTCCTTCTGTGTCTTCCAGCCTGGACTCGAAGACACCAAAATTCAAGAATTGCATCTACAGTGTGGACAGAAAGCATTCTAAAGAAAGACCCCTTTTTCTGTTCCACAGAGTAGGAAAGGGGATGTCTACTGGACACAGAGAGTGGAGTGAATTTCTTCATTTCTGCAGGCTCTGTGCTCAGGTAAGTCCCAATCCTAAAGGTTTAACCAACTACTGAGAATCAGCAAAAGCTAGTGAGGCAACTAAAACTCTGAATGAGGGGCAATCTTCTTTCTGACAAGAACTTTGGTCTAAAAAGTGTGAAAAGAAACTTCTCTGTTATTTTTCTCTCTATATTCTTTCACCTTTTATTCAGGGAGGCAAAACTATTCGAGGGAAGTGCACAGTAGAGCAGGAAGACAAAAGGGCTACACTCTAGTGAGAGGACCAGAAGGGTGTCCTCTGGGAACACGAGAGTATGGAGGGGATCGCTACGAGGAAAGAATGTGAGAAAGCAATCACGTCAAGATATGATTGAAGTCCTGAGTGCAATCCGAGTTAGTCATGCAGGAATCTTAACATAAAAAGATTCTACATTAGTCAGGGTTTTCCAGAGAAATAGAACCAATAGAATAAATATGTATCTAACAGGAGATATATATGAAAGTAAACAAATTATAACTTGTAATCTATAACACCAAAACATTAAGTGTCTTAGAATAAATTTAACTAGAAAAATTAAGAACTTTACAGAAAAAATAGAAAAATGTTGTTTGGATATACTAATAAAGCCCTACATATATATAAAATAAAAGGCTCTCATGGATGTGAAGATTCAGTACTATAAACATGTCAGTTTTCACAAAAAAAAAAAGGCAGATTAACTGCAATCCGAAATTTAAAAAAGCAAAGGGTTTTTGTATGTGAATGCATGTGTACATGACACAATGGATGATTCTAAAATATAAAGGCATGTAAAGGGTTAAGCAGAGTCAGGAAAACTTAGTCTTGAGAAAACTAGAAGAGAAGAGTAATTACTCTACCAACTAGTATGAAGTACAAAAAAGCTACAGTAACGAAGAGTTTGCAGTGTGGGTGCAGGGACTGACAAGGAGACCAATGGAACTGAATCCAGAATCCAGAAACACACACACACACACACACACACACACACACATACACACACATATGTACCCTTTATTTATGAAAGAGTTGCAACTGCAGAGCAGGGGGACAGTCTTTCAATAGATTTTTAATTTTAATAAATTACATTGAAACAACTGTGTCCATATAGAAAACCACATGCAACTGGAACCCTCCTTCACACTAGACACAAAACCAAGGACAAGGAGATTGAAGCGGCTTTAAAAAGTTTATTATGAAAAATTTCAAACATATGTAAGTATATAGAAGAACAAAATGAACTGTTGTACAGTCTATCGTTTGGAGAGACAGCAGTATGGGTCAATTAGGGCAAAGGTAAGGCTGAGGAGTAAGGACTGAAGGAGGCTGGGGACAAGGTCAAGTCAGTAACAGAAGGAATGGAGATGATATAAGTGGAGGAGGAGGAGAGGAAATGGCAGCTCCTTCTGTCCCCTTGTCTCAACCATAGATGGCCTTGCTACTTTCATGGGCCTTCGCTTTCAAAGA
>CM053558.1:8383941-8405769 GCA_028646465.1 Rhinoceros unicornis | reverse complement strand
GATTTAAGGCCTCACTTTCCACATAGATAAGTTTCTAGAAATGAGGTCATCCCCCCTCCTCCCAATACAGAGAGGGAGACACCTTTACAAATGGAGACTTCCCTTGCAAATGATTGTCTGGCAACTCCTCGCAGGGCCATCCAGAGAATGTGGCCAGAGAGACAGAACTTCCGATAAGATGGGCTTGTTGGTGCCTTTTCTATTGTAACCTCTATACTACAATATCTTTATAGCCATCTTGATAGATCTGTTCCAGGAAGGAGCCACCATGTCAAATTCTTTAGGCAGTTAGTGGGGGAGGTCAAATGTCCTCAGAGAAAACAACCAAGGTAAAGAGATAGATTTCAGGGTGGCCAAATCTTGATCTCCCACAGAGTCAACATCTTACATCCGTGTCTTTCTGCTGAGTGTAGACCACTTTCCAGGCTCCTTCCAAAGTGCTTTGAAGTGTGCTTAATCTCAGGTATTCTATTGTCCTATCCCACAGTCTGTTCTTCTTCAAGGATCTCCCCTAGTCCATGACGCATGCATATAAATGCCCACATCACAATTGTGCACAGAGTTCAGATCCTTTTGCGTGGGTCACAAGAGGGATTTGAATCTATTGGTTTGTGAGGAGATGAACCAGGAAGCAAGGGAAAAAAAAAGAGATTGAAAACTCTATTTCTAGTATTGTTATCCAAGAGACATATTTCCACATGTAATGGTTAATAATCTCATTAAGGCAAAAGAATAAATGACAGTGGCTGCTCACAGTAAAAGAGATTTCAGCTATCTCCACTTGGCAGCATGTCTGCACCTCAGATCTGATACATCCAAGACCTATTGTATGTATCTTCTACCCACTATTCCTCTAGGCCTCTAGTCTAGAGGCACCGAACACTGATAAAAGACCTTTGCTCCTGATGATCCCTTAGTACTTGAAAAAAATGGCAATTAATTACCCTAAGACCCATATATGTTTTTCTTGGTCAACTGGAACTAAAAAAATGCATTTATAAAATTACTCGAATTATGTTGGACAACTTTTTGGCACCCATGGGTGTATTTTGATGGATGAAAGAAAGGCAGTTTTGTATGATGTTTTGGAGCAAAGCAGATTTCAGTCTAGTTCTGCCTTATTCCCTTATTAGATTTGTGAGCTTGGAGAATTTACCCAACATATCCAAATTTCTAAATCCTCATGAGTAAAATAAGGATAATATGGTGTGAAAAGTATAATGTGAGAGGAAAGAGTGCTGTGGGAGCCCAGAGGAAGATCATTTAACCTGGACTTGGAGAATGAGAAAAGGCTTCCTGAAGGAAATTAAATCTAAGTTAAGACTCTAACATTCATATGAATTAAACAGATGAAGAAAGTGGTGTTGGAAAGAGTGTACCATGCAGAGGAACATGTATGAAAGCACAGAAGCAAGCAGCGCATGGTGCCAAGAATGACTTGCCAGGAGTTTGGTGTCACTGGAGAATGGAGTGCACAATTGAGGGTAGAGTGGAGAGGATATAGGCCAATGAATGTGGGAGAACGAAGAGACTTGGAGTTATAGAGTCAAGTAGAAACTAGTAAATGGTCCCCGTATGCCATGTTATGGTGTATACACTATAGTATGAAAGCAATGAGGATCATAGAAAGATTTTAAATTCAGAGGTGATATCATATTTTTTACAAATCAAAATGTAGAGTGCAGTGAGACGAATGGATTGGGGTGGGGGCAGGATATGGGAGTTGGAGCACAGGAAACCAGTTAAGAAGCTAGTACAGTAATTTAGTAATACGAGAATTAGGATGGTGCTGGATCTAGGGCAGTGGTAGATAGGAGGATGAGGAGGCAGACACCAGAGAGAATGATAAGGTAGAATCTATAGGGCGATGACTGAATGGATGTTGAGGGTGATAAAGCAAAAAATTGTCGTCGATCAGTATGATACACAGGTTTCTGTGCAACTAAGAGTTGGTGGTGCAATTAAACATAGGGTGATTGTACAATTTATTATCCAAACCAGGACACTTGTGAGAGTGAATGGAGGCACTATTAATAATTACATTTGACAACAACAGATATAATCCAAGAATCCAGGTGAATCTGGGACATATAGTCACTCAAAACTGAAGCAAAAGGAAACATTGGAGGGAGGATCAGATTTGGGAGAAAGACGGTGAGCTTATTTGGTCTCCTGACCACTGCCTTGTCTTCTGGGTCTAGAGTCCCCGGCTCAGTAGTCCCTCAACTAGTCAAGTGTCTCTCATCCCATGCCTCTTCTTCTGGGGGAGGGATGGCTTACCCTTCCTAAATAACCTCTTCTCAGCAAAATGAAGACACACAGACTCATTTTAAACAGTAAGGGAAACCTCTAATTATTTATAGCATTTTTTAGAGAAAGGAAGATCGATGAAGAGGCTATGGAATCAAAAGATTGAGAAAGAGCACAGTATTTCCTGCAGCAGCTGTGTCTTCACGATGCTCTACGTTCTGTTTATTTAAAGATCACTAATTTCATTGTAGCCTGCATTGTCTCTAATGACAGATTTGTTTCTCAAACAAACTAGTTATTTTGGCCAGTAGAAAAATTCGCTGATCTTATTTCTGGTTTTTCATTTATTTTTTGGCTTAATCTTGAATTTTATAAATAATATTTTATACTATTGTTTGGAGACACATACTGCATATCTATTAGTGATTTCAATAACATTTTGTGAAATAGTATTTTTTATTTTTAAATTTATATTTTTTGTTAATATATAAACTATTAAATTATACTAAAGATATTTCAAAAATTTTAGAACAGTTTTAAAGATTTTATTTATTTATTTCCCCCCCCAAAGCCCCAGTAGATAGTTGTCTGTCATAGCTGCACATCCTTCTAGTTGCTGTATGTGGGACGCGGCCTCAACATGGCCGGAGAAGCGGTGCGTCGGTGCGCACCCCGGATCCGAACCCGGGCCGCCAGCAGCGGAGCGCACGCACTTAACCGCTACGCCACGGGGCCAGCCCAGAACAGTTTTAGATTTACAGAATTATTGCAAAGATAATGCAGAGAGTTCACTTATACCCCACACTTAATTTTCTCTATTATTAACATCTTACATTGTATGGTACATTTGTCACAATTACTGAGCCAATATTGATATATTACTATTGAAGTCCAAACTTTATTCAGATTTCTTCAATTTCTCCCTAATGTCTTTTTTTCTGTTCCAGGATCCCAATCAGGATACCACATTACATGTAAAGTGATGTCTCCTTAGGCTTGGCTGTGACACTCTCTCAGACTTTTCACTTTCTTGATGACTTTGATAGACATTTGATAGTCTTGAGGAGCACTGGTCAGATATTTTGTGTAATGCTCCTCAATTGGCATTTGTCTGATGTTTTTCTCATGATAAGAGTCGGAGTAATGTGTTTTTGGGAGGAAGAATACAGAGGCAAAGTGTCGTTCAAGGGCACATCATGTCAAGGATACTTACTATCAATCCAACTTATCACTGTTGATGTTGACTTTGATCATCTGGAAAAATTGTATTTATTTTCGATTAGATAATATATGCACATGGTACAAAATTTTATTTATTTATTTATTTTTTTGTGAGGAGATCAGCCCTGTGCTAATATTTGCCAATCCTCTTTTTCTGCCGAGGAAGACTGACCCTAGGGCTAACATCCGTGCCCATCTTCTTCCACTTTATATGGGATGCCACCACAGCATGGCTTGCCAAGCAGTGCGTCGGTGCACGCCCAGGATCTGAACCGATGAACCCCGGGCCACTGCAGCAGAGCGCAGGCACTTAACCACTTGCACCACCGGGCCGGCCCCCAAAATTTTAAATATACAAATTAAAAAGTCTTCTTCCCATCCTGCACCCCCCTCCCAAAACATACACAGGTTGCCTTACCAAAATAACCTCTTTTAATCCCTGAAACCTGTGAATATGTTACTCTACGTGGTTAAAAGGGCTTTTGCAGATATTGTTAAATTAAGGATTTTGAGATGGGGAAATTATCCTGGATTATCAGGATGCTTCCTGTGCAGTTTTTCTCAGGTTTTTTGTTCCACTGTGTTGCTAAAATTTCTTAAGTGGATCCAGGGCTCTTCCAGAGCTGTTTTTGTTCATGGATAGCTGTCTGATTGTTGATCTCTGTGAGAGGATGGAGCCTGGGGTCTCCTATGTCACCATTTTTGTGACTTCACTCCATAGAATCTGAGATTTTTAGTATTACCCACTGATTTGGTTGTTTTTCTCATTAAATCAATAAATATTTTCTACTCAATGTCCTCATCCATTTTATATTTTTATCCTCCTACGTATGTTGATGTTAGTACGTGTCAAGGGACTCTCTAAATCTTGAAGAATTGCATTGTAGAAATAATATTAGTAACCCTCTGAATTACTTCTAGCCATGCTTATTTCATATAATTTTGTTTATCATGACCTAATGAGATGTAGTGGCAAGTTTATTTATCTTTTGGATTTGTTCATTTATGCAAATGGATTAAAATTTTACAAACTTTTTTTCTTACAAATTGATCATGCTTTATAATTTTAAAGAAAAAATATCAGTGAGTCTTTTCCTCTTCCATTTGGTCCTTTAACTTTCAATGTTTCTAAACATTACATGTATCTAAACCCAGAGCATTCACCCTGAAATAGTTCTATTCTGGAAAACCCATCGGCAGGTTATAAATACCTTCAAAATTTGGAATAAAGCAACTTTTAGTTTTCTTCCTTCCATGAAAATGTAAATGGAAGTACAAATCCAATGATGAGCTATTGATCCCATGTAATCTTAAATGGGGGAAAGGCGACTGGGGACCACATGACATCATCTGCCTTTATTTGCAACAATCTTTTCACAGGCCAATGCTAAGTACACTATAAAATCACCTAATTTAAGCCTGATAATCCTGAGATATAGATGTTAGTATTATCTTAATTTCAGAAATGATAATTCTGAGTCTTAGAAAGATTAAGTAACTTCCTGGGGGTCATACAACTGTTAAGTGACAAACCAGATCTGTGAACTCACCTCTTATTCCAAAGCACACACTTTAACCAGCTTACCATGCTACTTTGGTAAAAACTTCTAGTTCACTGGGTAGGTGGCCATGAAGCAAAAATGTGACAAATTTCTTTAAAAATGATAATCTTCATCGTTGCTACCATTTTACCCTTGACATCATCATCATCAAATATAATTTAAGGCTGCAGCTCTCTGTGTTCTTATATCTCTTTCAATATGTACAGTTTTGAAAAGCTCATACTAAGGATATTATTCAATACTAGCTTATTAGTTGCATTTCAAAGTGTCATAATTTAGTCATTAACTATTGTGAAAATATTACTTTTAAATTCAGCTATCACTCTCTTAATGAACAAGCACTTTCGGAGGCCATGGTAGTTTTGGGAGATTTTGATCCAGTCAGAGATAGTACTTTAATTCTTAAATGATAGAATGAAATATATTTTCATGAGCTCGTCTCTGAGATTCTATACACCCTCAGTGTTTCTGGTATTTATTCCATAACTGGAAAGTTTATCTGAGTTTCAGAAGATGGCAACCTGCATTCATATTCACAACGTTCTTTTCCTCTTAGCTCTTTACCAGATGTCCAAAGCGATGAAAAAAGCTCACTCTATTATAACCACTTTAAGAGTAGGTCAAATATTTCCAAAGTCTATGCTACTAAAGGAGAAGGTGTGGGCAGGGAGGAAGTGTTAACTATACGAAGAGAGGGCCAAGGACACAATAGCTTTCGGGCTGAGGATAGGATGAAGACCTTGAATGTCACGGTGCTTAATGGTCCCAGTCAGCTGAGCATGAGGGTTCCCATGATCCCCTCCTCAGAAACCCCTCCTCAGGTTTGATAATTTGCTAGAGCAGCTCACAGAACTCAGGATAACACTATAGTTACTATTACTGGTTTATTATAAAAGATACAACTCAAGAACAGCCAAATGGAAGAGACGCATAGGGCAAAATATGGGAGAAGGGGCATAGAGCTTCCATTCTCTCTCCAGGCACCCTACCCTCCAGAATCTCAATGTGTTCACCAACTTGGAAGTTCTCCAAACTCTTTCCATTAGATTTTTTTGTGGAGGTTTTGTTACGCAGGCATGAATGATTAAATCACTGTCCATTGATGATTAACTCAATCTGCAGCCTCTCTCCATTTCCTGGAGGATGTGGGGTAGTGTTGCAAGTTTCAAGCTTCTAATCATGCCTTACTCTTTCTGGTGACCAACCTTAATCCTGAGGCTATGTTGGTGCTCCAGCTGCCAATCATCTCATTAGCATACAAAAGATACTCTTATCACTTCAGAGATTCTAAGAGTGTGCCAGGAACTGAGGACAGAGACCAAATATATTATTTTTTTATATCAAAATTGCCCTATGAACTCACCAATGGAAAAGACTGAGAACCACGAATCCTCCCCTTGAGGTTCCTTAGGGAGGGCCAAATTTACTAAACTTTTCTTTTCTGGGAAGTAACTCTTTGGATGTCCTTCATTACCACCAGATTTTTGTAACTATGTGCTAGCTTGAGTAACCAGCTGTGGTTCTAAAAGCTTACTGGATTCAAAGTTTGAATTCTCTGGAAGCAGACACTGAGACAGAGTTTGGGGTACAAGATGTTTAGTTAGGGATCGACACCTATGTAATGAAGAGGAGGTAGCAGGATTTGGCAGAGTTAGAAGTTAAACTGTGATTCAGGCCTGATAAAGCCTTAGCCACCCTTTAAGGAAGCTCTGGACTAAATATTGCCCACCAGAGGTGCCCTACATTGGGTTAGAGTGGCTGGGTTCCACCTTGCTTATTCACCAGACACAGTCTTCCCTGGGAAATGTGTGACCTTGAAAGAGTCAAATTATGCACTTGAGTCAAACCTTGAAAGCATAGTTGGAAGGTCTGAGAGCCCAGACCTGAAGATTTGACACCAGGAGTGCTGAGGGCAGAAGATTGATGTCACAGCTCAATCAGTAAGGTAGAGAGTAAATGCAACCTTTCTCTGTCTTTTTGTTGTATCCAGGCCCTCAAGGGATTAGAATATGTCCACACACACTGGAGAGGGCCCTCTGCTTTTTTCAGTGCATCACTTCAAATGCTAATATTTTCCAGAAACACCCTCACAGACACATGCAGAAATAATGCTTAACCAGCTATATGGACATCATTTGGCCCAGTCAAGTTGACACATAAAATTAGTCATCATTCATGTTCTCTGATAGGCATTAACACGTAAAACAAAATTCTTTATGCCTCTTTCTCACTCCCATTTGTCCATCTACCCCAGACCTCCTTGCCTCAAGTTTTTAACTGCTTTCTTTCACCTGGCCCACTCTAAAGCTAACTCCATCCATCAGAGTATCCTGTGAAGGACAAAAATGGCCTTGCATTTATACTCCTGCCTCAGTCAACAGTTGCATGCTGACTCAGTAAGGGTGTTACCATGGTCTAGGTAGCTCTTTGTAGCTGAGGCAGACTGAAAATATTGACAGCTAGAGTCTGTCAGCTGACTGCATTCCCCACAGTTGGACAGCAAGTCCTTCCTTGAAGGGGGAGTTGGAAGGCACATCTTTTCTACCTGAGTTGTCCAATGCATATCTGAACCAAATGATGACTCACACTAAATGAAGTTGAAAGGCCAAAAGTCTTTTGGCATTTTTTAAAGAAAAGGAATCAATCATTTTAGGGATGGGAATGTTGCCATATACCTCTTACCTAACTTTTCTGTCATTACATTCATGAGGAGAGCCCGGAAGAATTTCCCTTTGCCCTTCTCATGAGGAATAAATTGGTGATAGAGGCGCCAACATCTTTCATAAAGCTTTATACTAGGAGATCTCCTTAGGCCTGCTAGCAAGAGGGACTGCGTTTGAAATAAGCTCCATGATTGCAACGAGGATAGAAGGAGCCAAGGTGCTAGGCCCAGAACACCAGTAAACTGCCAGAAACAAAGCAGAGATGAATATGATAATAAGCAGCAGGACCTCTGTGGTAATCAGATCACCAGATGTGGCCTGGGGTTCCAGAGAACAAAATCAGCACATGCCTTCCTAAGGAACTAATTGATTTGTATTACTGGATGTTGTCAACAGAGGCCAAACTTGAGCCACTACTACAGAGGGATATGAACTCTGACCCGGTTTCCAAATCTGAGTTATTTTGTAGATTTAGAGTCCCAAGAATGAAGGAGTAACCTGACACTGCTAAGGAAATACACAAGTATATTGTGAGCTTTCTCCTCATAGTCTTCCCCAAAGAATGCTTATAGCTATTTATTGGGGTAACAGTGCACTGGGGAAAGGTGACAATCAGAAATTTCAGGCCTGAAGCTAATTGGCATAAAGCTAATTCTAGTTTCTGGAAACCCAGAACATAATTATAGTCCACTAGGTATTGGAGCTTATAAGGATTGAGTGATAAATATAGTTTGATCAACATCTATGTCATGGTAAGTCCAGTTGGACTCTGAATGCACGGTATGTGTGTATGTGTGCATGTGAGTGTGTGTGTGCACATGCATGCTCCACTTTTACTAGAAGTTCATGTACATTTGAGGTTTTTATTTCTTGGCTGTATATTATCCTCTATTTGATCTATTTCAACATTATTATACTGCTTTATCCACTGTAACTTATTAATAAATTTAATACCTACAATGACTAGCCATTTTGCTTCCATACTCATTTTCAATTTTGTTCCCTATCCCCACCCCAGCTGTATGCTCACATTTTAATTTTTCCAAAATCAGTTTGCAGCTTATTTTTTAAGAAAGAATCAGGTCATTTCGATTAGGATGAAATTGAATTTATAGATAAATTTGAGGACATTGACAACTTGACAATATGGAGTCTTCCTAAGCAAGAAAAATGTTTGTCTTTTCATTTATTTAAGTATGGTTTATGTCCCTCAGTAGAGTTTCAGTTTTCTCTAAAAATGTCCTGCACTTGTAAAGTTAATTTCTGGTTATTTTTTCCTCTTGCTGCTGTTGTAAATGGTATATTATGTCATTATATTTTCTGATTATTGTTTGTAGGTAGGGCATCTATATATTTTAACTTTATAATTAGACACCTACTGAAATTATTTCCAATGACTTTTCTGTTGATTGAGTTTTTCAGCTGCAACATCATATGATATTCAAATAATGTTAATGCTGATATTGTCTCATCATTCCTCATACTTATCCTTTTTAATTCATTGACTTATATAATCGCACCATCTGGTTCTTTCAGAACAATGTTAAATGATAGTGGTGCTAGAGACATCAATAATAATAATAATAATGATAACACAACAATAACAACATTCTTTTCAGGAATATGTCATATGCAAGATACTATTTTAAGTGCTTTATGGATTTGTTTAGTTAATCCTCAGAACAACCTTATAAGAATTCTAACTGGACCATCTGAATTCAGAGACCATCCTTTTTACCACAAACAGTATTCTCTCTATTAGTAATTACTGACATGAGTGCCTCTAATATAGAGTCTCAAAGTGAAATCTATAGACCGTCTACATCAATATTACATGAGTACTAAAAAATGCCGTTTCCTGGGTCTCTCCTCCATACATACACCCTCAAATATTGAGAATGTGGCCTAAACTCTTCATTTCATTAAGCTCCTCAGCTGATTCTTACGAACATTAAATTTTGAGAACCATTATTCTGGTATTTCTCTTCTAGCATAAGGGGAGGGGGGTCCAATTTACATTATAGTTTAAAAAAAAATATTATTCCTCTAGTAATGTAACCATCTATTCCAATTTTATTAAGAGCTTATATAAAAAATATTTTCCAAATTTTATTAAATGCCTGATTTTGCCATTTGTCTTTCCTTCTTTGACTTATTAGTATAGTAAATTATATAAATAAATTCCTAACACTGAGGTTTCCCATGGATTTTTGGAGGTAACACATTTATTCACAGTAGTATTTTCCTTGTAAAGTACTGCTGGATTCTTTTTGCCAATATTTTCTTTCAAGATTTTTTCTTTGTCTTTGATTTTCTGTAATTTGCATATGATATGACTAGTTGCAGTATTTTTTTTTAATTTATTTGCTTATTTCTTTTGTATTTTTCCTAATTTATGTTCTCTGAGCTTCCTGGATCTGTGGCTTAGTACCTATAATTAATTTCACAAAGTTTTCATCCAGTTTCACATATTTTTTGTGTCTTACTCTCTCTTTATTCTCTTTCTGGTACTCCATTTATTCGTATTTTATATCTTTTGGAATTATCCCACAGTGCTTAGATGTTCTGTTCTGTTTTTTCATTCTTTTTTTCTCCTTTGCATGTCAGTTTGGGAAGTTTCTATTGTCCTTTCTCTAAACTTATTGATTCTTTCCTCAGCCATGTTGAGCCTACTGATGAGCCTATTGGAGGAATTTCTTATTCTTGTTACAGTGTTTTTGATTTCTAGCATTTCCTTTTGATTCTATCTTAAAGTTTCCAATTCTCTTCTTACATTACCCATCTGTTCTCGCATGTTGTCCCCTTTTTCCATTAGAGGCTTTAATATATTAATCATAGTTATTTAAAATTCCCCATCTGATAACAACAAAATCTGTGCCATATCTGGCTCTGATGATTACTTTGTTTTTCCGGACTGTGTTTTTATTATTTTTTTGTTTTTGGCATGCATTGCAATTTTTAGATAAATGTCAAACATGATATATTGGGTATTAGGGGCTGAAGTAAATAGGCCTTTAGTGTGAGATTTTATATTATTTATCTGGCTATAAGTTAGCCTGTGTTTAATGTTTGCTGTAGGTATAAGTGATAGAGAGTTCGATTTTCACTAATGTACTTGTTTTTATCTCCCCTCTTGACTTTGGGCTTCCCTAACTCTTCCTCCTCCTCCTCAGAGCCTGTCTTGCAGCTCTTTCAGCTGTAATCCACTGCTATTGTACTGGAGCCTCAATAATGAGATGGTAAGGGGTGTGTGTGTGGGGGGGCATTCAATAGTTTTCTGACTATATCTCACACTAGTGGCTGGCCTGTGTCTCTGGGCTGTGACCTTCACAATTATTTCTCTCCCTATCTTCTTCTCCATTCCCTGGCTGCAGCATTCTCAGTTTATTTCCTTGAAACCCAGACCTCTCTTGGCTATGTTTTTTTCTCTTTTAGGGGAGGCAGGAAGATTGGAAGAGGTTGGAATGGGAGGAATAATCTTCTCCCTCTAGGATAAAGCTCAGGCAAAGTGATTTTTCCTAGAGAAATGTTTTATGTTATGGAAAAGACTATGGACATATTTCATAGTGATTACTCTTCCTCTGCCCAAGCCAGAGCCAAGAGGGGTAGTTTCCAGATCCTTATCATGAGAACTTGGTGGAGTTCCTGTAGGGAAAGCCCGTGTAAGCATGAGGGTACTCCCTAAGATTGTGGCCCCTGGAATTTCTCACTCTTTTTCTAGTCCACACTCAGCTTACAGCAATTTGTCAAAATTGCCATTTAAATGTTCCTATACCCAGAGCATGTGAGGCAATTGTGCACCCCTGGAGCATACAGCCAGCCCTTCACGAGGCCTGCCTAGCCCACTGGCATGCCCAAAGAAGTCAAGTGCCAGTGGGCCATGCAGCCAACCCCACTGGGGCCTGCAGTACTTGTGTGCCCCTGGGCCTAACAACCAACAGCATCAGGGGCCTGCCACCCACCAGTGAGCTCACAGCAGTTGTGTAATGTTGGAGCCCACACCAGCTGCACCAGGGGCCTGAGCTGCTCACCAGTGAATCCACAGTAGTCATGTGCTACCAGGCTTTGCAGCCAGCCATGCTGGGGTCCTGCTCCACCCAATAGCATGCCTGCAACAGCTGCATGTGGTTGTGTCTCACAATCAGCCAGCCTGGGGGCCAGCCTTCCCTACCCAAGCACCTACAGCAATTGCAGCCCACAAAAGGGACACCCCTGGAGCACATGGCACAGATGATAAGAGGGGAGTGTGCTGCTGGGCCCCATAAGACATCTCCTTGATAAGGCCACATTTCCAAGATTGAGAGATGTGGCTGATCTACCTAATACATAGAAATAAGCACAGAGAAGTAGGCAAAATGAAGAGACATAGGAATATGCTCCAAATAAAAGAACAAGACAAATCCTCAGAAAAAGGACTAAATGAAACAGGGGTAAACAATCTACCAGATAAAGAGTACAAACTAATAGTCATAAGGATTTTCACTGAACTAGGGAGAAGAATAGATAAACACAGTGAGAATTTCAACAAAGAATTAGAAAATATAAAAAAAGAATTAGAACTGAAGAATACAATAATGTAAATGAAAAATCCACTAAAGGGAATCAATAGCAGAGCAGATGACACAGAATAATGGATCAATGATCAGGAGGAAAGAGTAGAGGAAATCAACCAAGCTGAACAGAAAAAAGAAAAAATAATTCAAAAGAATGAGGACTGGGCTGGCCCCACGGCTTAGCGGTTAAGTGCGCGCGCTCCGCTGCTGGTGGCCCGGGTTCAGATCCCGGGCATGCACCGACACACCGCTTCTCTGGCCATGCTGAGGTTGTGTCCCACATACAGCAACTAGAAGGATGTGCAACTATGATGTACAGCTATCTACTGGGGCTTTGAGGGGAAAAAAAAAGAATGAGGACAGCCTAAGGGACATCTGGGACAACATCTAGCATACTAATGTCTGCATTATAAGTGTCCCAGAAAGTGAAGAGAGAGACAAAGGATCAGAGAACTTATTTGAAGAATTAATAGCTGAAAACATCCCTAACCTGGGGAAGGAAACAGACATCCAAGTACAGGAAGCACAGAGACACCAAACAAGATGAACTCAAAGAGGCTTACACCAAGACACATTATAATTAAAATGTCATGAATTAAAGATAAAGAGAGAATCATAAAAACTGCAAAAGACAACAAGTTACATACAAAGGAAACCCCATAAGGCTATCAGCTGACTTCTCAGCAGAAACCTTACAGTTTAGAAGGAAGTGAAGCAATATATTCAAAGTGCTGAAAGGAAAAAACCTACAACCAAGAATACTCTGCCTCACAAGGTTATGATTCAGAATAGAAGGAGAGATAAAGAGCTTTCTAAACAAGAAAAAACCAAAGGAGTTCATCACCACTAAACTGGCCTTACAAGAAATGTTAAAGGGACTTCTTTAAGTGTAAAGGAAAAGGCTACAAATAGAAATAAGAAAATTATCAAAGAAAAAATATCACTGGTGAATTCAAATATATAGTAAAGATAGTGGATCAACCACCTTTGAAGCTAATATGAAGGTCAAAAGACAAAAGCACTAAAAATCATCTATATCTACAATAAGAGGTTAAGGATTACAGAATATTAAAAGAGATAAATGTGATGTCAAAACATAAAATAGGGAGAGCAAAAGTGTAGGACTTTTGGTATGAGGTAGAAATTAAGAGATCATCAACTTAAAATAGACTGCTATATACATAGGTCGTTATACATGAACTTTATGGTAACCTCAAACCAAAAACCTGTAATAAATACACAAGAAAATGAAGAGAAAGGAACCCAAACATAACACTAAAGATAGTTATCAAACTGTGAGGAAAGAGAGCAAGAGAAGAAGAAAGGAATAGAGAAGAACTACAAAAATATCCAGAAAAAAATAACAAAATAGCAATAAGTACATACTTATCAATAATTGTGTTAAATGTAAATGGATTAAATGCCACAGTCAGAAGATATAGGGTGACTGAATGTATAAATAAACAAGACCCATACATATGCTGTATACAAGAGACAAACTTCAGAGCTAAAAAAAAATCACAGACTTACAGTAAAGGGATAGAAAAAGTTATTCCAGGCAAATAAAAGAAAGAACACTGGGGTAGCAATACATATATCAGACAAAATAGACTTTAAAACAAAAACTATAACAAGGCATAAAGAAGGGCATTACATAATGATACAGGCAAGAATCCAACAAAAGAATATAACACTTGTAAATATCTATGCTCCCAAAATAGGAGCACCTAAATACATAAAGCAAATATTAACAGACATAAAAGGAGAAATTGACAGTAACACAATAATAGTAGGGTACTTTAACACTCCAATTACATCAATGGGTATATCATCCAAACAGAAGAACAATAAGGAAACATTGGCCTTAAATGATGCATTAGACCAGATGGACTTAATAGATATATACAGAACATTTCATCCAAAAACAGCAGAATACACTTTCTTTTCAAGTGCACATAGAACATTCTCCAAGATAGATCACATGATAGGCCACAAAACAAGTCTCAATAAATTTAAGAAGATTGAATAATATCAAGCATCTTTTTTGACAACAACAGTATGAAACTATATATAAATCAATTATAAGAAGAAAACTGGAAAAGTCACAAATATATGGAGATTAAACAAAACGCTACTGAACAACTATTAAGCCAGGAAAGAAATCAAAGGAAAAATCAAAAAATACCTGGAGACAAAGGAAAATGAAAATATGACATGCCAAAATTTATGGGATACAGCAAAAGTGGTACTAAGATGGAAGTTTATAGCAATACAGGCTTATCTCAGGAAACAGTAAAAATCTCAATAAACAATCTAGCATTATACCAGAGTAAATAGAAAAAGGAGAAGAAAGCCCAAAATAAGTAGAAGGAATTAAATAAGAAAAATTAGAGTAGAAATAAATGAAATAAAGACTAAAAAGGCAATAGAAAAGATCAATGAAACTAAGAGCTGGTTCTTTGAAAAGATAAACAAAACTGGCAAATCTTTAGCTAGACTTACTAAGAAAAAAAGAGAGAAGGCTCATATAAATAAAATCAGAAATGAGGAGAAGAGAAATTACAATGGATACCACAGAAATACAAAGGATTATAATACTAAGAAAAGCTGTATGACAACAAATTGGATAACCTTCAAGAAATAAATTTCTAGAATCATACAACCTTCCAAAACTGAATCAAGAAGAAATAGAGATTCTGAATAGACTTGTCACTAGTAGATTGAAACAGTAATCAAAAACCTCCCTAAAAACAAAAGTCCAGGACCAGACAGCTTCCCCAGTGAATTCTGTCAAATATTCAAAGAAGATTTAACACATATCCTTCTCAAACTCTTCCAAAAAATCGAAGAGGACAGGGCACTTCCTAACTCATTTTATAAGGCCAGCACCACCCTGATACCAAAGCCAGACGAGGACAACACAAAATATTGAGAGTCCAGAAACAAACTCATGCATTTATTGACAGCTAATTTTTGACAGAGGAGCCAAGAACACACAACGTAGAAAGGAGAGTCTCTTCAGTAAATGGGGTTGGGAAAATTGGACAGCCACATGCAAAAGAATGAAAGTAGACCACTATCTTACACCATACACAAAAATTAACTCAAAATGGGTTAAAGACTTGAATGTAAGACATGAAACCATAAAACTCTTAGAAGAAAACATAGACAGTACATTGCTTCATTAGTATGTTAAATCAATTGAATTATTATTTAGGTTAATAACAACCAAGTGCACTTAAAAATTAGTAAAATGAAACATTAATCATGTTGCTTGGGTTTTCATTGTAATTTTTTGTTTAATAAAATCTTAACTTTGGTGATCTTTGAAGATTTCATCCTCTATAAAATGCTACCATATGATTATCTAGAATTGGCTCTTGACACAGCAGCACCTAAATGTTGGGGAAACAATACACTATGGTAATTAATGGAATGTGCTTTGGAGTAAGCCAAACCAATGTCGAAACACAACTCTAACACGTGGTAAATAAAGACAAGGATTTTTAATCTATATACATCATTTTCCTCACATATTAAGTAGGAATTACAATAAATATCTTTAGGTTTGTCGTGAATTAACGTTGAACACTTAAGGTGCCAGGTACAAAATTGATTATCAATGAACAGTGTGGTAGGGAGGATTTCTATAATGACCCTCTGAAGATACCCCACCCTAATCCTGTAACCTGTGAATATGATGAGGTATTATTGCCATGATTGTGTTATGTTATATGGCATAGTTGACTTTCCAATAGGGGTATTACCTCAGTGGGCTTGATCTGATTACGTGGGCCCTTAAAAGCAGAGGGTCTTCCAGCCGGCCCAGTGGTGCAAGCAGTTAGGTGCGTGTGCTCCGCTGTGGTGGCCCAGGTTTGCCGGTTGGGTTCCAGGCCGTGCACTGACGCACCGCTTGTTAAGCCATGCTGTGGTGGCGTCCCATATAAAGTGGAGGAAGATGGGCATGGATGTTATCCCAGGGCCAGTCTTCCTCAGCAAAAAAGAGGAGGATTTGCATTGGATGTTAGCTCAGGGCTGGTCCTTCTCACAAAAAGAAAGAGAGGGTCTTCCACGACTGTTAGTAGAAGAGGAAGTCAGAAAGATTCAAAGCACCAAAAGGAGTCAACATAAAATTGCTGACTTGAAGATTGAAGAGGCCAACATTGTGAACGTACTAAATGCCATTGAATTCTACTGCTTAAAATGGCTAAAATGGTGAATTTTATGTTATATGTATTTTATTGCAGGAAAAACATGAATAAGAAAATAACTAGACATGAAGCAAGGGAAGAAAATGTGACCCATTATGGTGTGTGTGGAGGCGCAGACAATTGAAACATTCTCTGAGGTGGCTTGTAAGATTGAATTAAAAGATGGTGACTTTAAAACATCTGTTATAAGTATGTTTAAGTGCTTAAAGGAAAAGATGGACATAATGAGAAAATGTATGAGGAATCCCAGCAGAGAAATGAGAACTATAAAAAAATAATAAATGGAAATTCAAGAACTGAAAAGTCGAATATCTGAAGTAAAAATAAAGCACTGCATAAGCTTAACACTAGAATGGAGATGACAGAAAAAAGGGTCAGTGGAAAGGAAGAGTAATCAACAAAAATTTAAAAGTGTGAAGAACAGAGAAAACATTGAAAAATAAAACAGACACCTTTAGTAATTTGTGAGATAATATATATAATTTGAGTCGCAATGGAGAGGAGAGAGAGAACAGGTCAGAAAAAAATGTTTGGAAAAAACAATGACTAAAACTTTCTCATAGTGGTTGAAAATCAAGCTATATATGTAAGAAACTCAGTGAACACAAGCTGGATAAATACAAAGAAAACTTCACTTAGGCACGTCATTGTTAATTGTGTAACATGAATGATAAGTAGAAAATTTTTACAGCAGCCAGAGAAAAATGGCGAATTACATACAGGGGAACAATGTTGTGTATATCAGCTGAATCCTCATCAGAAATAATGGAGGCCCTGAGACAATTGCATATGTTTAAAGTGCCAAGAGAAAAAAAATCGAATCCACAATTCTATATCCTTATTCAGAAAATGAGAGTCAAAAATATATTTTAAGAAAACTAAGATTTGAGAGAATTTGTCACCAGAAGACCTGCACTACAAGAAATATTGAGGAATCTTCTTCAGGCACAAGGGGAATGGTATCAGTTTGGACTAGCAGTGGACCTGGTTAAACACACGGGCACATATAAACGATTGCCTTTTTTTCTCACTCAATTCTTTAAAAGACTTGTTACAGAAAAAAATGATAACATATTACTGTGGGCTTCTTCATATATGTAGAAGTAAAATATGGCACAAAAGACTGGGAAATAAATAAAATTATACTATTTTATCGTTCTTACACTTTAAATAAAGTGATACAATATTAATACTAAGTAGACTATAATGAATTATCAGTGGATACTAGAATTCCCTGAGCAAATACCAAAAAATAATAAAAAGACATATTTAAAAAACATACAGGCTTTACAGTGCATTAATACAATTGTTCAATTAATCCAAGGAAGGCATTATAAAAGGTAAGGAGGAACATAGAAATACACACACACACAGGAAAATAGAACACAAATAGCAAGTTGGTAGATTGAATGCCAACTGTACCAGACAGACAATAGGACAGCCCCTCATGATTCTCACCCTTTATAATCCCCTCCATTTGACTTTGGGTGAGACAAGTGACTTGTTTCTCACCAATACAGTATGGTAAAGGTGACAGGATGTCAATCTCATGATTATGTTGTATTATGGAAGACTACATCTCAGCAGCCTCGAGCAAGAGTTTCTCCTTGCTAATTGGATAGAGAAGCCTCCAGTGTAGCAACCAAAAATATCTCTAGACATTGCCAAATGTCCCCTCAGGGGCAAAGTCACTACCCAATTGAAAACCACTGCATTAAATACTTAGAATAGAATAGAAAAAGATTTAAAATCATTGATCTAAACTTTCACCTTAAGAAGTGAGAGAAAGAAAAGCAAGTCAAAACCAAAGTATATAAAAGGAAGTAAATTATTAAGCATAAATCAATGAAATAGAAAACCAAAAGTAGACAAAATTAATGCACACTTGGTTCTTTGAAAAAATTAACAAAGTAGTTATCCCCTAGCAATATTGACCAACAATGGCAGAAAGAAAGCATAAATTACAAATATCAGAGGATAAGGGCATTTTATGCACACATACACCAATAAATTTAGCAATCTAGATAAGATGAACAAAGTCTTCAGGAAACACAACTTACCAGAACAGACTCAAGATGAAAGAGAAAATCCAAATAACATTGTATCTAATACAGAGTTTGAATTCATTATTAAAAATCTTCTCAGAGAAAAAAAAAAAAACTCCAGGGGTAGATGGTTTTAATGGTGAATACTATGAAACACAGGATACAGAAATAATATTAGTCCTACACAAAATATATCTGGAGATAAAATAGTTAATACAGCTCAACTTGTTATATGAGAACAACATAATCCTAATACCCAAATCTGATAGACATGTCAAGAAAAGAAAATTAC
This sequence comes from Rhinoceros unicornis, assembly GCA_028646465.1. Taxonomy (NCBI): domain Eukaryota; kingdom Metazoa; phylum Chordata; class Mammalia; order Perissodactyla; family Rhinocerotidae; genus Rhinoceros; species Rhinoceros unicornis. The sequence continues at coordinate 8,386,972 of CM053558.1, read as the reverse complement.
AGACCAATATCTCTCATGAATATAGATGCAAAAATCCTTAAAAAATACTATCAAATTAGAAATGATAATTCTTGGGCCGGCCACGTGGCACAGCAGTTAAGTGCCTGTGCTCCGCTGGTGGCAGCCCGGGTTCGGATCCCAGGCACACACTGACCCACCGCTTGTCAGGCCATGCTGTGGCGCATCACACATAAATTGGAGGAAGATGGGCACGGATGTTAGCTCAGGGCCAGTCTTCCTTAGTAAAAAGAGGAGGATTGGCATGGATGTTAGCTCAGAGCTGATCTTCCTCACAAAACAAAAAAAAAAGAAAGAAATGATAATTCTTCATGTCCAAGTGGCATTTGTCCCACAAACACAATGTTGGTTCAATATTGGAAGAGCAATCATTGCAAATCCCCACAGTAACAGAACAAAGGCGAAAAACCATATTGTTATCTCAAAAGGTGGAGAAAAAAGCGTTCAAAAAATTTGACAACTATTCATGGTAAAAACTCTCAGTAAACTATGAATATAAGGGGCCTTTCTTTTTCCTGATAAAAGACACTTATGGAAATTTTAGTGCTAACTTCATACTTAATGACTAATATTTAACACTTTCCCCCTGAGAGCAAGGACAAGACAAAAATGTCTGTTCTCACAACTTTTGTTAACACTGTGCTGGATATTCCAGCCAATGCCAATATAGCAAGAAACAGAGTTGTTTTTTTTGTGTGTGTGTGTGTGTGTGAGGAAGATCAGCCTGGAGCTAACATCCATGCTAATCCTCCTCTTTTTGCTGAGGAAGACCGGCTCTGACCTAGCATCTATTGCCACTCCTCCTCCTTTTTTTTTTCCCCAAAGCCCCAGTAGATAGTTGTAAGTCATAGTTGCACATCCTTCTAGTTGCTGTATGTGGGACACAGCCTCTGCATGGCTGGAGAAGCGGTGTGTCGGTGCACGCCCGGGATCCGAACCTGGGCTGCCAGTAGCGGAGTGCGTGCACTTAACCACTAAGCCATGGGGCCGGCCCAAGAAACAGAGTTTTAAGGAGTACATATTGAGAAGGAAGAAGTAAAATTGCCTTTATTCACAGACAAAATTATTGATTGCATAGAAAATCTGAAGAAATCTACAAAAAACTTAAAGCTAATTGATGAATATATTCCGTTTGTGGAATATGAAGTCAACATACAAATATTCATATATTTTTATTTTGCCAGCAACTAATTGGAAGATAAACTACAACAACTAGCACTTAACCATAGCATCAAATAGAAAATAGTAAATTACTTAGGACTAATCCTAGTAGAAGGCATCCAAGACTTCTATTTTGAAAACTACAAAATATTGCTGAGAAAAAGAGGAACCAAATAAAGGGAGAGACAAACCCTGTTCAATATTTGGGAGATTCAATATTGGTAAGATACCAGTTATTTTCAAATTGATCTATACGTCTCTTACCATCTTAATCAAAATCCCAGCAAGATTTTTGGTACCAATCAGAAAACTGATTCTGAAAATTATATGGAAATGCAATGGATCTAGATTAATGAGAACAGTTTTAAAAAGAAGAAATTTTGAAAATTCACACTCCGTGATTTCAATAATTATCATAAAGCTATAGTAATTAAGACAGGATTGTATTGTCCTAAGGATATAAAACAAGATTAAATGAACAGAGTACGGAAATGTACTCATACATATGGTGAATTGATTTTGTCAAAGTTTCCCAGGCAATTTGTTTAGAAAAGTAAAGTATTTTCAACAAATGGTGCTAGAAAAACTAGATATTCCTGTGTGGCAGGAAAAAAAATAACTTTAAACTTTATAAATCACCCTAGAAAAAATTCATTTGAGATTAATCATGCACAATTACAAAAACTATAAATATGGTTTGTGGAAAAATATGTAGGAAAGTGTCTTCACAAGTTAGGCAAAGATTTCTTAGGATACACAAACACTTTCCATAAAAGAAAAAGGAATAATAAAACGAACTCCATCAAATTAAGAACTTCTCTTTATCAAAAGTCATAATTAAGAAAATGAAAAGATGATTCATACAGTAGAAGATATTTTCAATACATATATATAACTAATAAAGTATGCACAGCTATACTATGTAAAGTATTCCTCAATTAAATAAGAAAAAATGACAACTCTATGTAAAAAAAAAGACAGAATACTTGAAGATTCGTTTCACCAAAAAAGATATATAAATTTGCAATAAGTTCATGAAAAGTTCCTCAACATCATTAGTCATCAGAGAATGCAAATTCAAAACATAATGAGATACCACTTTACACCCACTGGAATGGCTAAAATTAAAAAGACTGACAACTCTGAATGTTGGCAAGGATGTGAAGCAGCCACATCTTTCATATAGTGATGGTGAGAATGCAGAAAGTTATAGTCACTTGGGGAAACTGGCATTTTCTTATAAATTTAAACATGCATTTTATACATGATCCTGGAATTCCTCATCATGGCAACTCTCTCAGAGAAATGAAAATATCTGTCCACAAAGAGACTTTTACAAGTATGATTTATAGAAGCTTTATTCATAATACTCAAAAACAAAAAAAAAAACAAATGTCCATCAACAGAAAAATGGATAAACAAATTGTTGTATATTAATATAATGAAATAATACTCAGCAATAGAAAGAGTAAACTACTGATACGTAAAATGGCATGGATAAATCTCGAAAATATCTTTTGAGTATAGAAGCTGACAATAGAGTGTATATAGTTTGAATGTGTTTTTATGGACTTCAAGAACAGGGGACGCTAATCAACTGTTATAGAAATCAGAACAGGGATTACCTATGTGAGGTAGGAATTGGCTAGGATGGGGCATTAGGGGACTTTCTAGGGTGATGGAAATATTTTTTAAGTTAATTAGTATTTGGTTACATGGATGTGTATAAGAGTGTGCTGGCACTGGCTCTTACTAGCTCTAGAAAGCCAATTACGTGAGTCTTTTTCCAACTCTGCTTTCAAAGTCATCACATCAGTAGCCACGGAAATCAGCAAATGCTACATATTATGTC
>CM053558.1:8297269-8383441 GCA_028646465.1 Rhinoceros unicornis | reverse complement strand
GGCGGCCCGGGGTTCACCGGTTCGGATCCCGGGCGCGCACCGACGCACTGCTTGTCAAGCCGTGCTGTGGCGGCGTCCCATATAAAGTAGAGGAAGATGGGCACGGATGATAGCCCAGGGCCAGTCTTCCTCAGCAAAAAAGGGGAGGATTGGCAGATGTTAGCTCAGGGCTGGTCCTCCTCACAAAAAAAAAAAAAAAAAAAAAAAATAATGATAATAAATCCATTGCAAGTTAACATAAAGAACAGATTTTGTGAAAAAGAACTCTATTTTGCAAAACAAAAATTTATTGAGAAAAGTGAAATTCTCATTGAAGCACGTATATTCAGTTATTTGCAATATGCTGTTTTGATTGAAGTATATGAAGGTAATCTTGCATAATATAGATATGATATTGGAAAAGTGAAGAGTATTTTAATAGGCTTTTAAGATAATTGTGGACATTCTTCTTGGGTATTGAAATATCCAAACTCAACAGGGGGTGGTTTCCTATAGATTAGTTAAAACGTGAAATCTGAAACCCTATAAGTGAACTTTTCATACTCTGTTATATTAAAATCTATTTCTTTATCTTGCAATTTAAATGGATCTTTTAATCATGCACAATTTTGTAACATCTTCATTTGGTCATTTGGGAAATCCTGGTTCACTATGTTACACAGAACTGTATGTTAATACGTTTCATTATACAATATCAAAAAATCACATTTGTTAATATCACCACCAATCTCATCAGAAGTGTCTTTAAGAAATGGGAAGCTGTTAAGCTTATAGGGGCAGTTACAAACCATCCAAAATTCTATTTATTGTTTGAAAGCTCAAATTTTATCATTAGTAACAAATACTACCAGTTGTTTTCTTTGAAGTGATAGGCTTATTTCTTTCACTTTCGAAAAATGTCTGAATGACGATAGTTTGTCACCTACTTGTCAAGCAAAATGATGTTCTATCCAAAAATGCAGATAGTTTAGCTTGCAGCTCAATCACACAAGTATTTGTCCTGAGCCAATCATCATACTTCATTATTTGACAAGAGTGCTTTATGCATACTTTCCATTTTGTTATACAGAATGTTAAAAAGGTTGTACTCAAAAGTCGAGATTTGATAAAAGTAATCATTTTTAGTTCATTATCAGGACATTAAGTGAAATTGGCAGTTTTCTTCTTCTGCGAATGTGGAGGTGAACAGTGCAAAGACAAACACAGTTTGAGGCCACTGCCTTGGTTTCTGTTAAGGTTGCAAAAATTTTCTCTGCTATTGCTCCCGAATCATCATCAAAAATGTCAGCATAGTGAAAAAGGAAAATAATGTCTTTATATAATTATGAAAATAGTTTTGACCTCATGGACTCCTGAAGGGGTTGTGGAAACTCCCACTTTGAGACCCACTGATCTCTATAATCCAATTATATTTACACTAAAATTAAATTTCCACATATTTTGTGCATTTTGTACTTCTAGTAACATTCGAAGAAATGTGTATTAGGACAATATAAATTTCAAAGATATGAGATGTTTTATAGTTAAACACAAAAGCTGAAATACAGATCTTTTTATTATTGGTAGGAACAGAGGGAAAACAAACTTAGGACTTGCTGTACAATTCTAATGCCAAATCTAAATTATTATTGAAAAGTGCAGATATGTGTCTATTTAGATGGTAGATGTGCTACTGAAAACCTGTGTGCATATCAACAGTATAATGAAATAGAATCTTAATTTGAATGCACTAGAGTGCATTAAGGGAAACCATTTTGCAAGGAGAAACAAGTTATATCATAACACTATAATACATTCATGCACCACATAATGATGTTTTGGTCAATGACAGACTGCATATATGACGGTGGTCTCATAAAATTAGAACCATATAGCCTAGGTGTGTAGTAGGCTATACAATTTGCTTTGTGTAAGTACACTCTATGATGTTTGCACAACTACAAATTTGCTTAACACCGCATTTCTCAAAATGTATCCCCATCTTTAAGCAACACATAACTGTACATAAGATACATATGTATGACATAATATTATATTATAATAATTACAGTGGTGACTTTAGTAACAGTTACACATTTGGGGTTTCTAAAGGATTATAATTTTTATATGCTGACATTACTCCTTGTCAACCACTTTCTTCTGGTATCATATTTATACACAGGCTCAGTAAAAGTATAGGCTACCCAGGAGCTAAAAATGGTCTGGTCAATATTTAAATAAAAAAATAATTAGTTGTCATCAAGAGATATCACATAACTGTCTGGATTTCTGGCTCTTTGTGAATAATCAGAGGATCAGGAGACACTGGGCCCATATTTCCATATGGAAACCATCAGTTGATGGCTGCCCCTTTTATATGGGGCATTTACTCTCCAGTTCACTCCCATGCCGACCACTACTCATATCTCTGCATTTGGCTCAATTCACTCATTTACGTTAACTGCAAGTTGCATGTAAGCATTTGATTATGGAAATAATGTGATGTAAAAAGCATTTTTGTGTACACCAAGGATATCATCCTGTGTATGATAAAAAGTTACCACCATGTGTATGGTAAAACGTATCCATGAGTAGGAATCAGGAGGCCTGAGTTCTTGTTTCCACTTCTCTGTCAATTCACTGTATGATTTTGGGCAGATTAGCTAACTTCTCTGGGATGTAGTTTTCCCATCTATTAAGTGAAAACTTTGGCCAGTAAGTCATCGTTTTTTTAAGGGCCCTTCCACAAATGTGTTTTTACGTCTTGACTTTACAATCATCCTAGAATTGCAACATATGTACTGCCATGTTTTTCTCAGTATTGAATGTTAGTAAATACACGCTGCTCGAAGCTCACAATGACAATTTATTGTGTCTTCTTGGAGATCAAGGCAACAGTGATCTCAACTTCAGAAAAACTTTACCAGACGGTACTTCAAATCAGAAATTTCTTACTCCATCCTGCTAATACAGGTAAAAAGGTGGAAATAAAATGAAGAAAAATGATCGGAGTCAATGAAGAGTAAGTTAAAATAATTTTTGCCATCTTCCCATCAACCTAATAGTACAGATACGTCTTATTGATGCTCTGGAAAACTTCTGGCATTTTTTCCTTGATGGTTACCTTAGTACTCCTCTGTTTTTAAACATATATTATTGTAATATCAAAACTCTTTTTTTTTTTATTTTTCAAGAATACCCCTTTCCAGTCTGTCCTTTCTATCTTTCTTCCTTATTTCCTTCTTACCAACTTACCCTCTTATTTATTATTAGTCCTGTCCAACACAGTGGTGAATATATTCTTTGCCACCAGGAGCTAACAGTATAATAGATGAGAGGACATGTACATACATATATGTGACATAGTATGATAAACACAATAATTAAGTGAAGGGCTGGGTGCAGTGTTAGCATAAGGAGGAAATGATGGCGTCTGCTTGAGCAAATCAAAGACATTCTTACCAAATAGGAGACTTTTAAGCTGTCATCTGAAGGATAAGGATGATTTTCCTAGGAAGGTAAGTGGAGACAGGCCATTCCCAGCAGAGGCAGAGGGGATAAGTAAAGCATATTGGCATCAAATAACATGGCACATTTAGATAACAGCAGGAAGTTTAATATGTCTGAGGCATGGCTTCATGACAAGAGATGAGACAAGAACAGATGCCAGACCATAGAAGCCCTTGTATGGCATGTTAAAGGAACAGTGAAAGTTTTTAGTCAACTAGAAACTACATCGTCAGATTCATATTTTAGAAAGTTCATGCTGGCAGCAGTGTTGAGAATAACCTGGAGTGTGAAAGACATTTAATCCCTTCTTCCTGTTCTTACTTTCAGCCACAAAATGATGAAACCAGGTGCACATGAGAGGTTTGTTTTCTTTCATATGGTTAGTGGGCTGCTCAGACACAAAGGATAGGTCCGAGAGAGCGTTGGGCTCAAACCCCTCAGACTTGTCTGCTAGATCTTGCTTTACCAATGCTAACTCTCCAGTCTCTGCTGAAGCCTTGGGCAACCTACTTCTCCAAATCCCTTTCCCCTAATCTCTGGCCCCATTTGCCATTTCATCCATATTGTTGGAACTTTGGAGTCAGTCTGTTTAGTGACAGTTGCCAGCTCCATCCAAACCACTTCATTTGGGAGAATAAAGTTTTATAGTGACTCTGGATAACTTGTTGTGAGTAAAATGACACACCTCCTGCTAAGCTGTAGGTGCAGCTTTCAAATGGTACTTGTTTTTCCCAAGCTGTTTTACCTGCATTTGGCACCACTCAACATTAAGCATTCTGTTACTCCCACAGATCTTGTATCTTTTGCAATTAAAGAAAAACAGGTTTTTAAAGGTTGTGTTGTTGGAAGCTGCACACACAACTGTTGGTATTTGGGCTTGACAAGATGACATTTAGATTTATTTATCTAAACCCAAGGCATACAATATTTCTAGTATGATAATTATTCTTGGCTTAATAAGCACTTTTAAAGTCTGCACTAGAGAAAAATTAACCATACTTCTAAATGCCTTAAAAATGATCACGATTCTCTTTGCCCTAATGATAACACAAAAATTATGGATAGGCTGACAGTCATGAAAGGATAGCAATGTTGTTAAGATCAAAACCTTTGGTTTCACACAAGTCTGAATTAAGTCTTAGATCAACTTCTTCTACTTATTGGGTATGTGACTTTGACCAAGCCTCACTGAACTTCAGTTCTTCATCTGAACAGTGGGAATGAAATAATGCCTAGTATGTGGAGTTGGTATGAGGATCATGGATATGGAGTGCCTGACATATAATAACCTCTATAATTTATTTTATTTGTAGACACAAATTAGCATTAATCACGAAAAATGGTACTTATTGTGTCTTGTTATTTCTGCTACAAATAAGAATGAGTATCAGGGACTGGATTTAGTCTTTCTCTTGAAACAACCAAAAAAATCAGAAACATATATGAAACAATGTTTTTCAAGACATTGGATATCAGGCAATGAATGATTGGGATCCCTGAGAGATGAGAAATAAACAATGTGATCCCTAGGGTTATCTCAACTGCTTACTATGTGAGAATTCCCAGCCTGTCGTGCAGGGAGGGAAAACTCAGGTGGAGCCAGATTTTAATCACAAAGTTGAGTAGATTGCATTGAGAATCTGGAAAACCAAGGCAGCTAATACTCAAGGAACAGAATACCAGAAAGAGGAGAGCTGTATTGAGAAAGCACTCAAGGGATCTGCAGACGATCTCTCGCGAGTATTCCGATTACTAATCAGAGCAAGCAAAGGAGGAAATTAGCCCAGACTCAGGGGAAAAAAACAACTGTGAGAAAGGATAAGAGAAATCATTATCTGATTCTCACATAGAGTGAAAAATAGTGCCTGTTCCAATCAGCCAAACTGAAAAACCTCAAAGTTCGTATAGCTTTGTGTTGATTACTCAGAAGGATTTTGCCTTAGTAGTGGGGAATAATTAGCAATAGACCGAGCACAGTATTAGTCCCATCTAGCAAATCCTAAAAGCAAGATATGAAAACATTAAGCTGTTTCCAAGTAACTTTACTGCATCCCAGAGCAAAGCTTAATAATATTCATAGGAAAAATAATATCAGCATTCAACAAGATAAAATTCCTAACATCTGGCATCCAATATAAAATTACAAGACATGCAAAGAAGCAGGATAATATGAACCATTATGAGGAAAAAAGTTCATCAATCAATATCAACCTAGGATAGATACAGATGTTAGAATTAATAGACAAGGACATTAAGACATTTATTATACTGTATTCCATATGTTCCAGAAGTTAAGTAGAGACATGGATGATTAAAAATATATTCAAATTAAACTTCCACAGATAAAAATTACAATGTGTGGGATGAAAATATACTGGATAGGATTAACACAAGATTAGATATTGCAGAAGAAAAGATTAATGGACTTGAACTCATAGCAAGAGAAACTATTCAAAATGAAAAAAGAGATAAAAAGATTAAAAACTGAACAGAGAAGCAGTGAATGGTGAACACGTCTAAGCAGCCCCATACATGTATAATTAGACTCTCTGAAGGATTGGGAGGCTGGAGGCATCAGAAAAATATATCTAAAGAAATAATGGCTGAACATCTTCAAAATCTGAAGAAAACATTAAACCCACAGATCCAAAAAACTTAATGAACACCAAACACACAAAAAAGAAGAAAACTATAACATGGCTTATGCCAATGAAATTGCTTAAATCTGGCCATAAAAATAAAATTTCAAAAGCAAGTAGAAAAAAGGAAAACACATGTTACATACAGAGGAACAAATTTAAGGAGGGTAGCAGATTTCTTATTAGAATTAACACAAGTATGAGGAGAATAGATCTAATTGACCTAATGGACAGAACACTTCAGTAAAAAACAGCAGAATACACATTTTTTTCAAGTGCACACAGAACATTTACCAGAAAAATTATAAAATAGATCTTAATAAATTTAAAATGATTCAAGTCATACAAAATTGGTATTTAGATCACAATGGAATTAAATTAAAAATCAATAACAAAAAGATTTATGGAAAGTCCTGAGATACGTGAAAACTAAATAAAACACTTCTAACTAACACAGGGGTCAAATAAAAAATCAAAAAGGGAATTATAAAATACTTTTACTGAACAAAAATGAAAACATAATCTATCAAAATTCATGGGATATAGCTATAGCAGTGGTTATAGGGAAATTAATATTACTAAATGCCGATATTAGAAAAGAAGAAGGGTCTCAAATCAGTGACTTCAGCTTCTACTCTAAGAAACCAAAACGATAGAGTAAATGAAACCAAAACTAAAGAGAAAAATGAAAATAAGCAAAAACAGAGTGGAAATCAATAAAATAGAAAACAAAATCAATGAAACTACTGGTTCTTTGATAAGATTAATAAAATTGATGTCTGTAGCCAGACTGATCAGAAAAAAAATGATACAGTTTACCAATATCAAGAATGAGAGATGTGACTTCATTGCAGATTTTGCAAATATCAAAAGAAAATAAAGAATATGTGAATAATTTTGGGCCAATAAATTTGACAACTTAGATGAAATGAGCACATTGGTTGAAAGACACAAACTACTAAAGTTTACTTGAGAAGAAATAGATAATCTAAATAGTCCTGTTTCTATTAACGAAGTTGAATTTTTAGCTAAAAACTTTTCAACAGAGAAAACTACAAGCCCAGATGATTTCACTGGCAAATTGTGTCCAACATTTATAGAAAATATAATACTGATAATACCCATTTTACCAAAACTCTTCCATTTAGTTGAAGAGGAGAGAATAGTTTCCAATTCATTTTGAGAGCAAGTATTACTCTGACACCTAAACCAGACAAAGACAGTACAAGAAAAAAAAAAAAAAAAACACAGATCAACCTCCTTTATGAATATAGACATAAAAATTCTTCACAAAATTTTAGCAAATCGAAGACAAAAATATATTAAAAGTGAATATATAATCGATTTTATATCTATATCTATGTCTATACCTATATATATATGCAATGGACAATCTGAAATTGAAATAAAATATGATGCCATTTGTATATGGATATACTATATGGATATAGCTGACCTAAGATAAGCAAAGATTTTGCACTGAAAACTAGAAAACACTGCTGAGAGAAATTAAAGAAGACCTAAATAAATGGAGAGGCATACTTTGTTCATGGATTTTAAGACTCATTATTGATTTCCACAGATTGATGTATAGATTCAATACAATGCCAATCAAAATCCCAGCAGGCTTTATGAAAGAAGTTGAAATGCTCATTCTAAAATGCATATGGAAATGCACAGAACCTAGAATAGTCAAAACGATTTAGAAAAGAACAACATTGGAGAATTTACACTGTATTATTTCAAGACTTACTATAAAACAACAGTACCTAAGGCAGCATGTACCTGGCTTAAATGTAAAAAAAAAAGATCAATGGAGCAGAATAGAGATCCCAGAAATAGACTTACAGATAAATGATAAACTGATTTTTAACTAAGTTACAGAGGCAATTCAGTGAAGAGAGGGTATTATTTTCAATAAATAGTCTTGAGATTTATTTTCCTCTTTTTTTGCTATACAAAAAGCTGTACACATGATTGATGTATAAAACTTGATGAGTTTGAAGATAAGTATACACCCGTGAAACCATCGCCACAATCTATGCTATAAATCTATCCATTACCTCCAAAAGTTTCCTCCTGCCCTCTTATTTATCATAATAGTAATAATTATGATGATGATAATGATAAGAACACTATTCTGTACAGTAGTTCTATAAGATTAATTCATCTCATAAAACCAAAACTTTGTACCCTTTGACTAATACCTCCCTGTTTCTCACTTCCTCCATCACTTAGCACCCACCATTCCACTCTATGCTTCTATGAGTTCGATTATTTTAGATGCATCATGTAAGTGGTATCATGTAGTATTTGTCCGTGTCTGGCTTATTTCACTTTGCATAATGTCCTCCAGGTTCATCCATGTTGTTGCAAATGGCAAGATTTCCCTCTTTTCCAAGGCTAAATAATATTCTATTGTATGTATACACTACCTTCATTCATCAGTGGACATTTAGGTTGCTTTCTTGTCTTGACTATTGTGAATAATGCTGCAACGAACATGGGAGTGCAGATATCTCTTTAAGATTCTGATTTTAATTCCTTTGGATATATACCTGGAAGTGGGATTGCTGGATCATATGGCAGTTCCACTTTTAGTTTTTTGAGGAACCCTCATATTGTTTTCCATAGTGGCTGTACCAATCTATATTCTCACCAACAGTGCACAATGGTTCCCTTTTCTCCATATCACTGAGAAAATTTAACTTTTTTTTATAATAGCCATCCTAACAAGTGTGAGGTGATATCTCACTGTGGTTTTGATTTGCATCTCCCTGATTATTAGTGATGTTGAGCACCTTTTCATATACCTATTGGCCATTTGTATGTCTTCTTTGGAGAAATATTTATTCAATACTTTGCCCATTTTTAGTTGGATTGCTTGTTTTTTTGCTATTGAGCTGTAGGAGTTACTTATATATTTGGGGTATTAACCCTTTTATCATTTATGTGGTTTGTAAATTCTGGTCTTGTGGTGGTCTGGAACCAAACTTGCAATATTTTCTAAGTATGCCTGTATATATATATATACATATTTATATTTAAAGAACTTTCAAATAATAAGTACAGCAGCCCCCCCTATCTGGGGGGATACATTCCAAAACCATATCCCCCAACTCCCAGTGGATGCCTGAAACCATGGATAGTACCAAACCCTATTTACGCTATGTTTTCTCTTATACATACATAACTATGATCAAGTTTAATTTATAAATTAGGGATAAGAAGAGATTAACAACAGTAAAATAGAACAATTATAACAATATAGTGTAATAAAATTTACTGTAGATCTTAGCAATCTCAGCATACATTTTTTTTTCTTTCCTAATTAAGTCAAGAACTTTTACCTTTTTACTTAAAGGAAGTACTTTATGGCTTCTCTTTGGCATATCCGAGTTGCCAGCAACACTACTCTTGTATTTTGAGGCCACTATTAAGTAAAATAAGGGTGACTTGAACACAAGCACTGCAATAATCCAACAGTCTATCTGATAACTGAGATGGCTACTAAGTGACTAATTCGTGGGTAGTGTATATAGCATTGATATGTTGGACAAAGAGATGATTCATATTCCAGGCCAGATGGAATGGGATGGTGCAAGATTTCATCACACTACTAAGGAAGGCATGAAATTTAAAATTTATGAATTATTTCTGGAATTTTCAGTTTAATATTTTTGGACTACAGTTGACCTCGGGTAACTAAAACTGTGGAAAGTGAAATTTTGGATAAGGGGGACTACTGTAATCAAACAACCAAATAAAAACGGACAAAAGATTTGAACAGATACTTCCCCACAAAAGACATTCAGATGGAAAATGATCACACAAATAGACGCTCAACATTATTAGTCATTAGGGAAATGCGTATCAAAACTACAATGAAATACCACTACAAGCCTATTGAAATGTCTAAAACTGATGACTGATCATACTAACTGTTGTCAAGGATATGAAATGCTGGAAATTTCATATATTGCTGGTGAGAGTGCAAAATCTTGCAACAATTTTGGAAAACAATTTGGCAGTTTCTTTTTAATTAAACATACAGCTTCCTTATGCATCAGCCATTCTAAACCTAGGTATTTTTCCAAAAGGATATAAATCATACATCCATACAAAGAATTGTACACAAATGCCAAAACCTGAAAACAGCTCAAATATCCCTCAAAAGGTTTATGAATAGGCCCCATGGCACTTCGGTGGCCCGGGTTCGTGGGTTCAGATCCCGGACGTGGACCTACACCACTAGTCAGCCATGCTGTGGTGGTGACTCACATACAAAATAAAAGAAGATTGACATGGATGTTAGTTCAGGGCTAATCTTCCTCAACCAAAAAAAGAGGAAGATTGGCTACAGATGTTAGCATGTTAGCTCAGGGTGAATCTTTCTCAGCAAAAAAAAAAAAAAAGAGAAAGTTCTATGAATAAAAGCAGAGTTGTATCCATACAACGGAATACTACTCTATCATAAAAATGAATGAAAGTTTGATACACACAGTACATGGATTAATCATCAAATCATCATGTTGAGTAAAAAAACACAAAAAGGAGTACACACTATATGATCCCTTTTATATCAAACTTTTTAAAATGCAGACTAATGTACAGTGGCAAAAAGCAGATCAGTAGTTGCTTGGCAGTGGGAATGCTGGAAGGGATATGAAAGAGAGATTATGAAGGGGTAGGAAGAACCTTCTGTGGGTGATGAATATGTCACTTTTTGATTGTAATGATGGCTTCACAGGTGTATACATACATCAAAACTAAACAAATTTTACATTTTGTGCAGTAGTACATTGTATGTCAATTGTACCTTAATATTTTAAAAAATTATTTTTTAAATGATATTTTCTGGAGACTACAAAAACTATTTTGGAAAAAGCTAAAGATCATTTTTTTTGCGTGGGGGAGAGTATTTTATCACTGGCATTATTAAGAAATGCTGGCGTATAAAGGTGATAGTAAAAATAAGAGCAGCTATCACTTATGTTTATTCTTTTATTAAAATTCTCTGTAAACAATGCTCCTCTTTATTGCCTGCACCAGGGGTAGATCTCTCCTACTGCCCCAGCCTTGGTAGGCCACTGCTCCACCCCCAGGTTTCTTAGACTAGATTAAGTTATTAAGATTTAAGGAAACTATCTAACTAGTGTTGGGTTTGTGGCCTCCAAACACTGTCATTTTAGTACTTGGGCATGCTGTCAGTGACTTTTAGTTGGGAGAGATTTTTGGTCCTTCTGAGAGCTTCATTTGCTTACAACGTAGTATGACATGCAACAAACACCACTTTGGGGGTTTGTGACATGGAGGTCATTTCTTTTTCTGACTTTTTTTGTAAATAGCACTGCCACCCCACTCACATCAAGCCTCTCTGCATGTGGATCCACCTCTCCACACATGCAGAAATGCTCAGCCCTTCTCCTCCTTTCCTGTGGGTTTAAGTGTTAAGCAGGGAAATTTGTCCTCAGTTCTCAGTCCTCACCCAATGCTTATCCCCAATGTCTGCTTATCTGTGAACCTACAAGTCTGGCCTATAACCCTACAGGACCCCAACTCTCTATCTTCTCACATAGCTACCTTTTCCCTTCTTTCTCTCCCTCCCCACCATCAGAGAACTTGCAGACATACGTAAGCACACAGACACACACACACACACACACAAACACACACAAATTTCCTTTTCACATTCCATTGATTTTATTTTAATCATTAACATAAATGCACCCTGATGGTACAAGATTTGTTCCCTAGGCAATTGACTATTTCTCCACAGCCTCCTCTGTAGACACACAGCAGACAGTTCTAGGTTTCTGGGCCTCGCTATGCACAGGGCATTACTTGGAATGGTGGAATTCTTCAATGTCCCTTGATGCTGGTCTGCCAATTTTTATTTCCATGTCTTATTCATCCTGTGGTAACAGATGAATATGGTTAGCCCTATCGTTCTCTTAGGATCTCTTGAAGGGGTGGTAATTGTTTGAGTCTAATTTTTTCTTGAGGTCCCTTGAAGGGGTCTTTTTACCATCATTATCTTCTGCAGCTGGTAGGGAAACAGGGTGGGCCCAGAAGGGCATTGGTTTGGGGAAAGAGGTTGGGGACGGGGTTGGAAGGGGGGTTCCACGAGAAGGAGTGCAAGCTGAGGAGAGGATTTGCGCCAGTCAAGGACATGTAGGAATTGTGGGTGGGATCTATGAGGAAGAAGGGGAAGAGCTTGAGTGGAGTTGTCTGATATTGCCACCAACTCTGGACCTGGGTTCACAGGTGGTGGTTGGCATCGATGTTTCCTCAACTGTTCTAGGCTCTAGTGGTTTCCTGATCACCTTAGCTACATTGAAGCCAACAGTGGTCTATCCCAGGCCTCCTGCCTTCTCTATATATCCCCTCCTCAGGACAATGAGGAGCTGCACTCCTCAGCTTTGTTTGGTCAGTACAGTTCTCCCTCAGCCAATGATAGCCCTGAGGAGGCTCAGACACGGGAAAGCACCACTTCTGACAACATCATAGGAGGAGGTGGTGCTTGGAAGCCAAAATTCTCTGGTTGGAGAAATGGCTTTTGTTTAGCACCGCCTAAAGACCTTTCCCCACCTGACCTACCATCTCTTCTCATTTTCCCAGATTCAATTATAGTGGTATACACGGCAGGGAGAGGTTGTTTCCTCCAAGCCGTTCCCCATGGCCATCCCATTCAATAGTTCATTCCATAGTCTCTCATTGTTCACCATTATCTAGTATTTCAGATATCCTTCAATCTAATATGGCCATATTAAAATCTCAGTAGAGATGTCAATCATCCCACTTCCCTCCAACAAATTTCCCTTATGCATCTTTCACTTCTTGGATACTACCTGGTAAATTTCTCATCCTGCCACCTTTACCTAATGTCTTTTTAGCTCCCGTTAGTTTTCAGTCTTTCATGACTGAAACTATTGATGAAAGCAACAACATGGATGAATCTTAAAATAATTATGTTGAGTGAAAGAATCCAGATAATAAATATTGAATACTATATGAACCCTCCTATATAAAATTCTAGAAAATGGAAACTAATCTATGGTGTGTAAAAACAGCTCAGTGGTTGCCTGGAACAGAGTTTGGGAAGGATGAGAGGGAGGAATTATAAAGAGGCATGAGGAAATTTTAGTCATGATGGCTATGTTCACTATCTTGATTATTGTGATGGTTTCACAAGTGATACATATATCAAAACTTATCAAATTGCACTTTTTAAGTATGTTAATTTTATTATATGTTAATTACTCCCCAATAAGGCTGTTATAAAAAGTCAACAAAGAATGTAATCAACACCCCTTACACAGAATGATTCTCAGGAACCTTTTAAAATAGCATTCTAAACAGTATGTTGGTGAAGAGTAATAAACAAAAACTTCAAAAAATGTAGTAATTTTCCCTAGACATTTTAAAGACTTCTTCTAAATTCTCTTTAATTGGGTTGATCAGATTTTTAAAATTACTGTTGTTGTTTTTGCCTTTGTGAGCTCATTTCCTTGAAAAGGAGAAATTATTCCATGGCAATAAAGTAGTTTGTCTTTCTTGTAAAATACACACTGCTTTGGGTTTAAATTTCTATTAATTGTCCACTCTTTGGTCAGACATTGAATATTATTGTTTGATCTCAGGAAAGAAAAATCACATGAACATCTTAAAAAACTGAAGGATAATTAAATATAAAATAACTAAAAATCATCCCTACCTTGAAGCCAATCACTTCAAGATGTAGTGTTACATCTACCCTGCACCTATTGTGCCACTTGGATTCCTAGGACTACTTTTCTTTAATTCATTTATTGCATTTATTTATCTCATATTTATTGAATTTCTCCTATGACACAAGCACTCTGATGAACATCAAACATCCTAACCTCTAAATTCATCTTTACTACAATGATAGGAGTAACAAAAATAAGTTGCCTATGTCCCAATCCCCATAACATTTGAATATATTACCTTACATGGGAAAAAAGATTTTGCAGATGGGATTAAGCTTAAGGAATTTGAAATGGGGAGATTATACTGGGCTATTCAGGTGGACTCAATCTTGTTATATGAATCTTCAAAAATAGAGAACCTTTTCTGTCTGTAGTCAGAGGAAGATGTGACTACAAAATAATGGTCAGGGAAGTGCAGTGTTGCTGGCTTTGTTGATGGAGAAAGGGTTTCTTGAGCTAAGAAATGTGGACAGCCTCTGGATATCCTGCCAACATTTTGATTTTAGTCCAGTGAGACCTATGTATGCTTCCAACCTGCAGAATTGTAGGATAATAAATTTGTGTTGCTATAAATCACTGTTTGTGGTAATTTATTACAGCAGCAATAGAAAACTAATACAATCACATACCCACTTATAGATCCTATGCCCATGGACACACCAAGGGAATAACCATATCTGTTTCAAGTATTTCTTGAGTGGATTTTGTACTAAACTGATTAAAACATTGCCAGCAAAATTATCTCCAAAATTTGTTGTAAAAAGTGGAAGACTTCCTAAAAGGGAACCAGTTAGCTACTAATCATAATTTGATAAGGAAAGAGAATAGCTGATGAAGAATGGAATGTGTCTTTTTTTCTTCCAATGAAGCATTCCAGTTTTGAATGAAGCTGTCTTGGGATTTTGGCATGCAGCTCAGAGACAGATTTTGTGACTCACTTATAAATCTCTGGAAATAAAAGTTAAAAATTCAAACGCTAGAACAACCTTAATAACAGCAGTATGAATATACTTATTATTGTTTACATTTCACATTAATAGGGCCAGGAATCTATTGTCATTTGTCTACTAATTCCCTATATCCAACTGTAATAATTGTGCTAAATAAAAGTCACTAGTTCAGGCAAAATGCGATTCAAGCAGTAAAGTAACATTTCAAAATTTAACTTTGTGGCCAAGAATCTGAAAGAGTGCATCTTCTCCTGGATTTTCTCTTTCCTTATCAATGAGTACCCCTCAGGTGACTCTTCTGCAAGCTTCTGGTGTTACTTTTCAAATTTCTCTTGTTTAGCTAAAATTCTGTGGGTAGATTTTTTTTCTGTCTTGCCTGAGCACGAGCCAAAGATGATTAGGATTCAGTCACAATGAATAAGACTTAGGATAAATGTCACAAAGAACTTTTCAATTTTGGAAAGAATTATAGTAAAAAATGAATGACTGTTCGTAGACTTGGAAGATATAGAGGCTTTATTGAAGTTTAGAGAAAGGTCTACAAAAGACTCAAGCTAGTCTTCTGGATCTATGGTTATGTCCTTAGAGGAATGGCTGAATTAAACTCAACTATGACATTTGGCTAGTACTAATTGCAATGTTTTATAAAAATGATGATACCATGTAATAGGATCAGGAATCCCTGAGATTCCATTGGCATTGTATTAAATCATTGATCCAATATGTGTCATACTATAGTGAAAAAACACTGGGTTCAGGGACAGAATTTTGGTTCAAGTATCAACCCAGTCTTAAACTTTCTTGGCCTCAATGTCTTCTGTAAATGGCTGTAATTCTAGTTCTCCACCAGATGTGTACGTTATTGTGGAGCTCAAAATAAAGTAACAAATGTGAACGTAACAGGAAAACAGCAATGTATTTTCTGCCTCAGATTTTTAGTACTTTTGTATCATTTTGTTAATAAAAGCATCCCTATGAAGTAATTATTTTTATCCCAGTTAATGCAGTTGAGGAAGACTCAGAAGTTAATTGACCCCTCACGATCTCACAGTCTATAAACATCAGAGCCAGAATTATGTTTTGAACCCAGAATCTCTTGCTCCAAATCCTGTGCTCTCACACATCCTTATATAAACCACTCCTCAAATTATTGTTTTTGGTTTGTTTGCTGAAATCATGTTTTAGGAATGGAGCAAAGTAAAAAAGTGTGCAAATACATTAATGGGGCTTATTACTAGAGTGTAAACTCTCTCTCTTGAAATGTAACAGACCGAAAGAAATATATGGGGTCAGTCTTAGGAACTTTGAAAACCTCCAAATTCAAGTAGAATTAATGTCTATAGATGCAGTACTAAAATTAATTTAACTTTTAGAAGAATTCATGTTCTTATCACTTGCAACTAACTTTACATGGGGTCAATTTTAAGCCATTAATTTCTAATCGAAGAGATTTGATTTGATACGTCTACTTTCTAAAAACATCTTTTAAGAAAGCCCTCGAGGTATGATGGAGTAGAGTGCTTTTAACAATGTGCTTCAACATTAACATTTGACCCCATGTTGAGGATATTTATGATAACACAATGTTGTCACATTCTAGAGTCACACCCTGGCCTCTAATTAGAAGCCTGTGACAGATAACCATGGTTTTCAATGAATTAAATGATTTTATTCATTTCACTTACAGAAAAGACATTTTAAAAAACTTGGTACATGACATTTGCACATTGTTGGACTTCAGAGGAACTTTAAGCAATTTGACCTTCTCTATCTGGAAGTGTAGAGATGAAAAATGATCCTTATACACATCTGGGACACTCAAAATTTGGACAAGCTTCCATTATTTTCACAACAGTAAATCTAGATTAATTAAACGGAAAATTAAATTGGACTGGTCGTGCTTCAAACCAGATGATTTAGAAGCATACAAGTAGAAGATTTAGCTATAGATCTGTAGTTTTCCCCACATTAAGTAAATTATAACCATTTCCAGTTTACTTTTATCCCAGTAAAAGGAATCAATGGATCAATAAGTGGTTCCTGCTTTTATGATTTGGACATTATTAGACTTAACTCAGTTACCTAGGAGACTTTGTTCTAGACAGAGCCCAGACGAGAAGGTTGTAATTTTTGCACTACTATTCAAATTTGAAACACTTCCAAGTAAAGATACTTTCTTTTTATTTTAGAAGAACCACTGTGAAGCAAATGTAACATTTTTCTTTTGGACAAGGAGGTGGTAGTTGAGTGCTTAAAGAGGAAGAAATTTGAAAGAGTCACAGTGTGTTATTATCTGCATAAGAGTCTGCATTAAAACCACCAGGAAGGCATTTTCTTAAAAAAGCAAATCATTCCAATAATTAAAATGAAGGGTGGTAATAATGAAGATTGGGAATTCTCTTCCATATCCCCTGCCAAGTTCCCACTATAATAGGCTTCTGGTACATATATATATGTATATATATATGTATGTATATATACATATATATATGTATGTATCCGTGGTGGTGTAGTGTTTAGGCTTTAATAAAATCTGAAGGCATTCAGATTTTCTAAGGACATAATCCACTGTGTATCAAATAATATTAATGTTATTTCTCTTAAAGATAACATTAAATGTCCTGGCAGTAAATATAGCATATATAATGCAGTCTAAGTTTTTTTCTATATCTCCTATAGGAAATATATTGGCATCTTGTAAAATTGTATTACAAAACTTTCCCAAGCAATTTCCTCACATGGCTGAAATTTAATGCTTATCACACACCCACACACAAAATTCAGAGATGAAATGTGGCATTTATTCCCTCATGCCAAGAGCTCAGAAATTATCCTTGTTGGGTTTCAGTTTTGTCTTTCTAGCAAAATGGTTAGAGTTTGTATTACCTTTCTCTCTGTCTCTGTCTCCATGTCTATTTCTCTCCTTTTGCTGGATCATGTTCTGCAACACACATTAGAAACTCATTGCATTTTACGTTCACATAAGTGAAATCACATGTTACTATAGGAAATGTAAACATTTTGTTAATAAATCTCATAAAATATCACAAGTTATGTAGCTGAGTCCGAGTACTAAGGCAATACTTACACTTGGTTTCATCTGAAGATGAAATTGTGATGTATAGAATCTACTAAATACAAATTATATATTTTATTAACATAAAAAGCTCTTTCAATAAGACTCTGCTACAACACGTGTGTGGTTTTCACAGCAGAGTTCTTTTCCTAGGCCCAAGCCTAAGCTGTTTATTGCAAAGAGTTCACTTCTAAACGTGCTTGAATTGTACGGCAGTGCTCGCCAGTTCATAAATGAAGCCGATGTAGCTGCAATTATTTTTCTTACTGTTGGTAGCATAAATATCTGTGACTGCCTGGAGTAAGTCATCAGAAGGCTCTCTTGCTGCTAGGGAAAGTGACAAATTGGGGAAAACGGGCTCTTCTCGTAGAAACTAACTGTCAGAAGATGCTTGATGCAGGGCCCTTCAAACATCAGGTGGCAAAGACCGGAGCTATCAGTAGGTGGCTTAATCATCCAGAGCTCACCAAACTATCTTCTTTTTTGTTTTGGTTGCTTGGTATCAGCTGACTGGGTTTAAGGTCCCAGAATCAGAGTTTAGGATCATGCCAGGAGCTAGCAAGCTTGGGACAGAAAGGCATAGTCTCTTGTAGAAGAGGAAACTGGAAATAGAGATTAAAGCGCAATGGAGCAATGGATTGTGAGTAATTAAATTGTGTTAATAACGCCAAAGAAGGAATTACATATTTTATGGATGACATTTTTTTTATTGAGGTCATGACAGTTTATAACATTGTGAAATTTCAGTTGTACATTATTATTTGTCAGTCACCATATAAATGCGCCCCTTCTCCCCTTGTGCCCCCCCCAACCCCCTTCCCCCTGGTAACCACTAAACTGTTCTCTCTGTCCGTGTGTTAGTTTATCTTCCACATATGTGTGAAATCATGCCGTGTTTGTCTTTCTCTGTCTGGCTTATTTTGCTTAACATAATACCCTCCAGGTGCATCCATGTTGTTGCAAATGGGACGATTTTGTCTTTTTTATGGCTGAGTAGTATTCCATTGTATATATATATACCACATCTTCTTTATCCAGTCATCAGTCGATGGGCACTTGGGTTGCTTCCATTTCTTGGCTATAGTGAATAACGCTGCAATGAACATAGGGATGCAAAAATCTCTTTGAATTGTTGATTTCAAGTTCTTTGGATAAATACTCAGTAGTGGGATAGCTGGGTCATATGGTATTTCTATTTTTAATTTTTTGAGAAATCTCCATACTGTTTTCCATAGTAGCTGCACCAGTTTGCATTCCTACCAACAGTGTATGAGGGTTCCCGTTTCTCCACAACCTCTCCAACATTTGTTATTTTTCGTCTTGGTGACTATAGCCATTCTAAAAGGTTTGAGGTGATATCTTAGTGTAGTTTTGATTTGCATTTCCCTGATGATTAGTGATGTTGAACATCTTTTCATGTGCCTATTGGCCATCTGTATATATCTTTGGAAAAATGTCTGTTCATATCCTCTGTCCATTTTTTGATTGGGTTGTTTGTTTTTTTGTTATTCAGGTGTGTGAGTTCTTTATATATCATGGAGATTAACCCCTTGTCGGATATATGATTTGCAAATATTTACTTCCAGTTGTTGTTGGGTTGTCTTTTCATTTTGATGCTGATTTCCTTTGCCTTGCAGAAGCTCCTTAGTCTGATGAGGTCCCATTTCCTTATTTTTTTCTTTTGTTTCCCTTGCCCAAGTAGACATGGTATTTGAAAAGATCCTTCTCAGACGGATGTCAAACAGTGTACTGCCTATATTTTCTTCTAGGAGTTTTATGGTTTCAGGTCTTACCTTCAAGTCTTTGATCCATTTTGAGTTAATTTTTGTGTGTGGTGAAAGATAACAGTCTGTTTTCATTCTTTTGCATGTGGCTGTCCAGTTTTCCCAACACCGCTTATTGAAGAGACTTTCCTTTCTCCGTTGTATGTTCTTAGCTCCTTTGTTGAAGATCAGGTATCCATAGAGATGTGGTTTTATTTCTGGGCTTTCAATTCTATTCCATTGATCTGTGTACCTGTTTTTGTACCAGTACCATGCTGTTTTGATTACTATAGCTTTGTAGTATATTTTGAGGTCAGGGATTGTGATGTCTCCAGCTTTGTTCTTTTTTCTCAAGATTGCTTTATCTATTTGGGGTCTTTTGTTGCCCCATATGAATTTTAGGATTCTTTGTTCTATTTCCATTAAGAATGTCATTGGGATTCTGATTGAGATTGCCTTGAATTTGTAGATTGCCTTATGTAATATGGACATTTTAACTATGCTTATTCTTCCAATTTATGTGCATGGAATATCTTTCCATTTCTAGATGTCACCATCAATTTCTTTCAATAATGTGTTATAGTTTTCATTGTATAGGTTTTTCACCTCCTTGGTTAAATATATTCCTAGATATTTTATTCTTTTTGTTCTGATTGTAAATGGGATTGTATTCTTGAGTTCTCTTTCTATTAGTTCATTATTAGAGTATAGAAATGCAACTTATATTTGTAAGTTGATTTTGTACCCTGCAACTTTGCTGTGGTTGTTGATTATTTCTAATAGTTTTCTGATGGATTCTTTAGGGTTTTCTATAAATAAAATCATGTCATCTGCAAACAGCAAGAGTTTCAAATCTTCATTGCATATTTGGATTCCTTTTATTTCTTTTTCTTGCCTAATTCCTCTGGCCAAAACCTCCAGTAATATGTTGAATAAGAGTGGTGAGAGTAGGTACCCTTGTCTTGTTCTTGTTCTCAGAGGGATGGCTTTCAGTTTTTCCCCAGTCAGTATAACGTTGGCTATGGGTTTGTCATATATTGCCTTTATTATGTTGAGGTAGTTTCCTTCTACAAATTTTATTGAGAGATGTTACCATAAATGGATGTTGGATCTTGTCAAATACTTCCTCTGCGTCTGTTGAGATGATCATGTGATTTTATTCCTTGTTTTGTTAATGTGGTGTATCACATTGATTGATTTGTGGATGTTGAACCATCCCTGTGTCCCTGGTATAAATCCCACTTGATCATGGTGTATGATCTTTTTAATGTATTGCTGTATTTGGTTTGTCAATATTTTGTTGAGGATTTTTGCATCTATGTTCATCAGTGATATTGGCCCGTAACTTTCCTTCTTTGTGTTGTCTTTGTCTGGTTTTGGGTTCAGGGTTATGTTGGCCTCATAGAATGTGTTAGGAAGGGTTCCATCTTCCTCAATTTTTTGGAATAGTTTGAGAAGGACAGGTATTAAATCTTCTTTAAATGTTTGGTAGAGTTCTCCAGGGAAGTCATCTGGTCCTGGATTTTATGTTTTCAGAGGTTTTTGATTACTGTTTCAATCTCTTTACTTGTAATTGGTCTATTCCAATTCTCTATTTCTTGATTCAGTTTTGGGAGGTAGAATTAGTCTAAGAATTTATCCATTTCTTCTAAATTGTCCAATTTGTTGGCATATAGTTTTTCATGGTATTCTCTTATAATCCTTCATATTTATGTGGTATCCATTGTAATTTCTCCTCTTTTATTTCCAATTTTATGTAATTGAGCCTTCTCTCTTTTTTTCTTAGTGGGTCTGACTAAGGGTTTGTCAATTTTGTTTGTTTGTTTTCTCAAAGAACAATCTCTTTGTGTCATTGATCCTTTCTACTGTTTTTTTTTTTCGTTTTAATTTCATTTATTTCTGCTCTAATTTCTATTATTTTCCTCCTTCTGCTGACTTTGGACTTTGTTCTTCTTTTTCTAATACTGTTAGGTGTAGTTTAAGGTTACTTATTTGAGATTTTTCTTGTGTGTGGAGGTGGGCCTGTATTGCTATGAATTTCCCTCTTATGACTGCTTTTGCTGCATCCCATGTGAGCTGGTTTGGTGTATTTTCATTTTCATTTGTCTCCAGATATTTTTTGATTTCTCCTTTAATTTCTTCAGTGATCCATTTATTGTTCAGTAGCATGTTGTTTAGTCACCACATCTTTGTCACTTTCCTAGCTTTTTTCTTGTAGATGATTTCTAGTTTCATAGCATTATGATCAGAAAAGATGCTTGACATGATTTCAATCTTCTTAACTTTATGGAGCCTTGCCTTGTTTCCCAACATATGGTCTATCCTTGAGAATGTTCGATGTGTAGTTGAGAAGAATGTGTATTCTGCCGTTTTGGGATGGAGTGTTCTATATATATCTATTAAGTCCTTCTGGTCTAGTTTTTCATTAAAATCCACTATTTCCTTGTTGACTTTCTGTCTAGATGATCTATCCGTTGAGATAAGCAGTGTGTTAACGTCCCCTACAATTATTTGTTGTCGTTACTATCTCCTTTTAGGTTTGTTAGTAGTTGCTTTATGTACTTTGGTGCTCCTGTGTTGGGTATCTAACGTATAAATATATATGTTGCGTATATATTTATAAGTGTTATATCTTCTTGTTGGAGTGTCCCTTTTATCATTATATACTACCTCTCCTTGTCTTTCATTACCTGTTTTATCTTGAAGTCTACTTTATCTGATATAAAGAAAGTATCTACTTTCTTTTGTTTGCTATTAGCTTGGAGTATCATCTTCCATCTCTTCCCTCTGAGCCTCTGCTTGCTTTTAGAGCTGAGATGTGTTTCTTGGAGGCAGCATATTGTTACATCTTGTTTTTTAATCTAGCTCACCTCTCTGTGTCTTTTGATTGGAGAATTCAATCCATTTACATTTAGAGTGATTACTGATATATAATGGCTTAATGCTGCCATTTTATCACTCATTTTCTGGTTCTTCTGCATTTCCTTTGTTTCTTGTTGCATGTATTTTGGCTACCAATTCAGTTTGATAGTTGTCTATGATGGTTTTCTCTTTATTTATTATTTTTGTCTCTGTTCTGATTATTTGTTTAGTGGTTACCATGAGGTTTCTATAAAAAAATCTCATAGATGATATAGTCCATTTTCAGATAGCCTCTTATTTCCTTAGACTAAGTTGATACCTTTCCTTTCCTCTTCACCTTCTAAGTTATTACTGTCACAACTTATTCCATCTTGTCCTGTGAGTTTGTGGTGAAAATGATGAGATTATATTTATTTTGATGTTTTCCTTCCCTTTATCTTTAATGTTATAATTAAGTGTTTGCTAACCTGTTCTGAAAGAGAGCTGCAATTTCCTGATTTTGTCTACCTATTTATCTCATTGTTCCAGGTTTTGTACCTTCTTTCAAATATGAGGGCCTTCCCGAGAATTTCTTGTAGGAGTTGTCTTGTGGCAATGAACTCCTTCAGCTTTTCTTTACCTGCTAAAGATTTTATTTATCCATCATATCTGAGGGATATTTTCACTGTATAGAGTATTCTTGGCTGAAAGATTTTGTCTTTCAGAAGTTTGAATATATCATTCCACTCTCTCCTAGCCTGTAAGGATTCTGCCAAGAAATCTGCTGAAAGCCTGATAGTGGTTCCTTTGGACGTTATTTTCTTCTGCCTTGCTCCCCTTAATATTTTTTCTGTGTCATTGATTTTTGCCATCTTTACTACTATATGCCTTGGAGAAGATCTTTTTATCTTGATATAGTTAGGAGTTCTATTGGCTTCTTCCACATGTATTTCCAGCTCCTTCCCCAGGTTTCGGAAGTTCTCTGCTATTATTTCTTTGAACAAGCTTTCTTCTACATTCTCCTTCCCTTCTCGCTCTGGAATACCTATAATCCTTATGTTGCATTTCCTAATTGAGTTGGGTATTTCCTGGAGAATTTCTTCATTTCTTTTTAGTCTTAGTTCTCTTTGCTCCTCCATCTGAAGCATTTCTATATTTCTGTCCTCCGGACTGCTTATTTGCTTCTCCATAACGTCAGCTCTGTTATTCAAGGAGTCCAGATTTTTCTTTATCTCATCCATTGTGTTTTTAATCTCCAACATTTCTGATTGTTTTGTTCTTCATAGTTTCAATCTCTTGTGTGAAGTTCCTGATTTCATTGAACTGTCTATCTGTATTTTATTGTAACTTGTTGATTTTTTTTATGATAGCTATTTTTAATTCTCTGTCTTTTAGATTATAAATTTCTGTGCCTTCAGGATTGATTTCTGAGTGCTCGTCATTTTCCTCCTGGTGTGGAGATTTAATATATTTTTTCATACTGTTTGATGGCATGGATTTGTGCCTCTGCATAGTGATAGTATCTGGTCGCAGCTTCCACCTGCTGCCACTGGGTGGGGGTCAAGAGCTGTGTATTCTGAACCTGCCACAACCCCAGCTCACTCACTCGCAGATGCTGCTTTTCCATCGTAGGCACGAGTGCTCTGACTGCCAGCTGAGCCAGAGCACCCAGTGGGGCATGGGGCGTTTTATTTCCCCTGCATGATCCCAGGGGTATTCTCACTCTGCCCTTGCTATCTGCTCTCCTGGAGTGCTAGCTTGATGAAGGTACCCCTGCAATAGCTTAGTCACCTCTGTGTGGGGCTTTACCACAGGCTGTGAGGGAACTTGGAGAGTGAAGGTGTTCCCATGGAGGGCTGCCCCTCCCCCCCAGAGCCATGTGCAGCCCGGAGGGCCGCTGCCATTGGGGAGGGAGAGGAGATCCCCTTACCTCCTTCCACTTTCTCTAGGGGGTCCAGTACCTCCACCTTCAGACGTATGGCTGTGTGGGTCTCTCAGACGTCTTTTGTGTTGTATGAATGTCCTTTGTTGGTATATGAATGTCCTTCTTGTTGTATCTTAGGGAGGAGAGTCTAAGGGGAGAACTCACTCTGCCATGATGCTGACATTACCTCAAATTTGAACACATTTTTGTAATAAATGTGTTTGTGTATGCAGAAAGAAGCTGGGCCAGGAACCTGAGGGTCCCTAGATTGCAGCACCTCCCTAGTAGACAGAGCCCTCCACTACTCTCAGGAAATGTCCGAGGACCTATGGATCACATTTTGACCCTTATATGTACCTGCATCATGTACAGGCAGCTAATTTTCATTCTTACTGTGTGGGTACTTCTGCATGTGTGTGTTTTCTTTTTTCCTTAAGGAATAAATTTCCCAAATGCTATTGAACTTACATAAAGATTACATATTATACAAAGTATTACTCTATAAAATTGAAATTTTGAGCTAATGAAGCTTCACCACAATACTGAGAGCGTACTAACTTGCAAAGGACTGTGGTCCAGATCAGGTGTCGTACTCTATAGACAGAAAACTGGGCTCCAAGGAAACACATTTGCCATGGGAGAAATGTGATTTCTCAGCCTGCAGTGTCAGAATTTGAATTAGTATTTTGTGTAATCCAGAGAAAATAATTGAGACCCGCAAGTCAGCATATCAAAAGCAGGATGTGAAAGTGGGTATTTTTAAGGTGATTTTCCATCAATTGCAGTCAGGACTCCCAGAACATTTTTAACATACATCATTATTAAATGAAACCTATATAGGCAGCAACTTCATTTGTATATTCCTGTAGTCACCTTCCCATGTACTGCGTCAATTTTATGTATGCATTTGAAAGTTGAGAGTGTAGAGGGACAGAGATTGAGTGACCTTGAATGTTGCCATGGAAGTTATCTGTCGGGGTTAGAACAAGCATTTAACTGATGTACACATATATATAGATTTGATGGGGTTTTCATTGTTATTTCAGAACAGGTGAGATACATAGTCTAAACAAACAAAAATAAATTCATGCATGGTTCCACCTACCTGATAAGTCCCAGTTTACCATTGGTCCACATCAAATTTTAGTTATTGTGAGCATGCATATATGATATTATACATTTAATAATCATAGCTGATATTTATTGGATCTTTATCTTCTGCACTTTTTATGTTTTGACTCATTTAATCTTCATAACACCCCTATGGAATAGGTAAGTACTATTGTTATTCCATTTTACAATTGAGTTAAGTGAAGTGCAAGGCCATTAAATACCCTGCCTAAGGTCAT
Organism: Rhinoceros unicornis; assembly: GCA_028646465.1. Lineage (NCBI taxonomy): Eukaryota > Metazoa > Chordata > Mammalia > Perissodactyla > Rhinocerotidae > Rhinoceros > Rhinoceros unicornis. Next base: position 8,357,677 of record CM053558.1, on the reverse strand, counting down.
ATCACTAGTAAAGTAAGAGTTTAATCAGGTAATTTGACTCCACAACCTGCCTGCTTAATCATTTTGCTATATCATTGTTATAGTATAAATAAATAACACTTAACATGACATCACATTTAATAAAGAGTTTTCTTGGAAGGGCACTGTAGTCACCATGGTTTTTCAAATGTTCACTGTGTTCAGCAAATGCATAGGTGCTATGGGGACATGGAACAAATGTAGAAAGAATAGTACTAACATTCACAGAACTTTGCACTGATGACAGTGCACTATTCTAAGGTAAACGACCTTCAAGTCACAGCTCTACAAGCTCAATTGATTTTGGAAACGGTGTTTAAAGAGTTAATTTTGATTGCTAGGAAGATGGCAGCATAGGAGGACTCTGAACTCACATCCTCCCATGGACACAACAAATTTACAACTATCCTTGGAACAATTACCCCTGAGAGAGAACTGGAAACTGAATAAAAAGAACCCCCACAATGAGGGACAGTGTTGACTGAGGTGGAAGAGGAAGAAATACCTTTCTGGAGAGGAAAAAGCCACGTTCTAGCCATGGCACTTCATGGTTGGGAACAATCTTAAGGTACAAAGTTTTTCCTGGAGGAGTGGGGGATCTGAGCAGAAGAGCTTTGCCACACTATGTAGCTTTTGAACTCAGCACAACCAAGACAAATGTCATAATGTCTGGCTTTGCTGGCTATTAACAACAATGGGGAATACCCCTAGAAAAGCATAAGAGAAAGAAAGCCTGTTCTTAAAGGGCTCAGGCACAAATTCACTTGTTTCAGAAAGCAACACAAAATCACCAGAAAGAAAGGTGCACAGTCCTTTGGTGAAAAGAGACTCATTTGATAGGCTATGGGTGCATCTCAGGGAGGCTGGAGGCGGCTGAGACCACCTCACCTGGGACTGAAACATTGGCAGCAGCCATTATTGTGACTCTGCACAAGCATGCTGACACAGATGCTGACAGACACCAAAGGAGTTCTTCCTCTGGCCTGTTAGCACAAGGATTTGCCCTGTCCACTAGAGCACTGATTTAATCCAGCACAGCCAGGGCAGACAGCCTGCCCTAGGGACTGGCCCTACCCAACAGCAAGCCTTTGGGCAACTTGTGGGCCAACATAAGTGGGGTGTGTGGGACCTGTGCAGCGGGGAGAGTGGGTCTGCCTCTGTGGGACAGGGCATGCATGAGGGACGGGAATGTGTTGGCAGAGGGTGTGGAACACTGCAACAGGGTGAGTGGGTCCACTTCAGTGGGGTGGGGCATGTGCACGGGACAAGACTGCATTGATAGGGTGTGGGGGCCTGCGTGAGTGGGGCTTCTCAACTGCAGTAGACTTGTGCTACTCAAACAGCCACATGGGGGATCTGCTCCACCTTCTAATGCCTGAAACAATTATGTGCTGCCATGCCTGGGGCCACCCCCCAGCTGCACTCCTGAGAGGGCTGACAACAGCTTTGCAGTCCTAAAGCCTACAGCAATTAAAAGCCCCTGAGCCAAGAAACCAGCAACACTGGGGGCCTACTTAGTTAACAGAAAAGCTACAACAGGAATGCATTATTGGACCTTGCAGCCAACTGTGTTGGGGCTCCTCCCACCCAATAAAGTGACTGAAGGGACTATAGCAGCCACAAGCAGCTGATCATCACAACCAGCCAGCCGGGGGGACAGCTTAGCCTCCCCATCCACCTGCAGCAAGAGCAACCCCACCACAACAGAAGGACACACGTAGCCCTCATAGGGGAAACTCCAGGGATATTTGGAAGCAGTGATGAGAGGGAAGCACACTGTGGGGCCTCATAAGGCATCTCTTACATAAGACCACTTCTCCAAGATTGGAAGATGTAGCTGATCTAACTAATACATGGATCTAGGCAAAGAGAAATAGGCAAAGTGAGGAGACAAAAGAATATGCTCCAAATAAGGGAACAGGACAAGTCCTTAGAAAAAGAACTAAATGAAACAGATATAAGGAATCTATCTGATAAAGAGTACAAACTAATAGTCATAAGGATGCTCACTGATCTTGGGAGGAGAATAGATGAACACAGTCAGAACTTCAACAAAGATTTGGAAAATATAAAAAAGAACCCATCGGAACTGAAGAACACAATAATGGAAATGAAAAATTCACTAGAGGGAATCAATAACAGAGTAGGTGATATAGAAGAATGGATCCAAGAGCTGGATGAAAGACTAGAGGAAATCACCCAAGCTGAACAGATAAAAGAATTAAAAGGAATGAGGACAGTCTAAGGGACCTCTGGACGAACATCAAGCACACTAATATCTGTATTATAGATGTCCCAGAAGGAGAAGAGAGAGACAAAGGGGCAGAGAATCTATTTGAAGAAATAGTAGCTGAAAACTTTCCTAATCTAAGGAAAGGACCATATCCAGGTACAGGAAGCACAGAGAACACCAAACAAGATGAACCCAAAAAGGCCCACACCAAGACACATTATATTTAAAATGTCAAGAATTAAAGATAAAGAGAGAATCCTAAAAGCTACAAGAGAAAGGCAACAAGTCACATACAAAGGAAACCCCATAAGGCTATCAGCTGACTTCTTGGCAGAAACCTTACAGGCTAGAAGGGAGTGGCGTGATATATTTAAAGTGCTGAAAGAAAAAAACCTACAGCCAAGAACACTCTACCCAGCAAGGTTATCATTTAGAATGGAAGGAGAGATAAAGAGTTTTCCAGACAGGAAAAACTAAAGGAGTTTATCAACAATAAACCAACCTTATCAGAAATGCTAAAGGGAATTATTTATGTGGAAAAGACCACAAATAGAAATATGAAAAATATAAAAATAAAAAAACAATAAAATCACTGGTAAAGGCAAATATACAGTAAGGTAGCAAATCAACCACCTATGAAGCTAATATGAATGTCCAAAGACAAAAATACTAAAATTATCTATTTCTGTGATAAGAGGGTAATGGATACCCACACACATAAAAGAGGTTAAATATGACATCAAAAACATAAAATGTGGGAGGAGGAGAGTAAAAGAGTAGAGATTTTAGCAAAAGGTCAAACTTAAGAGACCATCAACTTAATATAGATTGCTATTTACATAGGTTATTATATATGAACATCATGGTTATCACAAACCAGGAACCTATAATAAATACACAAAAAACTAATAGAAAAGAACTCAAACATAATATTAAGAAAGCCATCAAACCACAAGGAAAAAGAGCAGGAGAAGAAAGGAACATAGAAGAACTACTTAAACACCAAGAAAAAAAGTAACAAAACGGCAACAAGTACATACTTATCAATAGCTACTTTAAATGTCAATGGACTAAATCTGCCAATAAAAAAGCATAAGATGGTTGATTGGATTAAAAAAAAAGACCCATATATATGCTGCCTACAAGAGACATACTTAAGAACTAAAGACACTCACAAACTGAAAGTGAAAGGATGGAAAAATATACTCCGTGGAAATGGTAATGAGAAGAAAGCTGGAATAGCAGCACTTATATCAGACAAAATAGACTTTAAAACGAAAAGTGTAATGAGGGCCAGAGAAGGGCACTACATAATGATGAAGGGAACAATCCCACAAGAGGATATAACACTTGTAAATATCTATTCACCCAACAAAGGAGCACCTAAATATATAAAGCAATTATTAACAGACATAAAAGGAGAAGTAGACAGTAACACAATAATAGTAGAGGAATTTAACACTCCACTTACACCAGTGGAGAGATCATCCAAACAGAAGATCAATAAGGAAACATTGGCCTTAGATGACACATTAGACCAGATGGACTTAGTAGATATATACAGAACATTCAATCCAAAAACCAGAAAATACATATTCTTTTCATAGGCACATGGAACATTCTCCAGGATAGATCACATATTAGGCCACAAAACAAGTCTCAACAAATTTAAGAAGACTGAAATAATACAAAGCATCTTTTCTGACCACAATGATATGAAACTAGAAATTAACTACAGGAAGAAAACTAGTAGGGCCACAAATATGTGGAGATTAAACAAAATGCTACTGAATAACTATTGAGTCAATGAAGAAATCAAAGGAGAAATCAAAAAATACCTGGAGACAAATGAAAATGAAAATATGACATGCCAGAATTTATGAGATTTGACCGCAAAAGCAGTCAAAAGGGAAGTTTATAGCAATACAGGCCTATCTCAACAAACAAGAAAAATCTCAAATAAAAAATCTAACAGTGCACCTAAAGCAACTGGAAAAAGAAGAACAAGCAAAGCTCAAAATCAATAGAAGGATGGAAATAATAAAAATCAGAGCAGAAAGAAATGTAATAGAGACTAAAAAATGTAAAAAATCAATGAAAGTAAGAGCTGTTTCTTTGGAAAGGTAAAGAAAATTGATAAATCTTTAGCTAGACTCACCAAGAGAAAAAGAGAGAAGGGTCACATAAATAAAATCAGAAATGGAAGAGGAGAAATTACAATGGACACCTCAGGAATACAAAAGATTATAAAAGAATACTATGAAAAGCTATACACTAATAAATTGGATAATCTAGAAGAAATGGATACATTCTTAGAATCATACAACCTTCCAAAACTGTATCAAGAAGAAAAGAGAATTTGAATAGACCACTCACCAGTAAGGAGATCGAAACATTAATCAAAACTCCCCCCCACAAAAAGTCCAGGACCAGGTGGCTTCCCTGATGAATTCTACAAAACATTCAAAGAACACCTAATACCTAACCTTCTCAAATTCTTCCAAAAAAATTGAAGAGGAGAGGAAGCTTCCTAACTCATTCTACGAGGCCAATATTACCCTGATACCAAAGCAGACAAGGACAACAAAACAAGAGAAAATTACAGGCCAATATCACTGATGAACATCGATGCAAAATCCTCAACAAAATACTAGCACATCGAATACAATAGTACATTAAAAAGATCATATACCATGATCAAGTGGGATTTATTCCAGGGATGCATGGATGGTTCAACATCCACAAATTAATCAACGTGATACACCACATTAACAAAATGAAGAATAGAAATCACTTGATCGTCTCAATAGATGCAGAGAAAGCATTTGAGAAGATACAGCAACGATTTGTGATAAAAACTCTGAATAAAATGGGTATAGAAGGAAAGTACCTCCACATAATAAAGGCCATATATGACAAACCCACACCTAATATCATCCTCAATGAAGAAAAACTGAAAACTATCCCTTTAAAAACAGGAACCAGACAAGGATGCCCACTTTCACCATCTTATTTAATATAGTATTGGAAGTCCTAGCCAGAGCAATTAGGTAAGCAACAGAAATAAAAGAGATCCAAATTGGAAAGGAAGAAGTAAAGCTGTCATTATTCGCAGGTGACATGATTTTATATACAGAAAACTGTAGGGAATCCAGAAAAAAACTATTAGAAATAAAAAACAATTACAGTAAAGTTGTGGGGTACAAAATCAACACACAAAGATCAGTTACTTTTCTAGACTGTAACAATGAACTAGCAGAAGGAGAATCAAGAATACAATCCCATTTACAATCAGAAAAAAACGAATAAAATATCTAGGAAAAAATTTAACCAAAGAGATGAGAGACCTATACACTGAAACATATAAAGCATTGCTGGAAAAATTAAAGAAGACATAAAGAAAAGGAAAGATAACCCCTGCTCACGTATTGGAAGAATTAACATAGTTAAAATATCTATACTTCCTAAAGCAACCTACAGATTCAATGCAATCTCTGTCAAAGTCCCAACAACAATTTTCGCAGAAATAGAACAAAGAATCCTAAAATTTATATGGAACAAAATACTCCGAATAGCCAAAACAATCCTGAGAAGAAAGAGCAAAGCTGGAGGTATCACACTCCTTGATTTCAAAATATACTACAAACCCATAGTAATCAAAAGAGTATGGTACAGGCACAAAAACAGACACACAGATCAATGGAACAGAACTGAGAGCCCAGAAATAAACCCACACATCTATGGGCAGCTAATTTTTGACGAGGGAGCCAGAGCCAAGAACATACAACAGAGAAAGGAAAGTCTCTTCAACAAATGGTATTGGGAAAACTGGACAGACACATGCAAAAGAATGAATGTAGACCATTATCTTATGACATACACAAAAATTAACTTAAAACGGATTAAAGATTTAAATGTAAGAAGCGAAAACATAAAACTTCTAGAAGAAAACATAGGCAGTAAGCTCTTCAACATTGGTCTTAGCAGCCTATTTTCAAATACTATATCTGACCGTGCAAGGGAAACAAGAGAAAAAATAAACAAATGGGACTACATCAAACTAAAACCTTCTGCACAGCAAAGGAAACCATCAACAAAACTAAAAGACAATCTAACAATTGGAAGAAGATATTTGCAAACCATGTATCTGATAAGGGGTTAATATCCAAAATATATAAAGAACTCATACATCTCAACATCAAAAAACAAACAACCTATTAAAAAATGGGCAAAAGCCCTGAACAGACATTTCTCCAAAGAAGATATACAGATGGCCAACAGGCTCATGAAAATATGTTCAACATCACTAATTATCAGGGAAATGAAAATCAAAACTACAATGAGATATCACTTCATGCCTGTCAGAATGGCTGTTATTAAAAAGACAAGAAATAACTAGTGTTGGAGAGGATGTGGAGAGAAGGGAACTCGCATACACTGTTGGTGGGAATGCAAACTGTTACAGCCACTATGGAAAACAGTATGGAGATTCCTCAAAAAATTAAGACTAGAGCTACCATACGATTCACCGATTCCACTGCTGGATATTTATCCAAAGAACATGAAAACATGAACATGTAAAGATATCTGCACCCCTATGTTCATTGCAGCATTACTCACAATAGCGAGGACTTCGAAACAACCTCGGTGCCCATCAAGGGATGAATGAATAAAGAAGATGTGGTATATATACACAATGGAATACTACTCATCTTTAAAAAAACATGAAATCTTGCCATTTGAAACCATATAGATGGACCTTTAGGGTACTATGCTAAGTGAAATAAGTCAGACGGAGAAAGTCAAATACTGTATGATCTCACTCATAAATAGAAGATAAAAACAACAACAACAACAACAACAAGGGCCTGTTCAGTGGTGTAGTGCTTAAGTTCTCATGCTCCACCTCTGCAGCCCGGGGTTCACGGGTTCAGATCATGGGTGTGGACTTACACACTGCTTGTCACACCATGTTGTGTCAGCATCCCACATACAAAGTAGAGGAAGATTGGCACAGATGTTAGCTCAGCAACAATCTTCCTCAAGAAAAAAGGGGAAGATTGGCAACAGATGTTAGCTCAGGGCCAATCTTCCTCACCAAAAACAACAACAACTAACAAACACATAGAAACAGAGGTTAGATTGGTGGTTACCAGATGGGAAAGGGAACGGAGGAGGGTGAAGGAGATGACTGGGCACATGTGTATGGTGATGGATGGTAATTAGTATTTGGGTGGTGAACATGATGTAGTCTACAGAGAAATTGAAGTATAATGATCTACACCTGAAATTTATAGACAGTTATAAACCAGTTACCTCAATAAAAATATGTAAATAAAGACATTGAAACAAAGAGTTAATTTTTAGTTTACTGATTATGTTATTTAATGGTTATCTTTTTAAAAACTTATTTGCTTCCCTCACTGGTCTATAAGCTAACTTAGAGTAGGGACCAGGCTGTTTTTATCTTTGAATCTCTAGTTACAGTCCCTTACAAACATTAGGAGCTCAATAAAAGTTGCTTATGTGAAATGAAGGATGTTTATAAGATGCTTGTCTCTCTGCCTCCAGTGTGGTCCATACATGGTTCCCAAATAATAGACCTCTGTGAATCAAATGGCATTGGAGCATTTTGAAAATCTGCAACATTTTTACTCATCAAAACATTCAATTCAGTTCAATTCCACAGACAGATAATTATTTAACTTCTACTTTGTGCTTACCACTCAGGTCGGAGTATGAAGACATCTTATTAACTGTAAGGCAATATGCAAGTAGAAAGGATCTTGTTACAAGGTACTGTGCTAGGGACCATATCTCTGCCTTCATTAGTTCTTCACAGTTGGATAAACAATGACCCTCCCACTTGTCAGCTTATTCTAAACTCAGCCTCTAGGTCAACATGACTGAATTGGGATGTATAGCAGCAGCCTTCCCACCACAGTTTAGCAGGATAAGGCTGAGCATAAACCTTCTCTAAATGTGGGATCAGTGCCTCTGGAGGCAGACTTCTGATACCTTTGTTGCCCTTACGTCTCAGTGTACATTCATCTGCCCCCCGATATCCAAAACTATGGCACAGTGGTCCAGGAAAGAGGACTGAGCTTGTATACAGGACTTAGACTCTTGGACTGGCTAGCCCAGCTACACTACCAACCTAATTGCTTCAGTATCTCCAGACTCCAGTCCTCCCTAGCAGATGAATTTCAGGCAAAGCTTTGGCTTTCCTTCCTTCTCTACAGTGTTTCTGAGAATGGCCTCATAAGCTTCATACTGATATCAAATTATTTCACTTTGTGAGATGTTAAACTTATGACTAAAATTATTCCACTCATAATAGGTATAGAATCTAGTGAGTGATTAAAATAGGTTATAGAATGTGATTTCTTCATTCACCAATTGATTCCAAAAATACGTACTGAGTACTTGGGAAGGAAGTACTGTGGAAGCCCACATAGAAGAAGACATTTACCAAGAGTGTCAGAGAATCATTTCTTCAAAAGATCAGATTACCATGTGTGAAGGGAAGAGGGGAGGTACACCTGTCCTAAAATGCCATCACAGAGATCTGCACACCTGTAGCAAAGCCTTTAGGGTAAAGAATATCTATGATACAGCACATGTAGAAATTGGTTCATTTCCAGTGTGGTAAAGCTGTCTGCGAATAGCCAGATCATTTCAGATTGGCTGTGAAACATTCATTATTAATACAAGGGTAATTGAGTTTGAATTACTAATTGCCACCTGTTCAAGTTCACATTGCATCTGACTTGTGCAAAATTAGCATGACTATCTGCAAACAGAAACTCCTATTCATGAGCTATTCACCCTAGGTGAAAATAGGGTACCAATATGCACTCTTCCTGATATATCTTATTGGCATGGTGAACATCTTAAAAAATCATTGCTATACAGTGCCTCAGTCTACCGACAACTTCATTGACACAACATTTAATTAAGCATCAAGTAATTTTTGGTGTGTTTTTTGTAGATGAGTCTGATACATTACTTGTATTCAAATGGCTGATGACAGCAATAAAACAATTGCCCTATAAACTGATTGTTTTTGAAGGTTTTTGTATTTGAGTTCAGAAATATGTTAAATCTACTTCCTTACACCATATGTCAAGATTTCTCGATTTTGACCCATGATATTTATTTGATATTTTAGCTATAATCTCCCTTTTGTGTACATTGAGGATTGTAAAGAAATGTAGGAGAACAGAGACTAGGTTGCCAGATATTATAACATTTATAGTTCTGGGTTACCAGAGAATCTTTGCTATGACACTATACAACTGCACCACATAACTTTGAGGCAAGAATACCTGATACTTTTGGCCATCATCGTATAGTTCTCTTTTTACTGAGGAGGAAGCTGAAGCCAAGAGATGTCAAGTGCATTGCTCCAGGTCACACAGCTAGATAATAGCAGAATTGAGACTAGAAGTCATGCTATCATTTCCAAGGCGATTTCTCTTTTCACTTTAGTGTAAAGTGGGCTTGTGTTAGAGCTCATTGGGGATTTACTCAGAAGGAACTCATTATAAGGTGGATTCTTTTCATGATGTGGGCCTGGGAAATGATTTATGAAGTCTGATGAATTTAGAAGGTGTGTGTGTTTGTGTGTGTGTGTGTGTGTGTGTGTGTGTGTGTTTGTACGCTCACGCGCACATGTGTTTGATCAGACTACATTTCTTGAATAATTGTATATATAAAGATGGGACCAACTTTATAATGAGCCTTCCACATGGAGCTCCCTGCAGGTGTTTTTTGAATTTTATAGATATTAGACTATAGCCACTTAGAGCTAAAGGAGCTTTGGATGAGTGGTTCCTAATCTCATAGGGGGTTAAGGACCTCTTTGAGCATCAGAGAAAAGCTTTCTGCATATGAAAATGCACATGCTCACAAAATTGTATGTACTACATCCAGGGGTTCCTGGAGCCACAACAACCCAGGATGAGCTCCTTTCACTCTTCCTCATTTGCAAAAGGGGTGTGTGGAGGAGAGGTTACATCCTGTCTTATAAATTGTCTATTCCAACTCCTGTACTTTGTACAGAGGAGGATACATCTAAACAGAGGGGAAAAGACTTCCAAAGGTCACAAATCTTGCCCCTAATTTGTGGAGTTTAGACTACTGTTCTTTTCACTTAACCAATTCATTGCAATATTTTTTGCCTTTTTCATCAGAAGATGATATACAAATGAAATACTATCATATTTATTTATATAGATTAGGTCATGCTTTCACTGCAAAGCATTGAGACACTAATTTTTATTCATAACTGCTTAGGCATACATTACAGAAAACTTCCATATATAAAAAACATCCATAACGGGAGCTTGTATTATTTAAAACACTGAGTTTAGGGCTTTATATAGATTCGAATTGCAAGGTGTAATTATTTATACACTCCTCAGTGCTAGGTACAGAATCAACTGCTGAGACTGGCACTATAAAATATCTTTCTTTCTTAGAACATCATTCCTGCCATTACTGTATAAAGGTAATTGGAAGTGGTTTCAGTCTTTAAGTCTCCAGTGGTTAGCTTGACAATTATAAAATTAGTGTACATTTTAGATGACATACTTAGTTACGTAATTGTCACAATTATCCAAATTACTTCCCATAAATGCAGCAAAGTGCATGTGTTCTTAAATCCATCATTTGGCTTATTGATATTGTGCACAATGGCCCCTCACATCCTTTTGTAGAACAGTTTTGCAAAGGCTTTTCCTTGACATGGAAATCAACAAAGCACCATTACCACCTGATTTACAGGGGAAGGGGGGCAGATGGAACTGGTTCATATAGCACTACAGACTTAGCCCCTCAAAATGCATTGTCCAGGAACAGGACCTCCTGGTTTAATAGGCTTCTTGTCAATCCATAGGGGGAAAACAACCAGGAGAGGGAGCTGAGAATGCTTAGCGGAGATGGGCCAGCACTGAGAAGACCTGCAGAGACTGGTATTATACTCTTGGTAAAACCCTGAAAGCAAGTTAGCAGTCCTGCAAACATAAGAAAGCAAGTACACCTGCCTTTCCAATCATTATTTTTTACTTTTGTGATGAAAGCATAAAGTAGAAATGTTACTGATTTTAACATTTATATTCATATTCTTTCCCCATCCTAGGCAGAAAAACCCTTTGCTTTTGCTCTAAGCAGGAAATAACTATTGCAGCAGAGATCTATGTAGGCTGAAGCTTCTTCTCTCATCACATCTTATAGAGCTCCACTGAAGTGATGGTCCTAATGGATTCTGACCAGTTTACCCTCCAGCTTACAAGCCTCTGTTTGCTCTCTCTTGCTACTCTATCACTTAACAAGATTAGGTGCACTTTCCTTAGCTTGGCAAACAAGATCTTTCCCAATCTGACTTCCTCTCCAAATGCACCCTTACCTTCTCCCCTACGTATAACCTATACTATAGCTCACTGAGTTATCTAAAATGTCACCTGTCATGCCAAGCTCTTGAGTCCTTTCTTTTTAATTGGCCATTCCGTGTGCTAGAATTGCCATCTCTTCCTCTGCCACGTAAAATTCATTCTGCAAGACTCTGCACGTTATTCAAGACTTCCCTAACATTCAGTCCCTTCCCCCGAGACAGAGTTAATTAATATACTTTCTGTGTTTACCAGTACTTAGAGGGCTTCTGGTATGCCATGCACCAAGTGGTAGTGCAGTTCATCTGTTTATGCGTCTTTCTTTCCCCACTAGAGCCAAGGTCAGGAAATGTGTTTTCTTTAATTTTGCTTTATCTATGCTGCCAGATTCATAATAAAAAAGTTGGTAAACTCTTATTCCTGCCCTTCCCTTTTCCAGATGGAACATAAACAAATCGGTGATTTCGTGGTCATTAAGATATCTAAAATATTTACTTTCAGCCCTGATGACAACCATATATTTAGCCATTTATTTCTCCCCATTAAAAAAGTAATAGTAGAATAGTTAATGTTTGATAAGTCAGCCAAAATGGTTTGATCATTTTTTATAATTCCACCTGTTCCTTGATTGTTTTATTGCTTTAAGTGGCACATCAGAATAATACACAGTCTTTTAAAAATGCAGAAGCCTCAGTCCCATCCCTCAGAGATTAGATTTCAGTTGGCCTGAGAAAGGGCCCAGACATCAGTATTTTTAAAAATCTCCCCACAATATTGAAATATGCAGCTAGGGTCAAGAATCACTGGTGTAGAAGCTGGAATTAACAGTTGAATCAGTGCCAACAGTCTCTACTTGTCCTTCGTTGGAAAAGATTACAACCACTGTTTCTTGAAAATATTTACTTACATTGAGCACTTTTCATATGTTACATGTGTACTACATACTCTCACATACACTTTAAATACAATACATTACATATTTTATCTTTACAGTCATGCACAGCATAACGTTTCTGTCAACGATGGACTGCATATATGATAGTGGTCCCATAAGACTCTAATGGAGCTGAAAAATTCCTATTGCCTAGTGACATCATAGCCATCATAATGTGGTAGCAAGAGAAAAGGAAACTGCAGGAGAAGAAAAAGAACCTCCAAGAAAACTCACAGTGGAGCGTTTAGCAGAAGCTTTGTAGACCTCAACAAGCTCCTTAAAAAATTTGAAAATGTGGATCCTAACATTGAAAGGTTTTCATTAATAGAAAGGAATGTTCATGGTACATTATCTGCTTACAGGCAAATCTGTGATGAAAAAAAGAAACAAACCAAGCAAACCACCAGGGACATATTTCTGAAAAGAGTGATGCCTCTTTAAGAAGAGCCTCACGCAGGTTCTTCAAGAGGTATTTCAGAAGAATGCATGTTATTGCCCCTAAAGACCTTCCAGTGGGACAAGATGTGGAGGCGGAAGACAGTGATTTGATGATCCTGATCCTGTGTAGGCCTAGGTTAACGTGTGTGTTTGCATCTTAGTTTTTCACAAAAAAGTTTAAAAAGTAAAAAAAAAAATAAAAAGTTTTAAAAGTAGAAACAAGCTTATAGAACAAGGATATAAAGAAAGAAAATATTTTTGTACAGCTGTACAATGTTTTTGCATTTCAAGCTGTTATTACAAAAGAGTCAAAAAGTTAAAAAAATTAAAGTTTATAAAGTAAAAATGTTACAGTAAGCTGTGGTTAATTTATTAATGAAGACAGAAAAATATTTTTTTATAAATTTAGTGGGGCCTAAGTGTACAGCATTTATAAATTCTATAGTAGAGTACAGTGAGGTCCCAGGCCTTCACATTCACTCACCACTCACTCACTGACTCACCCAGAGAAACTTCCAGTCCTGCAGGCTCCCTTCATGGTAAGTGCCCTATACAGGTGTACTACTTTTTATCTTTTATACCATATTTTTACTGAACCTTTTCTATGTTTAGATGCACAAATACTTACCATTGTGTTATAATTGCCTACAGTATTCTGTACAGTAACATCCTGTACAGGTTTGGAGCCTAGGAGCAGTATGCTGCACCATATAGCCTAGGAGTGTAGTAGGCTATACCATGTAGGTTTGTGTAAGTACACTCTATGATGTTCTCACAATGGTGAAATTGCCTAACGATGCATTTCTCAGAACATATCCCTGTTAAGTGACGCATGACTGTATATACATTTCAATTAGATGCCATTTGGTAGATGAGCCAGCCATGGCAGCAGGCATCTGTAGCAGTAATTAGAGTTGAGCTTGAACGTGTAGCAATGATTTCTAGTGATACATCTGGTTTAGTCATGGGCTCAAAAAGTAGGATCTAACCCAGGGATTCTAACTAAGTTTTACCTAAGTGGCTGATTGGAGAGCTGTGTTGTGAAGTCTTGTTAGAATGCAAGAGGGCTCAGCAGGAAAGAGTGCTGCGGTACTGTGGTCAACCAGGCATATTGCCATAGTCCTGGGTTGAGAGAGTCAATGGATTCATGTGTATGGGTACTATAATTGTTTCTCCAGATATTTTTTTTCAGAAGTCTTTTCACCATCCAGCAAACAGAAACTGATGCATTCGTCAGTGACCTGGAACAGAGCTGATTCAAGGATCTGTGGTGAAGCATTGAATATCTCTTGCAAATTAACGTCATGTAGTTTATGGTTGAAAGAGATTTGTCTTTTATTCCCCAGAAAGGCTGAGAACTGAAGGTGCTATCACATTTTTTCACAACTCCCACTGAAAATAGGTTTGGTGGTACTGATAAAGCAGATGAAACCACCAGAGCTTGGAGATGTCTTAGATATAGATAAGAATTTGCCAGCCAATAAAAGTATTATAAGACCTCTTTGTCTCTAACAGAGAGCACATATTGCCCCTTCTTTCACCGCCTATGAAAAAGGAAAACTGATCTATAAAATGAAATTGGATCTGTGCACCTCTGAGAACCATTCTTATCTGATTTATGCCCTCTGTACACACTGGAATATGGTAGCAAGATATAAACTGCTCAGGTATTCTAATAAATTTTCCTTCTCATCATTTAAGACTAGTTCTACCGCTGAGACAATACATTCTCTTAAAGGGTGTCTAACTCTAATTTTTCATTGCATATTGGAAACTATAATCCTACAGTTTGTGAGTATTTTTCCAACCTCTGTGATACCTCCCTGAACTGCAATATAAGAGATGACATTTATTTCTTTGATTGCAAAATATTGTGAGTTGTAAGGAATAACACCAATTTAGTCAAATATTTTGGGGCAAACATAGAAACAATGTAACATTGGATATACACATTAAGTTTATAGCACATCTCAATTCAGAAACATTAAAGTGCAAAAAAGATAAATACTTATAATCAAAGAAATATGAAACCACCATCTTCTTGCCTTTATATAGAACATTAGAGTTTACCAGGCATTTTTGCAGTTTCTGTCTCATGAGATCTTTAAATAAAAATCTGGATACTTGGGCCCAGAGAGAGAGAGAGAGAGAAAAAAAGAAAAAACATTCTTTACCAATGAGAGTGAGTAGAAGAGATCAGAAAGAGGGACCTGGGACAGATGACTGCTGATGTCCTTCTTCATGTGGGCCTTTCTCCCTGGGTCTCTCCCTGCCATTAGTTCTAAAGCTGCATGCTGATGAAGGAAGCCAGAAGCACCTGGAAGATTCTACTGAGTGTCCTTCCAGAGGAACTTATTGGCTCGTATGAGTGCCAGAGTCACTTGTTCTAGTGAAAGTCAGGATGATTAAATATGGGGATAAAAAATGACATTTTGTTTTGCAGGAGGATTATTACACTGTTTTCTTTTTAACTAAATGGAAAAGGCAATCATGATTAGCCATGTAGTGGTATTATGAGTATATGATGAATATTCTCTAGAGAGTACAGTAAATTTTCTTTAAAATGGTATTCTGCTTTTACTATCAGTTCAATAATGTTGGATGGTAAACTAAAGAAAATCATTTAATATCTTATTTTAGGCAATATAATAGTACATGTATTTTTCAGTGCAAACTAATGATTTCTAATTTTTTGAACTCTTCATGATACAGAAATAAAAATATAAGAAATATTCACTATTCCTTATTGTTTTTTATATTTAAATATTTATTGCATTTATTTAGGTTCATTGGAGGGAGTACTGATGTGACTCCATTGATTGTTGAATAGATTTCTATTTACTTAATTTGGATTGGCCAAATATATATATATTTTTTATTGTGGTAAGAACTCTTAACATGAGATCTCTCTTCTTAACAATTTTGAAATGTACAATATATTACTGTTAATTATAGGCACTATGTTGTACAGCAGATCTCTAGAACTTATTCATCTTGTATAATTAATACTTTATACATGTTGAACATCTCCCCATTTCCCCCTCCCTCCTGCCCCTGGCAACAACTATTCTACTTTCTGCTTCTGTAAGTTTGACTATTTTAGATTTCTCATATCAGTGAAATTATGCAGTATTTTTCCTTCTGTGACTTGCTTATTTCACTTGGCATAATGTCTTCCAGGTTTATCCATGTTGTTGCATATGGTAGCCCTCTTTTTTCAGGCTGAATAATATTCCATCATATATATCAAATTTTTTGTATTCATTCATCTGTTGGTGGATATTTAGGTCATTTCCATATCTTGGTTTCTGTGAATAATGCTGCAATAAACATAAGAGTGCAGATATCTTTTTAAGATACCGATTTCAATTCTTTTGGATATACATCGAAGAGTGGGATCGCTGGATCATATGGTAGTTCTAGTTTTAATTTTAAGGAACCTCCGTACTGTTTTTCAAAGCAGCTGCACCATTGTACACGCCCACCAACAGTGTGCAAGGGTTCCCTTTTCTCCATAGCCTAACTAACACTTGCTGTTAGGTGTGAGGTGATATCTCATTATGGTTTTGATTTTCATTTCCCTGATGATTAGTGATGTTGAGCACCTTTTCATGTACTTGTTGGCCATTTGTGTGTCTTCTTGGAGAAATATCTATTCAGTTTCTTTGCCCATTTTTTAATCAAGTTATTTGGCTTTCTTTTGCTATTGAATTGAATGAGTTCCTTGTATATTTTGGATATTAATCCCTTATCATGTATGTGGTTTGCAAATTTCCTCCCGTTCCATATGTTGACTTTTCATTCTGTTTGTTGATTGCTTCCTTTGCAGTGCAGAAGGTTTTTAGCTTGATGTAGTCCCACTTGTCTATTTTTTGTTGTTGTTGTTCAACACATCCTGGCTTTCATATCCCCATCTCCTGAGAAAGGTACTGAGTCAGTCATCTTTCCCTAGATTTTCTCATATAGCAAAGCTTGGGTCCTCCTATGTAGAAAGAAACCATTGATTACTCCATATATGGCTGCGACAGACGCAAGTCTAAAATGAGCTAAAATTGATAATTTCATTCCAAGTTACTGAAGGTGCCTGTCTTAGACTGCTTAGGTTGCCATAACAAAATGCCATAGACTAGGTGGCTTAACAATAGTCATTTATTTCTCACTGTACTGAAGGTTCCTGACTTGCAGATGGCCACATCTTCTTGCTGTATTTTCACATGGCAGAGAGAAAGGGCTCTGGTGTCCTTTCCTCTTCTTAGATGGTACAAATTCCATCATGAGAGCACCCTCATGATCTTATCTAAACCTCATTATTTCTCAAAAAGCCCATCTCCAAATATCATCACATTGGAGGTTAGGGCTTCAACATATGAATTTTGGAAGGACACAATTCACACCATAGCAATTTCTAAGCAAAATATCTGCTTGCCAGGAGACCCAGTCCAGTTTAGTAGCATGCAATGTGCTTCATCTACCAGCGGCTGAAACTAGACTTCTCTACCTTCTTGATTTTATTTCACAGATTAAACTGAAATTATGTCTTAAAAAAGTCATTAAAATAAGGTAGTGGATAGACAATGGATATTGAAATTATGACTTCTTTTTCTTTCCTACGTTTAATTAACAGAAAAGAGATTTTATAAATTATTTGTTGGCTAGCTTTTGATTCAATGCTTTCATGAAAAATAATTCTCTTGGTGTCGTAGAAAATCAGAAAGAGACTGATCTATAACAGTCATTGTGTGTTAACTATTGTGAAACAAATTATTTCAAAACTTATTGGATGAAAACAACAAGCTATTATCTCCTGCTTTCTGTGAATTAGGGATCTGGGAGTGGCTTATTTCAGTGCCTCTAGTTCAAGGTCTCTCATGAGGTTGCAATCAAGTTATATACCAGGATGCAGTCTCATCTAAAAGCTTGTTGGAGGAGGGAGAATTTACTTCCAACCTCATTCATGTGTTTTTTGGCAAGCCTTGGTCCCTTGTATGTGAGCCTCCTCAAAGGATTGCCTCGTGGCATAGTAGCTGACTTCCCCCAAGGCAAATAATGCAAGACAGGGTGAGAGAGAGCTTCTGAGATGGAAGTTGCAGTCCTTTCATAACCAAAAATGGCGAATAAACACATAAAACAATGCTCAACATCATAAACCATTAATGAAATTCAAATCAAAACCACAATGAGATACTGCTTCAGCCCCACTAAGATGGCTAAAATTAAAAAAGAGGGAGAGAGAGACAATAACAAGTGTTAGTGAGGATTTGGAGAAATTGGGAGCATCACACATTGCTATTGGGAATGTAAAATGATGTAACCACTACGGAAAATATTTTGACATTTCCAAAAAAAGTTAACCATAGAATTTTCGCATGATCCAGCAATTCCACATGCAAGTCTATACCCAAAATAATTGAAAACATATGTCCATAGGAAAATTATATGTGAATATTCATAGAAACATTATTCCTAGTAGCCAAAAAGTGGAAACTACCCAAATTTCCATCAATTGACTAAGGGATAAACATATGTTTGTGTATTCATACCCTAGAATATCATTTACTCATGAAAATGAATGAAGTCTTGATAAATCTACAACATGGATTAACAGTGCAAATCTTATGCTAGTTGAAATAAACCAGACAAAAAAACAGACACAAAAGTACACATATTGTATGATTTAATTTATATTAAGTATCCAGAAAAGGCAAATCAATTGAATCAGAAACTTGATTAGTGGTTGCCGGGAGCTGGGGGAGGAGGAAATAGGGAGTGACTGCTAATGGGTATAGGGTTTCTCTTGGGGTGATGAACATATACTGGAATTATATAGAGGTAATGGTTGCATAAGTCTGTGAATATGCTAATATTTACTGAATTATACACCCTAAAATTTTATGATTTTTGAATTATATCTCAATAAAACTATCACTAATAAAAGTGAATAAAAAATATTATGAATGCATTATAAGTATTACAGACTCCAAAAGAAGACATGAATGAGAACATCAGAATGATGTTTATTTTTCAGTGAAACTAAGTATGGGTGGTATGCTTGTAGATCCCTGGATCATTCCAGTAATTCTACATAATCATAAAGAGAATTATTAGAGCTGCAGAGGTGTAGTCAGGTTTAGATTAACTTCTAAAAGATTAATTTCTTGTTCTTAATTTCTTTTCTGAAAAACTGACAAAATTCATGGGAACTGGCTGTCCATGTCCTCGCCGCTTCTGGTTGAGAGGATATATATTTCTTCTTATTTAATATGCTGGTGTCTTATTAAAATGCAGATCTGGAAGTAGCAAAGGCTCACAATTCTTAAAATTTGGATTCAGTTTCTGAGACAGGTCATTGGTGGTCCTTCTCTGGAATTGTTTTCTCTCATAAAAATAAACAAGCATGGGCCAGCCCAGGTGGCCTAGTGGTTAAGTTCGGCGGGCTCTGCTTCAGCAGCCTGGGCCCAGTCCCCAGGCATGGACCTACACCACTTGTCTGTTAGCAGCCATGCTGTGGTGGCAGCCCACATAAAAGGAGAAAAAGGGGAAGATTGGCAACAGATGTTAGCTCAGGGTGAATCTTCCTCACCAAAAAAATAAATAAACAAGCAAACAAAAACCAACTGGTTCTACAGTGTTGGCCATCACCATCAGTTACATGTTTGCAAACATGACTCGGAGTTCTTAAGCTCTCTTTTTTGACAGACTGGCATACTATAAGGTTATGGTTTCTATTCATTTACTCAATGTTCACTGCTTTTGTCCAACTCACCTTATTTTAACCAAAAATCTTAACATTAAATAGAGCTCTAGTCAGAATGAATGCTTTTTTTTTATGTCGTGCAGGTACAACATAGGGGAATACAAAGGGGAACCATGTTTCTACTCTTTCAGAGGAAGTGTGATCTAACCTGCCAAAATTTCATTTAATTGATATAAACCCAAGAGTCGGTCAGGTGTGTTCAGTATAAACCTTCTCTGGCGTTTAAGAAAATTTCCAGCTGAATAGAATTTGACATTTTAATAAAAGGAAGTGGCATTGTGGTGCAGTCAGCATGCCTGACTAGAAACAGCCAACCATGCCGAGAAGATTATAAAGCTTTTCCTCATGCCCTTTAACTTGAATCCAGTAATCAAAAGATTGATTTAGTTCTCAAACTTAATTTGCAGCTCTAATTTTATTATCTTTCCAATCAGGTAGATCTTTTTAATTTATTGGATCAGCTGCAGCTGTGTCTCTGCTTGCACTGTGGGATACACCTTACTCCTCAGTTATTCCTAACCATAATGAGAGAAAGAAAAATAAAAAAGTCCAGAGTCATTGCCTTCCTGTGAGTCAAATCACGTCCCTGACTCCAGGAACTGGAATAATCTTTTTCCTTCGGTTAGAAGGATGTA
The DNA here is from genome assembly GCA_028646465.1 of Rhinoceros unicornis. NCBI lineage: Eukaryota > Metazoa > Chordata > Mammalia > Perissodactyla > Rhinocerotidae > Rhinoceros > Rhinoceros unicornis. The sequence continues at coordinate 8,337,273 of CM053558.1, read as the reverse complement.
GGGTTTAAGGATTAGGGAAATTTCAATATATAAGAAATTTCTCTTCATCAGTTTAGGGGAAAAAATATGTAGGGCTGTTCGCCTAATGCACACCAGAATCCAAAGGCAAAATAAAAAAAGAATATTGAAACATAAAAAGGATGGCTGACCTGAAGTAAACATCACTTTTAAAAATAGTGTTCTTAACCTTTATTCTAAACCAAGACAAGTACATCCGTTTGCTGTATACATTGTGGTACACCAGAAAACCCCGTTGTTAGACTACTGACACGCATTGCTAAACTAACAGCCACTTATCGTAAAGTCAAGCTACCCAGTTACTGGCAGATGATATAGAAGGGTTATTTTAAAATAAGCTAGATGTTGGGAAAGAAGTTAATTGTGCTTTCAGTACATACCACCTTTCTTCCTCTTAAGCTACGGGATCAGGAAGCGCCCATGTAGGCTGCACTAGCAGTGTCTAGGAAGTAAGGGGGGCTTGAGGAGAGGGTAAGAGACCTTGAGCACTTGAATTTCTGCAATATGCTTTATGGGGACGGGGGCGCTAGAAAGCAGCCAGGTGACCCAATCTCTACATATCTTTTCTTTTTCTCATGCCACCTGCCTCATTGCTCATTCACCTCTCTTTTTTTACATTTTTATCTTTGGTATCACTATATTTCCAGTGTATATCAGAGAATTTGGATATTAGAGAAAAGAAAAAAATGTATACCTTAGGATTTTACCTCAAACACTGTTAGCATTTTTTGTATTCCCCTTACCTCTGCAGCATCTTGTCATACACATAGTGCAATATATCTATAGTTATCACTGTATGCTTTTACATCCTGCTTTTTTCTATTTACCATGTCTGTACAAGCCTACCCACCCTCATCCACCAAGACTCCTCAACTATTCAAAAGATCTAAAAGTTTGCTCTTGTCCATCTGGCCCTAGATCCTAAGTTTAATGAGAGGGAGACTTGATGGCACGTTTGGTCAAGGTTTTATATGCCCCTCTTTTCTCAGTTCTGAATAAATATTCTCTATGTTTGATAATGCCATCCAATTTCTCTACTTCTTTTCTAGAATGATTAAATATTCAACATTAAATAAAGGTACTCAGTCCCACTCTTGTAAAACTTTCTGAGGGTTCAGAAGATTTAAAACAAGTTCAGACCAATCTGCCTCTCTCCCTCTCTCTGTCTCTCTGCCTCTCTCTCTCTCACACACACATACACAACGAAAAAAACAAAACAAACAAAGCAAAACAAAAACAAATAAAATAACCTTAACGTGTCCAGCATGGAACAACTTTCAAGGAAGGGTGTTGTGCTGTCTATTCGAAATCCAGACCCTAATTACATGGCATCATTCCCACAGCGCAATGATAGCCATAGGAGTGAGCACAGGATGTCTCTGTGCCTTGACCCATATTCTGCCCCTAAGTCCCACCAAAGCATGTATTGCAAAGAGCATAATTTGGTAAATGCCTCCAAAAACAAAAAAAATTTGAAATGGAGATTTTTCTAACTAACATCCCAGTACTCTCCCAGCCCCGCTCCCCTGCACCATGAATTTCTTTGCCTTATTCAGTCCCATCTCTTCAGGCATGAACTAGCACCCTTTGCTTTGGGAGTTGGGGGGTATTGATAAAATTCCTGCGTATTCCTGCTGGTGGACCCTCGTGTTTCCCAGGCTATGTTGTCCCTGACGGGGCTCCCGCACCCAAGTAGAACTGGAAGGTGAATTCTCTGGGAAAGCCTCTACTGGCATTCTGATCCTCCCTCTGGAGCACAGCTGAGCACGCAGCACCTGCTTTGAATAGCGAATAGACTGGAGAGCTGCCCAAGACTATTCCCAGGTGAGCTGGACAGAGATCCCGATTTCTGCGGAAAGAAGCCATAAGGTAGATTACAAATTAACGCAGCATACTATCCTGCTTCACAACTACAGGCTTAAACCAGGGCACCGGAAGGAGAATGAAGGGCTCTCACATTTCATGATTAGAGGACAAATACATTTAGCTAGGCATTCAGTACTTTGTTTGATCCTAGGTAAAACGAACTGAGAATTTTTCTACAGCAGAGGCAGTAGTTATGCTGCACCCAGTTACTTTTCCAGGGAATCGAAAGACCCTTCTACTTAACTCCACTCTCCATGGAATCCTTCACTGATGCTTCCCATTGCTGCTCTGCGTGACCTAAGAGTACCATTAGTAGACTTAGTTGTTTGAGTGAAACAGAGAGTCAGAGGAGAAAGACTATTTTATTAGAGGTTGTTTTAGGGGAAGGGAGAAGCATGGTGTAAGCAAGAGTGGGTAATAACCATGCCATGGGGTAACACCAAGGGAGAAAGTCTGGGCCCTAGTTGGAGGAACACCTGGAGCCTACACATGGGGAAAGAGATGAGGGAGTGAGACTGAACTTCCTAATAAGATATAGGATTATGTCAGAGCGACAGACAAATGGGTCAGGCACTGAATTGTTAGTGGCAAATATGTTGTGTGTTACCAAATGCCTTTCAAAGCTGGAAGCAGGGACCAGAATAAATATAACTTGAGTTCAAAGGGGAGAATGGAAGCAAACTCTAAGTTTCTGAGATGGAGTTTAGTTTTGTGGGCATGTGATTATTCATTCACTATATACACTTGCTGAGTGATAGCAGGGTGGGAGGAGATGAAGTGGCAAAGATGTGGTCCTCAAGGAGGTACGACAAGCTAGCTAAGGCAAGTTGAAGAATATATGTACCTCTTTCACTTCTCTGACCATTTTCTGCCTTGCACTACAAGGTGCTGGCTAACACAATGGCCTTAGCTGCAGCAGACATTTAGGTTCTAGCACTCGCTCAGCTGTGGTGGCTGGAAAGGCAAAGCCCTTCTCTCTAGCTAGGTCTTGATCTACGCGTTGCCATAGATAAAGTTGGTGCAAGGGGATCATTTGACTGGTAATTACATCATGATGAATGAAAAATGTTTATTCAAATGCAGATGTATTTCAGTAGAAATTATACTTGAAAGTTTGCCACATTGAAAACAATCTAAATAATTTAGTCTCAAGGGAATTATTTTAGTCTTTATTCGAATTATTTTAGGAACACAGCTATATGGCAAAGATTTCCATGTAGGTTTAAAGACAGTTGGTCATTAATTGTCAGGAATCTGGCTCTTCCCAATGTGATTTCATTACTGTTCACACCTTTGAAAGAGATGATTTGCTATACTGTTCAGCCTTAATTACCCAATGACTGTTGACCTGCAAGGCCAGAAGCACACAGCTCCAGAATGCTGATATGAGGGCTGATTTCCACTCCAGCAGAGGGTAGAAGTGATGCTTGCAGTGTCCTAAAGAAGAGTCACTGGTAGGTCTGCTACTGGACATCCCCTAGGTAAAGAAAGCTTGATTTGCAATGTGCACTGTAAATGTGATAGAAGAGCTAGTGTGAGTTGAATCATTAAAAAGGAAAATAGCCATGACTTGTTGATTTTGAGGTTGGCATGTCTGTACTACTGACCTTTGACTGATTTTCAGACCAGGTTTTTTAGGATACACAGGAAATTAGAAGAATTGCATTCAGGCCTTGTTTATATTAAGCAAAAGATTCCACAGTGTAGTAGTATGGTTTAAGTGTCTTAGAGCTGTGCAAAAGAGAAGATACAAATAATGAACAAACATATAGAGAAATTCCATCCTTGCAAATAAAAAAAGAAAGAGAGATTAAAACAGTCACAGAGTATCATTTATCCTTTGTGGCATCAACTTCAGAAAATTATGAACATCCCTTAAGCAATTCTCAAGCCTGTCACCTGTCATTATGGATTTGTTTTCTGTATGATATTTTGCAGACCTAGACTCCCCGAAGACAGGTTTCAGACGTTTCTGTACCTGCAAATCAGCCAGCAAACGGTTTTAGGTATTAAACATGCAATGCATATTTTAGAATTAAATTTATACTCTCAATTCATATCACATCTTAGGGTAAAAAAAAAAAGTGTGTGTGTGTGTGTGTGTTTTAAGCTATTGGTCAACAGCTGGCAGATAATAAATATTTGTTCACTCACTCATTCATTAAAAAAAAAGTGTAACAAGTGCCAGATATCATTCTAGGCACTGGTAATACAACAGTAGAGCTTCAATTTTAGTGGAGGGGAAATGCATAATAAACATGAAAAGTAGCTTATGTAATATTGTTATAAGTGATCAATGATAAGTGATGTGGACATAACATAGAACAGAATAAGAGGGAATGGAATTGCTGGTGGTAGTTTGTAATCTTAGATTGGTCAGGGCCTGAGTCACTGAAAAGTTGTCATGTGAATAAAGACTTAAATGAGATGAGGGAGTGAGCTGTGTATATAACTGGGAGAAGAGTGTTCCAGGTAGAGGGAGAAAGGGTAAAATCTCTGAGGCCGAGATGTGTCTCGCAGGTTTGAATAACTGCAAGGAGGTCGGTGTGGCTGTAGTGGAGCAAGCGAAGAAGAAATTTAGGTAGTAAGATATGAGGTGAAAGAGGTAATAGAAGGACAGATCAATAGGATATCGTTGAACTTGTTGGATATACCATAAGAAAAATAGGGCACCATTGGGGAGATTTGAACAGATGAAATGCCATGATTTGACTTACATTTAAGAGGGTCACTCTGGCTGCTCTGTTGAGAAGATACTCCAAAAGGGCAAGGGTAGAGGCAGGGAGATGGGTGGGAGGCAATCAAAATAACTGGAATCCTATACACAAGAAGTTTTGTAGGGCCAATGATTTTAAACTATTGACTTAGGTAGCAAATTGCTCAGAGTTGCTCATTAATAGCTAAATATTGAAAAATCCTTGAATAACAAATATCTATAAGACCCAAGATTTTGAAAGAATTTTGCCCTGACATTTAGAATTTTCTTGATCCTTCATAAAAATCAGTCCACTTTGAAGCTCCATGGATGGAACATGGAAAAAGTTCAGACAACTGTTAGCAAGATGATTAAATCATTGGAAAATAAGGGCTTTGAAGAAAGGTTCATGGAACTGGGATTGTTCAGCTTGGAAAATAGAAGACCAAGAGGGGATTTAATAATGGTCTTTAAGTGTATAAAGAGCTATTACACAGAGAATGCTCACCAGCTGGTCTCAATCTTCTCTTAGGACAGAACAAGGAGAATGGACTCTAAATTGAATCATGAGGGATTTAGGCAAAATACTAGGAAGAATTTTCTGACAAGGAGTGTTGTTAAAGATTGAGATAGGATACTAGTCCGGGATTCATCTGACTCTGCATCCTGGCAGTGTGCCTGAAATTCCAAGCATTTGATCCATTAATGTCAATTCAATATGTATTTCTTGAGAGCTCACTGTGTGCAAGGTACCATAGGCTAAGATACTTTCTGTGGAAGGCCATTGTTGCAATTCATCTATTGACTTTGTAACTAGTGAGTTATAAATTCAAAAATCAGAAAGCAGAACCCTAAGGTGGTACATAAGACCAGTTAACTTTGACATGCAGGTATCAGTAGAATGTGATGGAAGGGGAAAAAAGGTGTAGAGTGGAAGTGTGTGCCCGAAAGAAGGGGTACAGGTAGGCTTAGAGTGGTGGATGAAATTGAGTCATGAGGACTCATTTTGCTCAAGGGCAAAGGTAGTGTTACTGTTCTCCTTGCCTCCTTGCTTTATTGGAGTAGTGTAGAGCAGTGGTGGGGAGGCTTGTATTGCACCGGTCAGTCCCATAGATGAGAGCAATGTAAAGCAATCAAAAAAGACACGAATACAAGAAACGTTTTTTCCGAGTCCAATTTAATTTTTAACCACTATCTTTACTTCTCCTACTACAAGTTTCTTCCCCTTGAGTGCGGAGTGAGGTTTGGTCCAAGTGTTTTCTTAGACACTTTTTTGCGGCAGCTGGATTGAAAAAAGAGTTAGCTGAAAAGAAGAGGCCCTGAGTTTCCATTTGATACCGACTCAACTCATTCCCTATAAGTTTAACACATCTGTTTAATTTGTATTATGCTATAGTAGAAGGAATATGTGTTCTTCTAAATTTATATCTGGTCTCCTTAACGGCTATGAAATATTCAATAAGATTCTTAATTATCATGAGTTTTAAATTTTCTCATCTGTAAAGCAGAGATAGTTATTACCTCAAGGAGTTTCAGTGAGAATTAAAATGCTTAGCAAAGTTTTAGGGCCTAGTAAGGTACTCATCACATGCTAATTCCTCACATCTTTTCCATGTAACAAACCTTCAATTACAGAAGGACATCATTCCGTGTCCTTTCTTTGCTAAGCATCTTAAATCTTTGCTTCAATCCAAATCTCTCCATTTAATTACCTTAACTCTTGTTCATATAGTAAGGTATCTGGGCTGCTCTCCTTAAGATGTCTTCCTTAAGAAATATTAATATCTTCCTTAAGAAATAGGCTGCTCAGAATGGAACACACAATCATAAATATTATCCCATCTGTATAGAATATTACGTCCTTATTATGACGTCTCTTGATGTGGAAAATATATTTCTATTAATACATCCTGAAATTGTATTGCTTTCTTGACAGGCACATTCTACTTTTGACACAAATTCTGAGGAATTTTTAAAACCTGGGTTTTATATGTAGATGCTCTAAGTCTGGTTCTGTCTGAAGGTAATGCACTGGAGCAAATGATCATACTTGGCTATTTTGAGCCCAATGGATCTGTGATTCTCAGAGACTGGGCAATCCTGAGTAATTTAATGTCCTAAACACGTAACGGACTTTCTAAATAACATAAAACATAACATAACAACACAATATAAAATATTCCTTTGAGTCTTCCTACCTGTCAGGTTACAACACCTCTCTTTCTTTACTGCTAAACTTCTTGGAAAAGCTGCTTATATTTGCTACTTTCAGTTCCTCACCTATCAATTCCTCATCTCAAAGCAATCTGGCTTTCCCTTTAAACCACTTTCCCAAAGGTCATCTAAGACCTAATTGTAAAACCCATCGGTTTCTTCTCAGTTATTTTCCTTTCTAATCACTCTGCAGCATTTGACATTTTTGACCATTTATATCAGTACGATTCTAACCCAGAAAAACAGAACATACATGAATATTTAAAACAAAGACTTGAATGCAAGGAATTATTTACATGAGTAATGGCAGAACTGAGAAGTCAGAGTGGACAGTGAGTTCACCCAAGATTAGTAATATCAGAAAACATGACAGCCCTAGGCTAGAGGACAAAGGGAAGAGGAGGGGTTACCAAAGCCCAGGAGATGAATTTATCTGGATAAAACTAGAGTTACAGGAGGAACTAAAGCCACAGAGGAGAGGCAATTGCTACTTAAGATGTTATTTGAAGCAAAGTGAGAGAAATGAATATTCTGGTTTCTCCCCTTTTCCCGCCCTCCAATCTTCTGTCACTGCCTCAAATTGGCTGAACCCTGCTGAAAGTCAGCTATCAAAGGAGACTGGAAAACAGGCTGCAGAGGTCACCCCCCTCCACCTTGCCATGCAGAATGGAGCAGGGGCAAGGTAAAGAATGGATATAAAGTAAAGCAGGCCCAGGATTGGCACAGTACTTTTGCCATTCGACATTCATTCTCACATTTCTGCTTATACACAACCTCTTTCCCCTTCTACCCAATATGAAGCAAATATCTTTCAAATAAATAACACTCCCATTTTCTATTCAACCAAGGAAGAGGAGACAAAAAAACTCGTCAGTCATTGTATTCCTCCCAATTCCAGAATCTTTAGATGATACAAATTTCACCCCAGCAGATTCAGGTGTGATTCCTCATGGTCAGGTGACTAACTTGCAAAACTGCACACCTCCAACTCTCCTCATACCAAATACAGCAGGAGTATCCTAATTTCCTCAACTGGTCACAGGCCATAGTTGACATTTATCACTTCACTGAATAGAACTAAAACTGCCCAGTTACCAAAACTGGAAAACTGCAAATCATCCTAGAATCCTCTTTCATTTCCTTCATTCAGTCTATCATAATCACTGCTGATTTTGTTGTTTTAATATCTCAAATCTTTCACTAACACATTCATAATTCAGACTTTCCTTATCTCGTACTTGGATACCTGAAATAGTCTGCTAATTGGTCTCCCTGCCTCCAATATACTATGGATTTTTACAGCTTTAAGTCTTTGATAACTCTATTTCCTTTACCTGTAAAACATGTCCTACTCCTTCACCTGTTGGAATTCAATTCACTCTTTAAAGTTTAATTCAAATATCACCTCTTCCATGAAAACTTCTTTTGTTCCCTAGATTCCTACATACCATCAGATTTAATCACCTCTTCCTTCATACTCCTGATGCACTTTGTATATACTTTTGTTATATCTCAGACTGCATCCTGTAATTTTCTGCTTTCTTCTTGTTCTCTACAATCAGATGAACTTCGTTCTAATATCTACCAGAACCTTAGAGAGAAAGTCGGTGATCATAACATATGCTGAATAGAAGTCTATCTAAATAGATATATGAATTAATCAAACACGATGGATGAGGGCAAAATGTCTTAATGATGACTTTACATTTCATTATGGGTATTAACAGGTCTATATTGGAGTCAAAATTTTATGTCTGAAGAGCATATTGTGAAGAGAGTGCACCTCCTTAACCCTGAACTCTGGGAGCTCAATTATCTTGATTTGCTCTAGGGAAAACATGTTAGAACAAACTATGACAGAAGTTTATGGGTAAGAGTAAAAGGCCTAGAGTGGCTCATGTTAAGGAGACAATGTGAATTACTAGAAAGAGCACTTCGCCTATTATTTGATAAACCTGGGTTGATTTTCCAGCTCTGCTTTAAGTCTCAGAGATTTGATATAAAAATTAAAAGGGGAATATAAGGCAAAATATGTGAAAGTTTTATATAAATAACTAAATATTTCTATGTGAAAATAAGGTAGTATACTAAAATTGTTAGAAGTACAGTATTTGGAGTCAGACAGTTCTGAGTTTCTATTTTGTACCTGTTCCTTATAATTTGTGTGAATTTTGTCAAGTCGGATAACCTCTTTGAGGCTCAATTTCCTCATATGAGCATTGAGTAGTACATACTTTCCAAGATGGTAGCTGTGATTAAAGGACAAAATGAATGCAGATAACACAACGAAATGCAAAGTAATTAGATTAGCTCTCAATGACAATTCTGACAATTATTATTATTACTCCTAATCAGAGCATCAAATCCTGCCAGTGCAGAGATATACCAACATGGAAACTGTCACCAAGATGCAGTCATTTCCCAGTAGTCTGGGGAAATTGTCCAAGTTCTATACTTCCACTTATCTTCATATCATTTGGCTGTACCATGCTCTGAAATGTGATTTAGAATGCACAAAATGTTTCTAACCTAATCCATTACAACACAGTGAACACTACTTCGCTACTTGCTGCAAAAACATTGTAGAATTCCAGCATTGATAACTACTGGCTTGAGGCTGGCATGGTGGAGGACAGGCAAAGCATTTTCTAATGTAATAATGAAGAGATGATCTTTTTTGGTCAAAATAATGTTTGTAAAACTCAATTATGACTCAGAGTACCATTCTTAATGCTATATCCAAAATTAGTTCTCCAATTCTCCCCAATTTTATATATTGTAAGATCAACTCAAACTGCTGTTATTGAAATTCAATTCTGACAAAGGAAGCAATGAAGTTAACAAGCCCCTTCTCACTCTTTGTGTGCTTTTTAGAAGTTAAGCTGTACTGATCACATCTGAATTTCTAGTGGCTCTCTATGTTAAGTATTATATGGTTGACTTGCAGAACCGCCTAGTAGAGACATGCACTAATGAACTTTGTTTTGATATAAGATGAGAAAAATTTCATTTTTTACAGTGTCTTTAAGCCCAGAAACTAATATGTCTCTAATATGAATAGGAGAGCTTGGTAACAATGTAAAAAAAATCTTTATCTCTCTGAGGGCAATTTTAGAGTTTATTTTGCTTAATAGTAAAAATTTCCTCAAAGAGATCTCAGTTTTTAACTCCTAACCAGAAAAAGTATAAAAATATCTGAACATCAGACAGGGTGAGGAGCAAGCTTAAGAAGGCAACATCAAGATTTCTTAACTATTAAGTAACCTAAATATATTTTGCATTTTTTTCAAGAAATAGTAAATACTATGGGCTGGAAAACAAAATTCTATTTTTCCCCTGCTACTGAAATTGAGAGTCTTCTATTTTTGTCAGGTCTCTTGCAGAAAGGGAGTACAAAAAGAATATGTTTCTAAAAGAAAAGGTCTTCACAACTCTTGGGCTAAAATAGACTTCTGTTTCTGGCTGTGACGCTGTAACTGGTACCAGACTAGCTCTCCAATGTAAACAAAAAAAAAAACTGGACAAATTATATGAAGAAATGCTTTTTAGGCACTGGCAGCTAAAGAACTATAGCTGTTAGAGAAGAGAAACGTGTAACTGGGCTCTACAACATCTCAGTTTCTTGACTGGGGCAGTTTTTTAAATACTGTGTAGTAAGATGGAGTATAAGAAAGCATAAGAGTCCTGTTCAGCTGAGGATACAGAGATGAGACTTTTGGACAGCTGAAGTTGCTAGATTCTGCAAATGAGGTAACAAGAGAGGAGGGACATGTGCAAAAGGAGTCCCCTAAAGTCTATGTGGGAGTACTCCATGACTTCTAGGCAGTGGGAAGTGGAAAGTTTGAAAGAGAGAAGTATGAAATATCTGTTATTATACAAAAAGTCAGAAGTATGAAGTAGGGAATGTGTAAAATGTGAAGTGTGATGTTACAGTGATGATTAGATTTTAAGTTAATATATTATTAGCCCTAAAAATAATTAGAGGAGTATATCTAAGAAGTCAATATAGAAAATATAATGGAATATAACAAAATATTCAATTCAACCAAAAGATGAGAGGAAAGGAGCAGTGGAGGAACAAAGAAAGAGAAAAGACAAGTGGAAATGCATACTATATTCAAAGTTAAATGCAACTGTTTCAGTAATTACATTAACTGTAAATAGACTAAACATTTGAATTAGAAGACAGAGATTGTAAGATTGGATAAAAAGAATCAAAACTAATTAGAAATCATTTACAAGAAATGCGAGTGATATTAAAGACACAAAAAGGTTGAAAGTAAAAGGAAAGGAAAATATATACTATGTATACAGTAAGAGTAAGAAGGCTGGAGAGTCTATATTAATATTAGACAAATTAAACTTCAAGACTGTATTATAAGAGATGAAGAGAAACATTTCATAATGACAAAATGGGTAGTTCATCAGGAAGTCAAAAAAGGCCTAAATATGTATATACCTAATAACAGATCATCAAACTTCGTAAATCAAAAACTAATAGAACTACCCACATCAACAGATGGTCACAATTATAATTAGAGACTTACACCTCTCTCAAAGTAATTGATAGAAGTAGACAAAATCAATAACAATGTAGAAGATACAAAGAACACTGGTGACTGGGCTGGCCCTGTGGCTTAGCAGTTATGTGCGCGTGCTTCGTTACTGGCAGCCCGGGTTCTGATCCTAGGCACGCACCGACACATCGCTTCTCCGGCCATGCTAAGGCGACATCCCACCTACAGCAACTAGAAGGATGTGCAACTACGACATACAACTATCTACTGGGGCTTTGGGGAAAAAAAAGGAGGAGGATTTGCAATAGATATTAGCTCAGAGCCGATCTTCCTCAGCGAAAAGAGGAGGATTAGCATGAATGTCAGCTCAGGGCTGATATTTCTCACACACACACACACACACACACACAAAAAAAGGAACACTGGTGACCATAAATAATGGCTACCAAATAATTTATGAAAATTTATAATCTATTTCTTATATTATTTTTATTGACTATTGTCAACAATAAGCCATAGATAGGCAGGTTAATGACTCAGAAATGCCAACCTACCCTCACTGCCCTACCTATCCTAATTTATTAGCAAGAATCTAAGCCACCTCATGCACACAGTCTCCTTTGAATTGGGGTAAATTTGTTCCCTGATTGGATTTTTTTTGTGTGTGTGTGAGGAAGATCAGCCCTGAGCTAACATCCATGCCAATCCTCCTCTTTTTGCTGAGGAAGACCAGCTCTGAGCTAACATCTATTGCCAATCCTCCTCCTTTTTTTTTTTTTCGAAGCCTCAGTAGATAGTTGTATGTCATAGTTGCACATCCTTCTAGTTGCCGTATGCGGGATGCAGCCTCAGCATGGCCGGAGAAGTGGTGCATCGGTGCGTGCCCGGGATCCAAACCCGGGCCACCAGTAGCGGAGCACGCGCACATAACCACTAAGCCACAGGGCCGGCCCCCTGATTGGATTTTTATGCTATTGTAACTCATTCTACATCTTCTAACCAGTATCATAGTGTACTAGACAAAGCCTTCTTCCTGCCATCAAGAAATTCCTAAACTTCGGGGGTGGAAAGTGAAGTCATACTAGTAGTTGCAAACTTAGCAATCATCTGAACAGCCCTGACTCTTAGCCTTCAGTGAAGATACTTGCAATTATCTAACTAAAAAGTCATGGAGATATCTGCACCCCAAATAATATTGGTTGGCTTGTTATCAACTGAGAACTCTGAACACTTGTCTCCAAGTCACTTTACAAAGACCCGTGTCTTTCGTATGACAGGTAGCTAAAGCTAGTGATTACTAAATATGACTGTAAAATGTTGAGTGAAACTGTATTCCTGATTCTAAGGCCCACATTCAGAAAGTGAGTCCAAACTGCCTCTCCTTTGATGCCTACAATTTACATCATCTCTGCCCATTTGGCTGAGGTGATAAACACTGTAACCACCTCTGATGAGTATGAAACAATTATATGCCATAAAATACAGCCATCTGCATCAGTGTCTGTCTTGGATTATTATGGTGGAAGTAGAATCTCATGTTTTATTTGAAACCTACCTGCATCTGAATCATTTTAGGATTGCTCTGTATGAATTCATCATAATCTCAAATATTTCCATAAATTTGCATTGCTGATGCTGCTTCCCTTTGTGTTAATGGTGCTATTCTGGATGTCTTATGCAGGTATGCTGGTATACATGTATGCTAATATAAAATGCAATAGCTCATCCAAGGCAGTGTCAGCTATCTGCATGAATAGATAATGAAGAAAAAATACTTTTGTCAAGCTCCTCATCTTCGAAGCATAAAACGCCATTACAAAACCATCAAGAAAAAAATGTTGCTTAAATGTCTACTGCAGATGAAATTTTTAGTCTAATTTAGCCTAAGAGCACTTCATTGAAAGAAAGTGGCCACCAAAGTTTTTAATCCTTATTATTTTTGAGTTGCCAAAGAAGTCTAAAACATATTACCTCAAGAACTGGCAAGGATTGTAAGGTCACCTGGATTTAATTTGCTCCAGGAAGTATCTTGCTTTAGGGTAGGGGGTTGGAGGCATTAACAAGGTTTGACTTGTGAGCTCTGAGTTAACACGGAGAGTGTGATAAGATGGAGAGGAGATAGAAGCATTCCATCATTCTGACCTCTCTGAGCAAACGAAAGATTATCCAAAAGACTTACAGAAAAACTGGTTTCCTGTCAAACTAAATTGAATTCAGACCTCATTTTCAGAGATACAATATGTTGTATTAATGTGCATGGCTATGTGGTTCAATTCACTCTGACTGATTTACTGAGTTACCTGAAAATGTGTGTCTGCACATATACATGCACACACACTCTGAGATTATATTGTGCTATGTAAACACATAAATACAAGTGTTATTAAGTTATATCAACAATATAAAACAGTATTTTCACACAGAAACTGGAAAGGAGCACCATAGGAATTAGAAACAGAAGAATTTTTAATATGCACAATGTAACATGATACTGCTTTTAATTCTGTTTCTGAAGGGTCACCTTGGAACTACATAATCTTGGGGAGAGTAGCACAGCGAGACACCCAATCTAAAACATAGGCTATGTAGTTGAGATTATAGATAGAAGAGTTTAATCATCTGATTTCTTGTGTGAACTCATTGTTTCTTTTAAAGTAAAAATCTATGCATGTTCAAGTGTAGTTTGTATTAAGCATGAAGTTGTGACACTTAATCTCTATTTATGATGTATTGCACCAGTGTATAGAGGCAGTTTCTCCCTTTCTATTCATGTTTATCAAACAGTACTGACAGATTATTTTATTACTTCCTAATACCCTTTCCAGCTTTTTTAGTTGAGGAAACTACGGGTCAGAGAAACTAAGTAACTTACATTCACATAGCTAGTAATGGGTAGAAATAGTACTCAAATGCAAGTCAATACGACCCAAAAGCAATGATTCTTTTTACACTACTCTTCTTGGCATCGGAATTAATGCAAAGAATGACAGCATTTCCATTTTAAAATTGCCTCAAATGTTGTCTAGTACAATGTCACTCCCCTTTTCTTCTCCTGATGTTTTCATCTCTGTTACAGAAACAGCATTTGTTTACCCAGAATTTATATTTTTGGAGGATAGAGTAGAAGATACAGGAGAATTCAGTCCTCCATGTCTGAGCTGAGTGTATCTTCAGGGGGCCCCAGTTCTGTCACCCAGCAGCTGGGGCTTTCCTGAGACTTGGTCTATGGAGAGGGTCCTTGGCTCCAGCTCCCTATCTCTCCCCATCTCCAAGGCTCAGTATGGGATGAAATATAAACCAAAAGGAAGGTGTGATCCTTGAATAAGGGCCTTTAAGGCAGTGAGGGGAGAGGGTTGGGAAGCTGGCTTTGGAGCTGGGCAGATGGTGGTTGAGTGTTTGTTTATAGCTGTGCTTGAGGGAACCATGGTTAAGGGTTTTAGTTCCTTGGACAGGACAGCACTAGGCCCTGTCATGTCATACACTGGCCTTGAAAATGCCCCACATTCTCTAGTCAGATCTCATTGCAAGGTATTCTTATGAGTAAAACTTGGAGAAGGGCGGGATTCCCGTGACTTCTATAACATTCTATAGTTCTCTCTCTCTCTTCCTCTCAATAGTTTATTGCTACATTCATAGAATTGTTTGACCTGTTATATAGTAAGGTGACTCTTATCTCTTGTACTAGACAGAAATATTGTATTTCAGTAAATACATTAAGTTTCATTTGGGGGGGGTGGAATGGGGGGGATTTGCCATATTACATTATTGGGTTCTGCTGAGCTGTTTATATCATTCCTGAGAGTTTTTTTCAATAGATCTTTCTGCTACTTAATTTCTCTTTCATCCTTTATCTGTGAAATTGAGGTTTTTGATTCCTCATCGTATCTAATATATCAGGCCCCATGACATTAGACTCATAAATTTTATTGTATTGGATTCAGTTTATTGTTCCACTCTCTTATTTTTTAAGTACTCTAGTAGTTGTCATTTTTCTATTTTCAAATCATCCACAGATTTGTTAAATATGTCTTCTTGTTTTCATCCAACTAATTAAAAAAATTGAATAAGAAAAGTTTTCCAACACAGCTTTGTACCATGGCACTGTAGAATTTTCTCCAGATTGATACTTATAGTTAAATCGCACACTTTAAGTACACTTGTTCATACAAGTACTGATCTACTTAATTGTCTCAGCTCTTAGTTCATGTGTTTTCATCTTGTTCTCAAGGGTCTCATGACAGGCTTTGTCAGATACCTTGCTGAATCCAGGATCATGTTGACCTCCGTAGATTTTGTCTTTGCATCAATAGGCCCAAGGGATTCAATGTTTATGAATCTCAAAACCTCGGCCTGTTCTTGGAATTTGGGGAGACGATGGTCATAAAATAGTTCTAGGCATTCCAAAGGGAGTCTGATTTGGTCTGGAACTAATCAGAAGAGACTTACTGACCTGGAGTTGGCTTATATAAGAAGATTTAGATGACCTCTGGTAGATAGTATTGGTGCCTCTTATCATTGGTTTTATCATTTATCCTGAAATCTCTTACACCAATTTATGTCATGTTATTACCTTTAGATCACATTAATTTCATGCTGTGATGGATAAATTATATACGGGAGATGACCCCCTAGTTTGCTAGCTTTGTGAAACCAATGTCTGAATGATTCTTTCTGTATTCAAAGAATAGATTATAATTCAAGAGTTGTAGTCATTTATTTAATTTATTCTGAATGTTCTCCAGTTTGCTCTAGGAAGAAGCTAAGTGGGCTGATACTCCCTTCTATGATTTCTGATGTTAGTCCGAGAGCAGCAATGACGAGGGCCCTGATTATCAGGATTCAAGTGGAGAATACGTGTTCCCATTTGAAACACTTTCTTCTTCTTGATAGCGCGGTCACTTAAGTATGTCAGAAATGGTTCATACTCATCATAAAACAATTGCAATTCCCTGTTTCTAAGTGTGAGTGACAACAGGCATATAAATGTGATTTTTAAAATTCTCTTTGACCAGCTGACAACATGTGTCAATCTTGCTTCTCTCTAGAAACTTCTGGTCCTTGGGACTTCTGCTGTTTCAAAAGAAGTGAGACTCTTTAGAGAGACAGGAAGTTAACTCATGGTCTTGGTAGGAATTCAGTTTTTATTGTTAAAGAAAATGATGGAAGTTTTTGGTGCCAATAATTGAAATCATGCTATGGTATGAAAGTCATTGCTGGACTATTTGAAAAAAAATTAAATACCTATGTAGTCATATTTCAAATAAATCTCGATTTGTAGAGTAAAACATCACATTTTGTATTTTATCATTTCTCACTTTTTTTAGTTAATTGTATACTTTACCCTATTGCCTGGAATTCAACATGGTAGTTGTCAATTTTAGTACATCCTCTATGAATATTAAGTACAGATTTTTAAATTGCTTGCTATCATATTCATTATGTTACACTGGAAAATTACTTGAGTCAACTTTGTCTTTCTACTTACTTCGGCTTGCATGTAGATTGTTGAAAATTCTCTTTCTGGCTATAGAACCTAACATCATCCTGGCATTTTCTCATTAAATGTTAATGTCCTTCCTTCAGATATTGGTTAGTCTGACACCTCCAGTCAAGAAAGCCTCTCTCTCTTCTCTCTCTCTCTATTTATTGCTTTTTTTTGGATCCTGCACTCCTGTGCCCATTTTTCTTCATTGAAATGATAAATGCTTCTGTAGTTTTCAAAGCTCTGCAGGTAATTCTTATGCTCAGACAACATTTATAACCCTGAGATTAACCTGTTGACCAGACTTATCGTTAACCAAGCTCATGGAAGAGATATTTCATTAACTGTAGTAAGACATTTATGGCCTTCTAATCACATATTTAATGATTTGCATCTCTGATTTAACCTTGTTGAAATCTATCAGCTGAAAGAGTGATACTTTCTCATATATGTGTGCATACATTCAATTTATTGTATATCAACTATTTATTGAATACTATGATGGCATACTCCATGTCTCTTTCGAGTGTGATTACTTTTGCTGTTCTTAATTTTTATCTCACAGCTTTTGTTTACTCTTCTACGGAAATATTACTCTGAACTCCTGTGTTCCTGCCCCTTTTCTCCAGTTCTTTCTGATTCCAGTGTGTTAATCTGAAGCAGGTTCTCAATTCCTCCCTTGGCTTGACAGCTTGATTGGTTTTCATTCCCATACTCTGTAAATTGATTCCCATTAAGCCTATCATTGCAGTGTAAATTTAGGATTTGAGCTTGAGAGAGGAGTTCAGATCAGGAAAAGAGCTTTGGGAACCACCCACATAATACAAAATTTTAGAGAAGAATTTACAATGCACTAACATGTATGTTATCTCATTTGACATTCTGTAAAAGCCTTATTTTGAAGGTGAAGAAACTAAGATTCTCAAAAGTTAAGTGACCTTCTTGAATATCACAGAGCCAATAAATGACAGAGCCTGGACTTTGCCAATTCTAATTGCTTTTTCAACACTGTGGTGCAACTCTTATCATTGCCACCTCACTAATTTGTCTCATGGCCCAGGTAGAAAGAGTTCTGGGTGGGTAGCAAAGCTCTGAAACCTTAGTCTTCTACCTTAAAGACCTTCTGCCAGACTATGGAACATATTTTGGAAATCCTGGCTTTTCTAGAACAGGTAGTTTCCTAGAGTTGGGCTCCTTGAATTTAGTGAACATGTAAATCCCCTGGGAATCCAGCTAAAATTTAAATTCTGATTAGAGTAGTCTGGAGCAGGGCCTGAGATTCCACATTTCTAACAAGCTCCCAAGTGATGCCCATGCTGCTGGTCTGTGGACCCCACTTTGAATAGTGCGGTTAGAGTTTTCTGGGTGATAGTGTCACTACACAACAGGAATCATAGTAAGTATTCTCCCTCCATTCCTTCATTGGTAACTTCTACTTTGGTGACTAAGGAAGAGATGCTGGTGGCATCACTGAGGTCTCTGTTTCTCTGGGCTTCCAGAGCGCTGCTAGATTGTCAGGAGCAATTTAGTCTGATATCCTGATTGTGTGCCCTTGTTTTCTCCCAGTGATGAGGAAAGGTCAATCTCTTGCTCTTACTTCCTCTTGCTTTTCTGATTTTGCTTTGTACATGACAGCAAATGCATAATTGAATCTCACTAATTTTGTTTTACTTTTGTCCCCCCCAAAACAGTCGATTTAAAATAAATACATCACTGAGATTTTATGCTCTGCTACAGCAGCAAGCAAGGTTTCCACTGAGTCAAGGAGTGAAGCCTCTACCATGAGTTGCTTAGGTGATTACTCAAAGTCAGAGCAAGGTATCTAGATACTTTGTCACCTGAATGTGGAATGAGAGCTCTTTAAATTCCCCAAGACTAAGAATAAGATTTATCCTGGGGTCAGAGACAGGACCAAGCATAGATATGGGGTCAAATGGCTCCAACTGTGTGGAGCAGGAGGCGATAGGAGCAGAGACCTAGGCAGAGAGCGAGCGGGTCTAGAGGGATTATCCTTTACGGTGCATTGAAATCAACTTCAAAGCTTATTTAAAATGTAGATTCTTGGATGTCACTCCCAGAAAATCAGAATAAGTAGACATAGGGTGAGACCCAGGAATATGTATTTTTAAAAAGCACAAATGGTATCCTGATGCATGCTATAGAGCCCACGTTTTGAGAAATACTGGTTTTTATGCCATATCCAAAGGCAATTTTTTTGAGCATTTGAAAGAAGTGTTTGGCCATTATAGAATAGACATGTATAAGAATTATCTTAACTATGAAACGCTCCCCTCCATAAGCAAAAAGTATTTTCATTCAGAGTGTTAAAGGAAACATCCACTCACTCACCAGTGGATGTATTTTCAAGAAAAAGTAACTATAATAGTATCACAAAAATTATTGGATTTATTTGCTTGAAGCCTGTCATCTTCCATTCTAACAAATATTGAAACTTTCTAACAGATGAGCTTATTAGAAATCTTAGGTCCTGGGAAAGTTTAGCCCTTTCTAGTGACATCCAAAAGTCCTTCAGAAGCTCAAGAAGGGAAGGATGAAGCTAAAGAATAAAATCCATGACAGCAAAATAAAACTTAAGTAACCTCTCCCAAATGTTATCGAAAAAGTACAAAGAAATGGAAATAAAAAGAGACAGATGTATCATAATTATGGAGGACAAATAAATGAAATTCAATGCAAGGGATATAATTAGGTGTCCTTTAAGTGGAGAGGAAGAGAAAAATATCAAAGAAAATTGGGGTGCAGGAGTGATGTCAACAAGATGGCAGAGTAGGAGATCCCACCTCTTATCCTGCTATGAAAAAAACCAACAATTGGACAGCTATCCATCACCCAAAACAGCTCTGGGAGAGCTCCAGAATCCAGTTAAGAAGCTGCAGCAACACAATGGAGCCAAAAAAAAAGAATAACTATACATAATGGTGGAAAGAAGAGTTTCCTCTGTCTGCATCATTCCATGCCTCAGATTAGCACAGCTCAGTGCCGAGTGGAATCTCTTCAGTCTGCAAGTTCTTCTCACCAAGGAAAAGGAGATCAAGGCGAGTGACCAGTTTCCTCAGCCTTTCAGGGCACTGCTGGAAGGGCTCACTTGGATTTCATCCCACAGAGATTGCTAGGGAGATTGGCATAGCTAGGAACAAAAAAGTGCAGGGACTATCAATACCAGTCATGCAACAGGTGCCACCATGGTCCTCAGTGGCCTTCTTTGCAGAAGACCTGAGCAGCCTTCACTGAAGACTTCTACAGCCCTCACAGTTGTCACACACTCCCTGCAAATTTCACCACCAAGGATCCTGCAGTGTTCGCCATCTCAGCCCTGGTGGCCTGCTCTGCAGAGGATCCCAGAAGCTTTCATTGCTGAGGAACTCAATTGCCATTGCCACCGCTGCAGATGCCCCACAGCTGTCACCACCTAGGGCACTGCGGTTTTCTCCTTCACGAACTCTAGCTGCCTGAGCCCTCACTCTCATCACTCCTCCATGCACTGGAATTGCTGCTGCCAGTGCTGCTGTAAGTGCTTCCGTCCCAGGATGCAACGTGGTCACTGCCAAACTAGTGCTCACCGCCAACCTCCATCTCCACTCATGAACCAGCCTGCTGCGGGCCCCACACCCCATCACAGGTTCAGCTCCCATTGCTGAGCCCACACCTGAAGACCACCACCACAGTTGAGCACATGCACATGCAGCCAGCCCTGACCCACGCCGACTGACCTCTTCCCCACTGCCGCATGCACATGGCAGACAGCCAGCCCCAGTCCCTGCCACAAACCCCCACAATCATATGCCACTACCCTCAGTCCCACCACCACCTGCCGTGGCCCTTGTCTGCCCAGGGGCATTTGACGCTGGCCCCAGAGGCACTGCTGAGGACCCCAACAACCCTCACAGCAACCGCAGACCTCCCTGCAGCTCTCACTGCTGAGGACCACATGGCTGTGGTGGATTGCTACAGCCTACATATATCCGATTCTTTAAAATTATTCCTACATTGTTTTTTAAAACAATTCCATTCTTAAGAAACAGAAATTTGCACAAAGGTTTATGTAGACGGGTATTTCCAAATTACACATAGTAGAAATACTTGTCTATTTTTTCTTTCCATTTTGCCTTTCTTTCTACTCTTACATGCTGTCACCTGCCATATCTCCTAACACTCAATATGCTGCCACTAATAACATGAACCTTTCCTTACCAAATTGCTCTCGTTACCAACTTATTATTATGACATTTTGATTTTTGAAGACATTTTGTTCATTTGTTTGTTTTCTCAGTAGTTGAGGTTGCTGGGGAGCTGACCCCTAGTTAAGTGAAGTATTACTCCAGATAGCGCAAATTTATTCCACGGTAAAAGCGCCTGATGAATCTGACAGCTATGTCATTTACAACTATAATGACATAACTATGTAGTGTCTGAAATTGTACATAATAGGGATGCATTTTCCCATGAGAGAATGAGAAAGATATATTAATGTGTTATCAAGAGCTAGGAGCATCTGTTTCGAAGAAAGACTGCCTATGCTAATGTTCAGTTAAAGAATATCCAAGTGCGGAAATATTTCGTGGTCTGGGATATCATTTATTTGAAAACTTAAACTTACTTATTTGAAAGTAGGCCAACCAGCCAATATACCATTCATGTTACACTGATATATTAGCAATTCTGTAAAATTGAAGCAACAATGTTAATTTTCCCTCAAAGTGAATGCCATATCAGTGAATTAAATGAGTAATTTGGTACTGTCAAATTAAATTCATTTTGATTTCTGAATTATACTCCATGTATTTGAACCACGATATAACCTCTTTTCCCCATTAGAAACACATGTCCTTAAACATTTTTAATTATCCGGTTCGGGAATTACAGACCGTATCTCTAAACATTTTCATTCAGTACTGCTCATATCAGGGCATTTGAACCCATGTGTGATATTTTATATATTCTGAAAACTGCATGCATTACTTGCTTTGCTTATTTTTATTCCATTTCTTTTCTGCTTTTTTAGCTGGCTCTAACTCCAACTCTCTTGTCTTGCCCTTCTTTTACATACCATCTTACACTAGTTGTCATCTATTACCTGTCTGACTTGGTTCTTGCTGCTCTATGCCGCTTCCTTAAAATGACTTGACAAAATGTTGTGCCTAGGATTGTCACTATGTGAAGGTTTTAAAATTTTTGTAGGTTTCATGAGATTATGTATGTCTATGAGATCTCTGTAGGTTTTAAAATACATAAATTTAAGGAAGATAATATATTGGCATATGAAATCAATATATTTCTATCCTTAGTTATTTCTGATTTTAGTTTCCCACTATGCCTAACCCCCTTAACAAGTGCCAAGCCTGGCTGAATTTGAACATCAAGTTTGCTATTATAAGCCAATCATAGAGAAAACTCAAGACATCCCTTTCATTCAGGCCATAGAGTGTAAGAAATAGAAGAAATCTCAGGTAGTGTAAGGATGTTGAAAGCATGTGTTCTTATGTCACCTTCTCAATATTGAAAATCAGAGTGGGGTGGATTGGGCGTCACTGTAGAAATACCCAGATAGGAATAATAGGACTTGATAACACCAAAGTTAACAGCCTGCTGGAGGAGTCTTAAATCTTTGGGAAATCCAGTTTTGGTTCTGTGCCATGTCCAACATAGCATACAAGGAATAACAGCGTGGCATTAGAGAGAGGTGGTTGGATAGATGAGCATTAGTCAACACTCCTGAGTCACAATGGCCTGCTTGTGGTGTACAAGGGAACTACATGTTTCCACATGCCTCAGTGAGGGAGCACACAAGTTCGTTCCTTTTTACTTAGATACTATTTGGACAAGAGGAGAAAGAGAGGAAAGTCCTTTTAGGAGGTTGAATTTTGAATTTACTATTTTCCCAAAAGACTGTTCAAATCTGTGGATATAGAGACATCGACACTTGGCAAATTAAGAAGACCATTTACCAACACCACCAGTAGTAGCATTGTGAGAGCTTGTGAGCAGAAGTGGTTAGTCATAGACCTCTGAGAACAGAGTATGAATTGTTCCCACTGCGTGTGTGTGTGTGTGTGTGTGTGTGTGTGTTACAGACAGCCCTTTAAAACAATAAATCAGCTATCATCACCACGTGGAATAATTTGAGCCAAAGAGAATAAGCAATGGTTATGAATGGAAACGCTTGGATAGCAAATGTATTTGTCTTCAGAAATCTGTTACAGGAAAAATATTTGAAAAAATAATGACTACCACTTGTTTTTCCTCAAATATTTATTGAAGCATTCTAGTCAGAATTACATTTATAATTTTTTCTCTAGTTAAAGAATTATAGAATAACTACACAAGCTCACACTAAGGAATATATTTTTCTTAAGTGTAAACTCGCTGCGTCTCCAAGAATAATTTCAAACTTTATGTTTCAAAAATACATTGTATAGCTGCTGGAGCACCAGTCATCACATCTGTGTTCCAAGCAGGGGGCAGAACAAAGGCAAAAGTATTGCTCTTGGCCAACAGTTCTCCTTTTCAGGATTCTTCCTGGATGTCTCACCCAACAACTTTTGCTTATGTCTCATTAGAAAGATCTTGGTCACATGGTCACAGTAGCTGTAATGGCAGCTGGAAGTATAACATTTGGTGCTCTGAGTGAATATCAGGATTCTATTACCAAGGAAGAAGTGGAAAATGGATATTGGCTAGGTAACTAGCAGTTTCTGGCATACTGTCCTATTACATTGTGTTTTTGTAAAAAAAAATAAAACAAACCAAGTTGGCTTGAGGTTTTAGTTTCTGAGTGTAGAACAAGTGGCTAAGCGGATAAAGACACATGAAAGTGCTGTATAAACTATAGGAAGCTACATGCAGGAAAGCTGTCTTCACTACCATGTTTTATGTGAATTCTTTAAAGCCAAGAGTGGACATAGTCTCTGCTCCCTCGGGGGTTTGTAATCTTGCAGAATAATTATAGTCACGCTGCATTAATTAGTGCACGGAATAAAACAAAACTAAACAGACAAAAACAGGAAGAAAAATCCTAGATTCTAATCCTTTATTTTCAAAGACGCTTGTAGAGATCATTGTTCACAATATCACTTAAGGACCAGATCTAACCCAATCTTCAGACTGGATTATTAATTATGTCAGTCAAGAATCATTCTGGCCTTCACATAATTCTCAGAAGGCAAACTTATTTTCAGCATTTTGGGAGGGCACCTTGCTGCCTTCCCAGGAATAACTTACAGTCAGAGTTTATTTATTGTATTTCTGGGTTTTTATTAATAGATTTTATTTTTAGAGCAGTTTTAGGTTTACAGAAAAATTGAGCAGAAAATACAGAGAGTTCCCATATACTCCATCTTCCCCTGGCCCCAGTTTCCCCTGCTGTTAACATCTTGCATTATTGTGGTACATTTGTTAAACTTGATGAACCAAAATTGATACATTATTGTTAAGTAAAATCCATAGTTTAAGGTTCACTCTTTGTGTTGTACAGTACTATGGGTTTTGGCAAATGTCACGCATTCACCTTTATAGTGTCAAATAGAATAGTTTCACTGCCCTAAAAATCCCCTATGTTCCAACTGTTCATCCCTCCCCCCTTTCCTGTCTGGTTTTGACATAACTTTTACCATTTGGCATTGAAGATGTGGTAAAAAGGCTAAGAGGACACTGACATTGAAATGATGGTTCCTTTGAAGTTGGTAACATTGTTCCCAATGTAATTTGAGTTTCACCTCCTCATAACGACTTTCCAGTAATGTCCATAATAAAGAAAATCAAATAAGCATTCAGTAAATATAGTTATTGTTATTATCATCATCACTGTTATTATGTAGCAGACACTGCGTCAAGTATACTATTTCTTTTAATTTTCACAAGAAGACTCAGGTAGTAGAAATTACCCTTGCATTCAAAATTAGAGAACTGAGGCACAGCCTAGCAAAGTTGTCTTCCCAAGTTCATACGGCTCTCTCAGGGCCAAGCCACGGCTGGTTTCCTGGACATGTAATCAGTGCATTCACAAAGAGCCCAGCACTCTGAAGGGCCCGACACTTGATTTAATGCCCCACGGTCAACATCCTGAAATTCTTAATAATTTTATCTTTGAATTCGTGTTTTGTAAGTAAATATTAACTGGAAAACGGAGCATGAATGTGAACAGAAGAGAACTGCACTATGTGGACTTGCTGCTGTTCCTTGCTTTCACCTTTACATTTAGCATTTGCGATGCCCACCATGCGTCTTCCGTAACAGCTAACCTAGTACTCAGGACTCACGCTTGGCTCAATCTTCTGCTGTTGCCATCTTGAAATTCTTAGTAACTTTATATCTGTGAACTTGTGTTTTGTAAGTGGAGTCTGAAGGGATAACGGCGCATGTATGTGACCAGATGAGATATGCACAATATGTTTATCCGTGGCTATTCTTTGCCTTCTCGCTTGCATATAGTGTTTGTGATGCCCCATGAGTTCAGAATTCTGATTGACCCATGATGCGTGAAAGTTGAATCAAACTCAAAGTGAGTACAAGAGAGCACGTTGTGTCTATGAGTAAGCTTTGTGCTGACATCCTCGAGATGCTGCACTTTCCTTTCCTTGTTCCCAATGCAGAAAGAAGGCAATGGTATTTTAAGAAATACAAACAACAAATTAATCCTATCATATTCTTTCTTACTCTTACTTCGCAGTATTAGCCAGCCATTTACACTGAAAATGATGATATAGAAGGAAAGGGAAAGATAAGGCAACCCATAGTTTCTGTTCCTTTCAGTCATTCTTTACTCATCAGTAAGCCAAAGCTAGAGAGTGTTGGTACAATGTGTGTGTATTAAGAATTTAAATAAAAGTTGTTGAGTTAGCTTTGTGAACTGTTTCCATTGTTCTGGTAAGAACAAAATGCATACGCATAAGTGAGCTATGAAATATGAATTGTTTTTGATGACTCCACGTACAAGTTAAATGCTCTTATATTTTTATTTAAAATGGGCATTGCACAATATAAAGAAGAACAGTAAAATTCATGCTAACAATTTAAAATTTTAATTTTTCTTTACTTAGAAAAATATTAAATAGCACATAAAAAATACCATGATAAATCAAGACGAGATTGAGGAAGAAAGGAAAAAGCTCTATATTTTAGCACTTTTAATGACACTTCTTTCCTGGATGCCCCTCATTTCATTTTGCATTGAGTCCTACAAATTACATATCCTGCCTTGGGAAGACAACTGATTCACAACCAGGTTTTCCTGACTCCAAGTCTCCTGCTCCAAACTAGAGGTTCCCAACCCTTTCGCCTCGTGCCACATAGAGAAAGTGATACTTATAAGGGATGCTAACACTGTGGTAAACTGTGGAGACTGGTTATGGCCAGGGATTCCTCAGTCCTGGCCTGGCAGCCTTCAGAGCTGAAGGCATCAATATCTCTGCACACTTGGAAGGGCCTCAGTACACTGCTCGGGTAGCTCTGCATCAAAACTACTACACGGGAATGCCTCGATGGCACATTGTGCTTTCTACCTATATCTGCTTTTTGGATCTAGTACTCAAAATAGTTACTCAGCTTTTATCAAATAATAATGATAATGATAGCAAAAATTTAAAATGCATGTATATTTTTTTCTGTGTGCCAGGTATGTTTTCCAGTACTTCATATATATTAACTCTAATTTTCAAAACTTTATGAAGAAAATACTATTATTATCCCCATTTTCTATTAAGATGAATCACATGAAATTGCAGGCATCTGACTATTTTGGATCTACAAAAAGAGCAAGTTCATATATTTAAAGTAAAGAGATGAGGAGTCTGAGGGATACAGAGGTTAAGTCCATTGAGCAAGGTCACTCAGCTAGTAAATGCTAGAGCCAAGATAAAATTCTCTACTAGTTTAGACACTAGCAGTACCGCTCTGAAGCCTGGGACCTTAGCTACTATGCAATGTTATCTCTCAAAGATAATTAAATTATATATTATATTGGAAATAGTTATTGAAAACATGGTGGCATGTAGTTAAGATAGCAGTTTTAACAGTATCAGTCATTCAACTTGTATATATCAATTTCTTACGCTGTGTTGTGATATTGTAGTGAACCAAACACAGCTTTACCTTCATATAACTTATAGTAGAGCCCATTTGAATATCTTCCTTTTTAAGCCTACTAGGAGTAGCAGCTACTACTTATACTGCCCTGGCTGCATTTGGACTGGGACTGTTGCTAATCTCACTTCATGCATTATTTTATTCAACACTCAACAATCCTTTGATATAAATATAATTATTCTTCTCAGCTTGCAGATGAGGAAACTGGGGCTCAAAAAGATTATATAATTTGTACAAGGTGAGACAGATAGTAGGTGGCAAACCCAGGGCTCAATACCAGGTCTGTTTGATGCCAAGAGCATGCTTTTTCTACTACACTGCCTTCGCATAAGAATTTTCTCTTTCCTGCTCACAGATTCAGAGGGATGGTCATTAGCTGATCCTATGGTGTTCCACCAAATAGTCTCTATCCACTCTTCAGGCCCAGTTCTATGGCTGAAATGATTATTTTGCTTACAATAAAGGGTGAGCCGTGCAGCTGGAGAAATTTCCATCCAGATGCTGGTGTGTCACTTTGAATTGTTATTACAATAAAAAATTCCTGTTCATATTTGTTCCCATTTGCATATGTACAGAAGCCACAGTTGTTAGCCAAACCAAGCCATTTTGCAAAAATGCAGCCCAAGATTCACAAAGCAGTTCTGAAAATAGCCCATTTGTGGCCTCTTGCTGAGAAGAAACTGCATAAAATGTGCAGCCTCTTTGATTTATCTCTGAACAGTCGCACACGTTTATCTGCAATCAACTTTCCCTCCTTTCTTCCCTCCTTCCCTCCCTCCTTCCCTCCCTCTCTTCCTCCTTTCTGGAAGTAGACCCTGAGAATCTACTCTGTGCCAGGAACTAGAAAGACAAAGAACAAAAAGTTAACAATCTTTGCCCAAAAGGAGCTCAAATTCTGGGATCAAAAGAATTCACTCAAGAAACAACATTGTTCTCAGAACTGTAGAAAAAAGGGATATACTTGAGGTTCCTGCTTCTGTTCTCCATCCCCTTTCTTCATTCACACCTTTATTATCACACTTACTTATTGTACTGAATTAGAATTTATTTTTTTTTTCAATCTCTTTTACCTGATGGTCTACATTCTAAAACCTAAAATGGAACCTGGCACAGAATAGCTACCAAACTGAATGCCTATATCTAATTGAAATTGTCAGCATCGATAGTTTACAATTTTTTTGTGTGCGTGTGCGAAGGAGGGGGATTTCCATATTTATTTATCACCCACAACGTGCACTTTTAGATGCTGTGCAGAGGATGGGCAATGGAGCTCCTTCCTCAGAATTTCTTAACATAGTCCCTTTCCCCATCCTCCTTTTACAAACTGATTATGTTTATATTATTTCCTTATCCTAAGATATTGTATATGAGTTTTAACATTAGCCCTGTCCACACATTGGTATTGTTGTAATTCAAATAACACTCATATTATTACATAGCATTTAGTTGGGTCTTGTGTTTCACTGTATTGTTTAGAGGGATTCTAAAAATTGCAATAAAGAACAGGCAATAAGGATGATATCATTCTCATTTTGCAAAAGTTAATTGATTTGCCCAAGCTCAGGGAGTACATTAGATGGAGTCAACTTTGTGCTTCCCACTTCATGTCTTTCCTTTCCTCCTCTAGACTATCAGTGCTAAGGCATGTATTTTTTGTTCTAGTCATAGAGAGTGATTTTCAGTAATACCGACACAGGTACTGTTTTCCTCTATAACATTTATTACCTTCTAGTGAGCTATACGATTTACTTCTGCGCTGTGTATTGTTTATTCACATGTCTTCTCCATTGGAATTTAAGCTCCACATAGGCAGGGATTTTTATCTGTTTCATTCACTGGTATTTCTAGAGCATCTAGAATATTTCCTGACACATACTCAGCATTCCACAGTTCTTGAATGAGTGAATGACTGAATAAATGAATGAAATAGTGAACCAGAAATTTGAAACTAGTCAGTGTGGCTTTAAGTTCAGAATTCATTTTCTCCATATGTAATATGTAATATAAGAATAACTATATTACATTTCAGCTAAACACTGCTCTGCTGGTTCGGGTCCACCCGTTCTAGGATCCACTCCAGAGCTACTTCTATAGCTCTTATTGCCAAACTGATGTTTTTGGCAGTTACTCATCACCTCATCAAATTCTAATGAGTGC
The DNA here is from genome assembly GCA_028646465.1 of Rhinoceros unicornis. Classification (NCBI taxonomy): domain Eukaryota; kingdom Metazoa; phylum Chordata; class Mammalia; order Perissodactyla; family Rhinocerotidae; genus Rhinoceros; species Rhinoceros unicornis. The sequence goes on along the minus strand of CM053558.1, from coordinate 8,308,223 downwards.
CAGTAATTGTCAAATCATTGATTAAGTATATATTGCAACTCTACACTGTATTGTTCTGGTATGAACCTGTTACTTATTTTCCATGTGACCTAGAGCAAATCCTTTCCCATCCTGAGACCTCAGTCTGCTCATCTATAAAATGAAAGCTTTGATTAGATATTCTCTAAGAAGTCTTTTCTCTCTGGACGTTTGAATCTAAGCTACTACAGCGCCATGCCCATAATCTACATAGTGGAATGAACACAAGTTTTGGAGTCAGAAAGATGTAAATTCAATTCCAGGATTCAACATAATTGAACAAGTCTGTTCACCTTTCTGTACCCTAGATACCTTATCTGTAAAATGTGAATTATCGTCTCCTCTATGTTATAACTTTTAAGGCTACTGTGAGTATAAAAGTAGAGAATATAATTGGAAATGACTAGCACAATGTGTGATCCACTGTAATAACTCAATATGTGGTGTTTTGTATGTAAAATACAGTAAATCATTATTCACATCTATATGAGCTTGTAAAATGATGGCTTAGGGGGAAGAATACAATTTGGGACCATACAACATAGCACAGCAGTTGGTGACAGGGTAATGCCTATCATTACATTGGCATAGGACCTAACCAGGTCCTAGTAGGGACAAACTGTACCAAAATGTCATTCATCCTTTGTATGTTCAACTGCTGCACCACTGTCACATGTATGTTCCAAGAAAGATGCCATCTTACATGCTGTGAAAGTTTTGAAGGAAACAATTCATAGACACAAATATACATCTGGCTTATAGTCCTCAGTGTTTCATGCATTTATCTTTCATTCATAAAACAAGAATGCTTTCCAGGGGCAGGGGATAACTACCATGCTTTCTTTGCATTACCCACAACTTACAGTCCAGTGCTGTGAACACAGCAAGCGGGGAGATATGCTTAACTCTTGATGATTAAGATTTTAGTTTGTATGATGCTTTAGCTAACAGAATCTTTTATGTCTACTTTATCTTTACAACAGTCTCATGAGGTAGGTATTGTGATAATCCTCAAATCACAGATGAGTAAATTAAGTATCATCAAGATGGAGTGATTTCCTCAATGAAACTTAGCTGGCAAGGGCAGAAGTGTGATCTAATTCCCTCTCTCCTGTCTTTAAAGCCATCCCTTAGAGATGGAACTAATTTGCCTCCAGAATGCAGTGGTCCAATCATGCTCTCTTTCTAAACCCTGCTGTTGTTAGTTCTCAGCACAATACCTATCACTAGTGTTAATAGATGTTAGTAGGAATTTGTGAAACCTTCAACTTCCCTCAGTAGCCCTCAGAAGCCCTCAGATGTATAAGCATATGTATGAGGACTGTTCTTCTAGAGCTACCCCGCAGCTTTAAAGCTAGAGAAAGGAGAAAGAGAAATAAAGGAAAAAAATATCTTAAAAAAGACATGCAGAAAGAGGACAGAACTTCAGAGTCAGAAGATGTGAGTCTCTTTCTGGGCCTCCATATTAATGGGTCATGTAGTCTTGGGCACATCACCTAACATCTGAAGCTTAGTTTTCTCATTTTTAACATGGAGATTGTATCAGTCAGGGTTCTCCAGAGAAACAGAAGCAGTAAGATACATAGACGCGCGCACACACACACACACACACACACACACACACGCATGCATATCCTAAGAGATTTATTTCAAGGAATTGTCTTATGCAATTGTAGGGGCTGGTAAGTCTGAAATCCATACAGCAGACCATCAGCCTGGAAATTCTTGGGGAGGAGCTGATGCTGTAGTCTTGAGGCAGAATTGCTTCTTCTTCATGGAGATCTGATTTTTGCTCTTAGGGTCTTTCACTGATTTGATGAGGCCCACTCACATTATCAAGGTAATCTCCTTTATTTAAAGTGAAAAGATTGTACATGATAACCACATCTAAGAAATACTTTCATATCAATACCTAGATTAATGTTTGAATAACTGGTACTATAACCTAGGTAAGTTGACACATAAAACTAACGGTGACTGGGATGATGATGATGATGATGATGATGATGATGAAGATGATGGAAATAGTTATCTTTCAGAATTATGAAAATTGGATTCAAACACTCATTTTAAGTATCTAGTACAATGTCTAGCATGCAGTAGCATCTTAGTAAATATTACTTCAATATGAACAGAAGCAAATTTATGGAGTTGGGAGTTATTTATTTATTTTTTGCCTCAATTTTATCTCGGTTACCCCTTTAACTTCATTTGATTCTAGCATGATCTCAACTATGTTTTCTCATGGATCTAAAGCTGAGCTGACTTAGGATAAAGTTATAGAGCTTGAAAGTGATTTTCAGGTAGATATATTATGGTTGAAAGAGATCTCTGTACTTCCCTTATAGAGATAACAATTCTCATTACTTCCAACTTATCGCCTGAATTCTAATATATTTTTTTATATTTCCATTATGCCATTTTAGTTTCCAGATTTTTGAGGCTGAGTGTGGCTAACTACATAACTTTATCAAATTAAAAATAAGGGCAATTACAGGGGCCGGCCTGGTGGCCTACTGGTTAAGTTTGGCACACTCTGCTTTGGCTGCCCTGGGTTCAATTCCTGGCTGCAGACCTATACCACTCGTCAGCGGCCATGCTGTGGTGGCAACCCACATACAAAAAATAGAGGAAGATTGGTAACAGATTTTAGCTCAGGGCAAATCTTCGTCAAGCAAAAAGAGGAAGATTTGAGACAGATGTTAGCTCAGGTTGAATCTTCCTCAGCAAAAAAAAAAAAAAAAAAAGGCAATTACACATGGATAAAGGGCACATTTTATTGTTATTACTTCTCCATGCATACTATATAGAATGTTGTGATGAAGTAGAAATATCCCTGGCCTTAAGATCTGGAAGACAGCTTTAGTCGTGGTTCTGCTACTTACTAGCTATAACAACTTGAGCAACTTAATTAAGCTCTGAATTTCGTTTTCTTTATCCATTATAAAACTAGCCTGTCTATCCTGCAAGTTTATGGTTTTTTTAAAAAGAAATAATGCATGAAAAACTATCTTGACACTGTCTGGCTTATTGAAAATGCCTGATAAATGTTGATTGAACCAGAATCTAAACACAGCATGGATCAGAACTTCACCTAGATAATATGAATATCTAAAGGAGTGAAGAGTTAGTTCTGCAACAAACTAAACACAGCATTTTCCGTGCTAGAAAACATTCATTTTTTCATTGGCCTTTGTACTAGAATTTTCAAGATCCATTTTGAGCATAGGTCTCTTCTACCGATGATAACATTTTCCAAATTATTCATTTTTTTTGTCAGATGTAGGAATTTGGGCACTTGTTCAGCACAGTCAGTATGATAAGGTTAATCAGAGCTTGGATGTAGGCCAGGGTACAGAACATTGGATGAACACTATCAAGACAGAGGAGCAATGAATAATCAAGATCAACTTGCTAGGGAAGGACCAGTCACTGGCAATAGGAAACAGGGTTAGAAACATAGGAGGTTAGATTTCAATTGCTAGGCAAGATCAATTACTTTTCAAGGGCTTGGGATCTGGCTGCAAGAACAAGAGGAAAAATATAAAAAAATGAAGGGTCACACTGCCAATGTTAGAACAGTAAAAAATCCAAGATGAGGAGCACAGCACCCACAGTGATACCTGCCTCTCCCTTGCCCCAGTGCTGGGCTACCTCTTAACCCATGCATTCCCAGTTCACATTCTTCCCCATGGGTCTTGATAAATATCTTGGCTCTGAATGTCACCAAAGAAAGTTTTATTTTATTATTTAAGAAAAAGTTGCAAATTTTTATTGGTAGAAAGAATGTTCATATGCTTTAATAAGCACTAATTAGGAAAAACATGAAATGAGTTCCTGCCTGAGCTTATACACATTAAGGAAAATTAATATGACACATTTTCAAGATTTTCATATCTGCATATTATTTTGCTCATGTATGCTGCGATGAGTAACGTGTTGCCATCTCAACATTTATACAAATCCTTTCAGATTTTATTCCATTATTTTTTCGATCAATTTTTGTTTACAATAATGTTTTTTCACTCCTTTCTTTTTCATATGAAATATTTCCAGATAATCCTCTTGAGAAGCAAAGCTTGATAGATTTAAATGTAAAAGGTGATTATACAGAGAGTAGAGACAAGTGGGAAAAGAGATAATACACAATAATCCAGGCACCGTTATACCTTATTGACGACTTGGATCCTTCCTGACAATGATGACATATTGTGACTTAATCCACATTCACTGAGCAGCAAAGCAGAATGAATAATAATCAAACTGTGGCCCAAGATTTCATGAAATAATAGACCAGAGAAAAGCACAGGTTTACTTAGAGGTTTTTTTCCATCACTATTCATAGCACATGATCCCAAGGTAACAGGTGATGAGATGTCAAATCTCCAAACTATCTTTCAGAACTAAATAAAACCTTCAGAGTTAGACACTGCACAAAACGACATAATAATTGCTCTAATAATTGAACTCCAATTAAGCTGCGTATATCCTAATTTACATAACCAGTGTGCAGTATTTGCAGCAAAGAAAATCACGTCATCCTATACACACACACACACACACAGACAAGACACCCTAAATGCAAAAACCTCTGTGATATACCCCTTAAAAATAATTCTTGGACAGGATTCTTAAGGCAATGATTTCTTGTCAGATGACCTCGTTTGCATCATATTTTCTCTATCTAGGTTAGTCACTTAGTCTCTTTAAGCCTTAGCGTTCATATCTAATAAAATGGTAATAATAATCTTTCCCTATTTTCCACCTAGGTTCAAATAAGAGAATATATGAGAAAGATAATTATAAGTGATAAAGTGCTGTACAAATGTATTATTACATATAGGAATTATTTTATTCTTTACAATTCCATTTGTAAATTCTAAAAAATTCTATGGATAAACACAACAATGTAATAACCATCACTTTACCATCAATTTTATCCATGTCTAAATTATAATATTGTTACAAATACACTGAAACTTAGGCATCTAAGTGTAAATTCCTCCTTCAAAGAAGTTATCTTTGGAGTTTGTGTTTAAATGGGCATTTATAGAGCACTTAATATTTATAAGACATTTGCTAGGTATTGTATAAACATTACTTCAGTTAACACTTACACAGTTCTGATACGTAGGTATAATTAACCCTACTTTGCAAAGAAGGAATTGGAAGATGAGACATATTTCCAAGATCACAGCACTATTTACTGGTATGGCTGCTGTCATTACTCGGATTTTGGATAACTGATTGCGTAAGCAAAACTTAAGAAAGGAGTTGTTTACACTGTGGTGTGTGTGTCAAGACCCAAGAAAATAAGCAGTCTTCTATGTTTTGGAGATAAGAAAGAAAATGGATTGCTAAAATAAAATGCTATATTTTGAGTCAAGTTTGGAAAACAAATTGGGCAACAAAGATTCAGCAATGTACTGAGATTGATGGCCTTGAAAGTCAAGCAGAAGAATTAGACCCTAGTTCACTCAGTGGGTTTTGTAAGTTATTGAATAAAGTAATGCTTGATGAAACCAGTAATCTAGGAAGATGAGCCTGACAGTGGTTTCTAGGCTTTGGAACAATTTGAAAACTTAAACATAGGACTTATGAATTGATATAATGTTGCAAGTATACACATAAAATTCAAGGTTTTTTAAAAATATCTTAATGCACAAAGTTTTTAACAGAGATATTTATTCTAATATATTTGAGACATGTACCATTACTTTATGTGAACATTGATATGTTTTGATAAATTGAACTTGTTAGATGCCAACCAATCTTTAGGGCTATTTATTTATTTATTCATGAGCAGTTATGTATTTTCCATTTTGGACTTCTTTCTTGTTTTGTATTTCATGTTTTTACTTATAAATACATTTTTCATGTTGCATTACTATTCCTTTTTTGATGTATACAAAAATACAAATGGGGAAAATTAACCATATGAATGGTAAAAGAATGTTTTGTCTTCAGGGAAAACATATGGGGTTTTCTTGCATTGGATATACCAACTAAATTAAAACAAGGGAAAGTGTGTGTTAGACAAGTAAAGGAAATATTTATGACTTTGTGTGTGTTTGTGTTGTGTGTGTAGAGAGAGACAGAGACAGAGACAGAGGAAGACAGAGAGAGACACAGAGATTGATTTCATTTCAAATCCGAGGCTTTACGATTTCTCCCTTAAAGTATGAAAACTCCAGTTGGGATAACAGTGGAATGGCAAACTTTATATTAACATTGATAATTTAGTATAGAGTGTTTTGAGAATTAAACATATCTATTAAATGATACTTTAAGTTGCCTGCTTTCTTAATTGATTTCTGTTTTCACAGGCCTACTTTTCACGTTCATATTTGTATCACTTCTGATATCTTAAATATTTGATAATGACTGTTAAAAATCTATTTTAGATTCAGTGACAAATGTTTATGTGCATATTCTTTATAAATAATTTGGAATATGAATCTTACAAAACCAATTATAAAATGAGTATTTTGACTAGAAGTCTTCTAATTGTAAAGAACTGGGGATACATACCTCCTCACTCAATGCTCCATAGAAATTACTGAAAGTATCCATGCCTACTTCAGATCTATAAACAAGAAAGAGCTCTTATATCTTGGAAGACAGAAGCAAATGGCTATAAATTGTGTATGAGTAATACCATTTTAATTGAAATCAAGATGCCTCAAAAAGGAGGGAGAAAATACTGAAGGAAATACATCAATTAATGATCACTGTTTACTTCTGTGTGTGCATGGGAGGGTGCTTGGTGAGGGGTGAAGGGAAAAGGAATAAGCAAGAAAAAATAAAAAATAAAAAGTGTCCATGACAAAGACAGCATGTGCATAATCTCAGTTATGTTAATACGTTGGTATTGTCTGTGCGTGTGTGTGCCCATATGTGTGTATTTGTGCTTGTGAGTATGACTGAAGAGATGCATAAAATGCTGGTCCCCCAACTGTTAATATCTTGTTACCTTGTATGGAGGGATTCTAGATTTTTCTTTTCTTCCTAATAATCTATGTATTTTAATTTTTGGCAGGGAACATGTTGTTATTAATTTAATCATGGCAAAAACAAAGATCTGCATGGAAAGATTAAAAGAAAGTAGATGAGAGCAGAGTAATGGGAAAATTAGAGCAAACACACATACACGCAATCCCAAAAATAGGCAACTACTGTTCTTCACAACAAACCATTAGAAATTTGGAGTCAACAACCATAAGCAAAATGTGTAGATCATGCAGCAATTATTGGAGCAATTAATTAACAATGCATGGAAGAACTGGGTAGGTCTGGCCCCATACGTTCATTCATTTATTCTGAGTGGTAGCGGCATTTGCCTCCAGGATATTCTTCAGTATAAACAAATTAAGGATGAAATTTTGAGATGGTTTTTATTGTAAGCGCCAGTGCTTGAGAGAAGCAGAGACCAGTCTTCTGTAATTCCAATCCATTCAAGGAGGGGGTTGAAGGAAGAGAAAGAAGAAAGTCTGATTCTAGGATGACCAACTATCTCTTGGTTTGCCCAGGATGTTCAGTGATATAATTGGGAAAATTCCAAGTAAATCCAGATGAGTTGATCAGCCTAGCTAATTCTTATACTTGGCCCTAGGCTCCAGATTTCAAGTAAAGCTTTCTGAAGATAGAACAGTATCTTAGGAAACTCTCACCATAGGTAGTGGGACAGGAGAAGTAGGAAAGCTTCCTAGGTAATCACAGCCATCAGACGACATGGGAAGCTCCCACATCTGATGGGAAAATATACACGAACAGCCATGGTCTGCTGTTAGTCTTGCACGTCTCCCACAGTTATCAGAGGCAGACTATGATGATTCAAACCTGAATCTTCCAGCAGGCCAACAGTAATCCTTATTTGACACTAATATTTTAGATTATTTCAATATGAGAGGTTGTGAGAGTAAGAGGAGAGATGACAAAAAATTTTATAATTTTTAAAGGGGAGTTTTAGATGGAGATTCACTTAGACATTGATAGAATAATATCAGTTTAAGTATGAGGATAGAAAAATAAAAGCCACCTATATGATATTAGAAATTAGATAAATAACTTTAAAAACAAGGCAGGAAGATAATAATTGAATATAAGAACAAAATCAATTTAACAAGAAAATAGGAAAGGAGAAATAAAAAAACAAAAAAGCATGTTTTTATAGAAACATATAGGATGATGACAGATAGGTATCTAAAGCAGTCAAACTCATTGAAGCAGAAAGTAGAATGATGGTTGCCAGGGGCTGAGGGTAAGAGAAAATGTTCAATGTGTATGAAATTTCAGTAACGTATGATGAAATAGTTCTAGAAATCTGTTGTACAACATTGTGCTAATAGTTAACAATACTGTACCATACGCTTATAATTTTGTTAATGTAGATCTCATGTTATGTGTTTTTTACTACAATCAAAAAAAAAGAGACAGGACTGGACTTTAAATGAAAAAAAAGTCTCAACATAACAGAAATCAAAACAAAGATGAATGGATTAAATTCCATTACAAAAATATGGAGAGATATACAAATATATAATCATATAGGGAGATTTTAACATGCAACACTAGAAATAAATTAATTGTGTGGGCAAAAAGTAAGTGAAGATTACAAAACTTTCCCAAAAAAATACAGTTCATTATTCACAGATTTCATATTTGCAAATTCTCTTATTCCTTAACTTTATTTGTAACCCCAAGAGTGATACTTGCAGTGCTTTTGCAGTCATTCACATAGACTGGGGAAAAATTTGAGTTGCACACTAGGCACATTTCCAGCTGAGACCAAACAAGTCTTTCTTGTTTTAGTGCTCATACTGTAAACAAGTGTCCTTTCTGTGGTATATTTAGTGCCGCCTTTTTTGCATTTTTCGTTATCTTTTGTTGGTGATTTCACTGTTTAAAATGCCCCCCAAGCATAGTGCTGAAGTGTTGTCTAGTGTTTCTAAGCACAAAAAGGCTGTGATGCATCTTATGGAGAATATGCCTGTGTTGGATAAGCTTCACCCAGGCATGCATTTTAGAGCTGTTGGCTGTGAGGTCAATGTTAATGAATCAACACTATCAATTAAATAAGGTATCTTTAAACAGAAACACATTAAACAAGGTTATGTTTTGAACACTTGATGAAAACCTTGGGACCAGAGGCTTGTAGGAACCTAACCCTATAGATCCCCTAGTAGTAACGGCTCACTATTTTCTAATGCAGTATCCATGGTGACTTTATAGAACATAACTACTGTGAATAATGAGAATTGACTATATAAGTGTATATATAAATTCGTACCAAATAATGAAACAATGCATACTATTTTCAGAAACCAATGAAATATTCACACACCTAAAAATATCATATATTAAGACAGAAAAAACTCAATTATTCCAAAATTTGACATCATATGTGTCAATCTCTTGCTACAATGCAAAAAAAAATTTAGAAGTTAATAATCAAAGGGCATTCCACAAAATTATTCACTGTGTTAAATGAAAAACTAGTTTTTGATACTGCTAAACATCCACTAGGCCAACTAAAATTTAAAAGATCGACAACACAAAATGTTGGCAAAGATGTGGAGTAACTGAAACGTGCACTTATTTCTGGAAGGAATGTAAAGTGGTACAACCACATTGAGAAATGTTTTAGTAATTTCTTGAAAAATTAAACTACCCTTGACTGAGTATTTACAATCCTAGTATTTATCAAAAATATATAAAAACTTCTGTCTGCTAAATGACTTGTATAAAAATGTTCATAACAGATTTATTTACAATAGTCAAAAAACCTATTGTAAATAGCCCAGGTATCTATCAACAGAATAATGACTGAAAAACTGTTACATAATCATACAATGAAATTCTACTAAGCAATAAAAAGGAAAAAACAACTATTGATATACGCAACTACATGTGTGACTCTCACAGATATAAAGTATAATTCTATTCATATGAAATCCTAAAATGGGCAAAACTAATCTAACATGAAAAAAAAGTAGACCTGTGGTGGCCTCTAGTGGGGGTGGGAATTGACTGGGAAGGTATATTGAAGGAGCATTCTGCAGAGATTTTATATATCATGATAGAGATATGGGTTTCTGGGGTGTATATATTTCTCAAATTGTGCAGCTAAGATTTTTGCATTTTTATGTTTGTAAGTTTCACCAAGTAAGAACTTCTAAAATAACTGTAATGATTGACTAGGGAATGGAGAGGAAGTGAAAGTATATATTATACTGTTTTTTTACTTTGGTTGTGTTTGAAATTTTCCATAAAAATCTAAACAGTACTTTTCTCAATGATATTTGGCTTAAAGAAGATATCAAAGCAAACTACAGAGTGATTAGAAATGAATAACTCTCACATCAAAACCCTGGAAGTTATTCTGTTCTCTACTCTATGTCTTATCTCCCAATATGCAAGTGGCCAACAAGTTTTGTCAGTTAAATTTCCTTAATCATTCTCAAATTGATCCTCTTCTTCTATTCTAACTGTTCCTAACATAGGTCAAGACTTCATCCTTTCTCGCCTGAGTTATTGTAATAACTCTGTAACCTAACTCCTTGTCTTCACTCTTGCTCTATCTGTTCCAGAGTGATCTTTCTAAAGCACAGATCTGATCATGTTATTTCCCTGTTGAAAACCTTTCAAATGTGTTTCTTTTTCTACAGGATAAAGACCAATCTCCCTATTCTTTATAATTATGTCTATTTTACTGATAACAAATGGCAATCTGTATAGGAGAAATGCCATTTGTCCAGTAGATAAATGGAGCAGGTGAATGTGTAATGCAGGATTTTCCATACACCAAAAATTCCCTAAATTCTGAAAAATGCTCATTAAAGACACTTAAATATAGCACTATAAGACACTAAATATCTTTGACTCAGCCAACTTGTTAACACTTTCTTCTACGCTTGGAAAAGTACTCTGTTGTTTT
>CM053558.1:8234160-8296769 GCA_028646465.1 Rhinoceros unicornis | reverse complement strand
CTGACTTTTCGAACAAAACTGACTGAACTTGAACATTTTATTAATGATTGTGGTTTAGTAATGATTAGTGATTAATGTAATCAATTTTCTTGGTCATTATACAATGATGGTTTATCCCTACACTAAGTAGCCTCAGAAAATATCTTTGACTTCCTTTGCGTGACATATTTATGGTTTTCCTGTATTATTCATTCCAGTCAGGCCTGTCAAAATCCTCTCTTTATAAGCCCCTTCTACTTTCGATCTGCTGCAGCTTATTAAAGCTTATTATAGTTCTGTCTAAAGTTAAACTGCCTCTGAGTGAGATCCTGGAATGTTCTCTCATGAATAAACTTATGACATCTATTTTGGCTGCTGAAGGCGCTTATTTGTTTGTTTGTTTACATCCTCGTTTTCATATATGTTCTGAATACTTAAGGAAGCTATGGACATGCGAGCTGGATAAGGAGGGATGGCTATAGGTATTCAACAGTAGAATCGTTCAAGGTACCTTTCAAAAGAGCTATAGCAGAAAATCCTTTCAATCAAAGCCCAGGAAATGAAGAGAATTAATATTTTATTTATGTGTGTTCCATATTAAATCAACTCTGAAGTTTATAAAGTCATGTTTTAAAATTGTAAATTTTAAAATGTTTGACAGTCATAAAATAAACATATAAAATATATTGTATAAAAATAGGAAAACATTTCACCATATTCCAGAGGTATTCTAGAAGAGTGGGTAAGAGTATGAACTCAGAAGCCAGATTCACTGGGTTTGAAACTCAGTCTTTCTGCTTTCTAGCAGTATGACACTGAAGAAGTCGCTTCATATCTCTATGCTTTAGTTTCCACATCTGTAAAATAGAGATAATTTAATACTACCTATCTTTTAGGGTTGCTGGGAGGATGAAATGAGTTAAGATACATGCATATAAAACATGTAGAATATTACTTAGTATACAGTGAATGTAATTTAAATGAGACCTTTTATTAACACAAGAGCTGTTTTACATTTTTTCTTATCTTTATTTTTAATCTTCAAAGTCTATTCTACATAATTATACTTGTAAAATACTATATAGTAGTCCCCTCTTATCCGTGGTTTTGCTTTCTACAGCTTCAGTTACCTGCGGTCAACCACAGTCTGAAAACATTAAATGGAAAATTCCAGAAATAAACAATTCGTAAGTTTTAAATTGCACACTGCCATTCCAAGTAGCATGATGAAATCTCACACCATCCTGCTCTGTCCCACTTGGTACATGAACCATCCCTTTGTCCAGCGGATCCATTCTGTACGCGCTATCCACCCGTTAGTCACTTAGTAGCCGTCTGGGTTATAAGATCTACCGTCATGGTATCGCAGTGCTTGTGTTCAAGTCACCCTTATTTTACTTAATAATGGTCCCAAAATGAAAGAGTAGTCATGCTGGCAATTCGGATATGCCAAAGAGAAGCTACAACGTGCTTCCTTTAAGTGAAAGGGTGAAGTTCTCAACTTAATATGGAAAGAAGAAAAATCATATGCTGAGGTTACTAAGATCTACGGTACCTTTTATTTTTTTTGTGAGGAAGATCATGGCTAACATCCATGCCATTCCTCCTTTTTTTTTCTGAGGAAGACTGGCCCTGAGCTAACATCCGTGCCGATCTTCCTCTACTTTATGTGGGACACCGCAACAGTATGGCCTGACAAGCGGTGTGTTGGTGCGCGCCCAGGATCCGAACCCAGGCTGCCAGCAGCAGAGCGCACACACTTAACTGCTATGCCACGGGGCCGGCACCAGATCTACAGGAACTTTTACGACAGTATATTGTTATAATTGTTCTATCTTATTATTAGTTGTTGTTAATCTCTTACTGAGTCTAATTTATAAATTAAATTTTATCATAGGTATGTACGTATAGGAAAAAACATAGTCTATATAGGGTTTGGTATTATCCTCGGTTACAGGCATCCACTGGGGGTCTTGAAAAGTATCCCCCACAAACAAGGGGGGACAATTGTAAGCTCTATAAGGTCAGAGACTTTGCTTGTCTGTTTGTTACTTTAATTCAGTGCTGAGCACAGTAGAAGCTCAGTATATGTTTGCTGAAAGAATGAGTGAATGGATCGTGGCTGGAAAATTATGACTTTAGATGTACTATAAGGCAATGCCATTGTAGATAGTGGAGTGAAATTATTTCTGCTATAGTAATGAGCAAAGTTTCAGTGTTGGCAGGGCCAGATTCAATTATGATGAGTTTTGTGATAAATACCTTGTTCTTTGGAAGACTATTCCTTGGTATTTAACCTAACTTGATGATGTGTTAACGCCAAGAATGATGAGCTAGCAGCCATGTTATAATTAAATTGTTCATTTTATCATTATAAAAAATGTAATAGATGGAAGGCAATGCAGGTATACTATGTAGGTTCTATTTTGGCTTACAATATTCCCAATATATAGGGGAAAATTTTGTAGAAGATAATGAAAATGACAGTAAATAAAAGCCGTAGACTTTTTCTTTCTGATATCAATATAGTTATATGAAGAGTTTTAAAAAATTCACTCAACTATATTAACATATTTGTCCTTAAAAAAATACCATAATTACAAGGAAAAAAGCAAGTTTAGAGAAATTTTGCAATGTAAAGTCAAAGGCATACAACTTTAATACATAAAAGGTGTGTGTTGGGGAAAAAAAAGCAACAGAAAGAGAAAAATGGACAAAAGATATAAGAGGCAGATACAAAATAAGAAACACAAATGATCAATAAATATCACTAGTAATAAAAATGCAAATTAAAATAAGAGATACATTTCCTTCTTATGGAATTGGCAAGGTTTTTAATGATAAGTATTCAGTGCTGACAAAATCGTGGGAAATGAGCATTCTCACACTCTGCTGGTGGCAGTGTAAATTGGTACACCCAGTCTGCAGAGCAATTTAGCAAAACAGAATGTCTTGAAAATGTTCATACCCTTGGACTCAGCAAGTTTACTTCTAGTACTAAATTCTATAAAAATAATTGGACAAGTAGGCACCTATAAATGTTCAAGGATATTTATCATATAATTTGCTTCTAATATTGAGAAAATTGAAAATGATTTAGATGTTGGTTTGATTGGCTTTAGACTAGTTAAATAAACTGAGATATTTTATATGCCAAGAAATACTACATTATTTATCAATTTTTTTTGTGCTCCTTCTCTTATTTACATTATTTCATCTACCCCTCCCCACAGCACTAGGGACTAAATATTTTCCCATATTGCAATGAAAAAATTGATAATCAGAATAAGTATCTTGTCCAAAAATTCAAAACTAGGTCTATGAAATGCCAAGGTTCAGGATCTTAACATGATGCTGTATTGTAATATTTGGTAGCTTGGAAAGAAATAAAAAGAGCAGGGGGCCAAATAGTGCAGAGGTATGATCCTGTTTTTATTATAATTACAGATAAAGATGTATAACCAGGTGGTGTTGTTGTTGGGGACTTTAATGCCCTACTTTTGCAAATATGTTTTTTTTCAATAAATGTTCGTGTAATTTTTAAATTTATATTTTCAAAAGAGTTGACTTGTTTTAACTTAATTGCTAAGTTGCTAAAGTCATATTTTGGAGCTCAATTAAAATCAAAGACCATCCTAGGACAAAAGAGAAGTGTGTGTGTGTGTGTGTGAATTCATGCATGTGTGTATACTGTGTATATTGTAATACATCTAGTTAGCTGACTTTTTCATTCAGTGGCTAATGTGTTCCACTAAGTTTATTATTTTGATAATTGAAATAATTCACTTATTACACAGAACAGCTCCATCCATGACTCGTAAAGACCTGTCAGAAGTGAATACAGTTAATTGGAGCATGGTTTTACATAGTCATCTCGGCACTCAATTTCAAATTTATCCTTTATTTACCGTAATCTGAATGAAATAATTTCATAATAATGATAACGGTGAAATCACTGTCCCTCTTTTGGTCATTCAGTTGCCAAAGAGATCATCATAAAATTTAATTCATAAATTTAATTCAATTCATATTTCTGAAGCATATGCTCTGTGCTAGATAAAGGGGAAATAAAGACATGGTCCTTGCCCCTATGAGGCACACTGTCTGTTGATAGAAAGAGTTATTCCATGCAAATTGATCACGTGGTAAAAAATATATTATGGAAAGTCAAAAGGTGATCAAATAAATGACATTCATTTTTTTTTATTCAGTTAGTTACTGGGTGCCAGAAGGTGTCCTAGATACTGTGGACACAACAGGAAATAAAACACAGTCTTTGGTCCCAGGTGGCTCATGGTCTACTAGGGTAATCACAAAATGATTAACAAAAATAATTTTTTTGAAAGGTGTAGTGGAACCTTAGTTAATTGAGGCAACAAGAGTGTAGCTGAAAAACTTATTTCATTTATATAAGCAGAACTTGATGAAGTGAGAAAACTGTCCTCTTGAAAATGTTTCAATGAGCCAGTACATTGAATATTATTGCCTGTTGTATTTCAACACCATTTTCATGCATTATTACTTAAATGTCAGCCGGGTTCTCCTTTTCATAGGCCAGAGCTGCCTCTAGAGGTATCACAATATCACAATCATGTAGTCCAAAATGTTTCCTTTCATCTTGAAATTACTGATGTATTTTTCCCTTGAAATCAGAAAGTAGAAAGCAAAAGATACATGTCAGTGAAGTCACAAATCATTCATGTTAGTGGGATCGCCCTGGTGATCCAACACCCAGACATTTAACGTAGAGCCTCAAGATTCATAAGGTTTCTCCAAGAAACTCCTTGGGAAAAACTTTAGCCCCGATACTGGCATTCTGGGGCCTGACAACCAATGTCACTAAGGGCTGAATTACTGCAAATTGAGATCCTCTCTGCAAATCAAAACTCAACACGGTCCCCGTTACTGACTCTCTGTGCCTTCTTGCAGACCTCATCTATTGCTTCTAAACACTGAAAAGGCTGTGGTGATGGATTAGAAATGGATAACAAAGGAAAAATCATTTATGTCAGCAACACCCCTCAACAATATCACTCCCTCTAGTCTTGCTCTACCTCCTTGCCATCAGAACGAGCTGTCTTACTTTCAAATCCATTTGTCAAGCTGGCAAAATTTTCACTCTTTAATCCATTTTCCTGGGCGATAAAGTCCAAACTCTTTATTATGACACACTTAGTCCTTTATGCCAAGTCTCCAGCCATAACTCTTGCCATCTCTTTTCTCACACCACAGGCTCCATCTGACTCTGTCGTCCTAGGACCACTTACCTATCTTTCATTACTTAGTTTGATGGTTAATTGATGCTGTCTCCAAAATAAAGGTAATATTTTACTCTTTTGTAACCCCACTTTCTGTCTACATTTGTGTATAACATGTAGACCCTCTATTCAACTAAAAGTTCCATAAAGATTTTTTCTCAGGTTTCTTTAAAAAATTGTTTCTAGTATTATACCTACAACATGGTTGGTACTCATTAGATTTCTATTGAATGAATTAATGAATATCCTTACCAGATATTGATTGAATCTAAAGATTTGGGAAAAAAAGAGATGTCTATGCAGAGAAAGAAGAAAAAAAATTCTAGATCTCTCTGTGTAAGCCAAACTCTGACAGAAAAGATAACAAGGTCATATTAGAGTATCCTAAGGCAAAATTTGGACCTTTGAGAAAAATTTGAAAATGTAGCATGAAAACCCGAGAATATAGACCATAATAGGCCTATTTTTCCTTTTGTACTTGAATTTTCACACGTCAAGAGAAAAGCACAGATAAAATTGAAGGGATAATGGTTTGGGAAAATAGTGAAAATAATTGCTTCATATTACCAAGGTAGTAACAAGAAATGATCATCTGGTAATTGGAGCACAGCTCGAGGCTTATTTCTTCACACAATGCGAGTATTTCTAATGCAATTACAGCAAAACACCCCAAATTGATATTCTCTCCATTAAAGACCCCATACATGTAATAGGGAAATCCAAATCACTCCCTTAACTGCTTCAGTGTGATGAGATGGTCCAGCTAAAGCGGGATCGAACTTCTTGTGAAGAGAAAGGAAACGGGTATTTTGTCCTTAAATACTGGTGAATAAAGGTGGGTTGTGCTATAAGATCCCAAAAAATAAGGTCCCTGCCTCTGTGGCACCTGCATTCTAAAACTGAAACCAATGATCAAGTCTAAAAGGTGAGACCATGACATTCTTGTTGTACACTTCTTGTTGGTGGTGTCATTTGTGCATTCACACTGGACTGCAACCTAACTGGAGTACTTCATGGAGGACAGAGACAAAAAGATCTTGCCCTCATCTAGTGGAGGGAGTTAAGCAAATAAATGAGTAAAATACATAGTGTGTCACTTGGTGACATATGGGGAAAAATAAAGTGGGGAGGAGAGTGCAGGGTGGGAGTTGCCTCACTGCCCCAGAGCCATTTGTAGGTTGGAATCCTGAGAAGTCCTAGCCCACATGTGGTGATAAATGTAAATCAAGAAAACAGACATGATCCTGATGATCCCAAGGTAAACAATAGATTTGAGGCTGTGAATGTTGACGAGGAGTTCTTCTTATTAGAAGCACATAGAGTTCTTGAGGATCCTTTCACTCCTGCCAACAGACGTGTGGAGGTCTGAGACTGGGCAGTCTTAACTAGGTTAAAGGCCTCTTCTGGACTTCTGCTATGGAGGCAGGAGGAGCCTTGGAAGGAATGTTCTGATCCAGATCCCATGGAGATCAGGGACTCCCCCTTGGTCAAGTTCAAAAAGTCTAGAAGAGGGGCCAGCCTGGTGGCATAGCAGTTAAGTGCATATGCTCCACTGAGGCAGCCCGGGGTTCGGATCCCGGGCGTACACCGTCGCTCGCTTGTCAAGCCATGCTGTGGCGGCGTCCCATGTAAAGTGGAGGATGATGTTAGCCCAGGGCCAGTCTTCCTCAGCAAAAAGAGGAGGATTGGCGACAGATGTTAGCCCAGGGCTAATCTTTCTCCTCACAAAAAAAAAAAAAAAAAAAAGTCTGTAAGATAAAGTATTGGGAGAAAACACACTGAAAAAACTTTGCCATTGCTTGTGATATTGTTCAATTCCAAATTTTCAAACTTCGAATAAGAGGTCTTCAGATTCAAAAAATGGTTTTTAATTGAGACAAAAGCTGAGTCACAGAAATGAAAAATCATCTTGGGGAGCAGAGACTGGGCAGGCTACTGCTATGCTCCCAAGAGTCCGTGCTGACAATGGAAATAACTGTGACTAGAATTGATGGAGAATTTTCACATATTCTTTTTCTGTGAGAGAAGTCTATTACTAAAGTTGCATCAACAAAACCCACAATTCATGCTTTCTATCTAGTCTCTATACACTCTAAGTCCATAATTTTGGAAATAAGTCTCAGGAATCAGGTAGGTGAGATAAGAAATTTCATTCTCTATCAAAGCTCACCCAGAATTGACAGTTTAGGAAAAGAAATGAGACATGTAACCAAATAACTAAAAGCCACCCGTTGCCAGTGTCAGGATACACTTTTCATCAGGTATGGCTCTTTGGGGCCCTTGAGAAACTTCAAGACAGTCAAATACCAATGTGGTTTTCTTTAACTTGGGAGATTTTATTATTCTCACAAGCTGTATGTGAAATGAAGCTGTCATTCATGAAGCTGTTGCAAGGAAGATAGAGCAGCCAACAACTCAGGGCTGCTCAACGATTTTAATTTTTGACCAAGATTTATGAAGTTCCAAGAAATCATTTTTCCTACAGTTCAAAATCCTTTGCTACTTTCACTAGGAAAGGTGGGATGAATTTGTGTACCACTGCAACCTCAAAAACCCTTAGTTGAGAAATGCTTGTTGTCTGCTGATGAGCACCTGAGCTCTGGCTGTCCTTTATGAATCAGCACTGTAGTTTTTTGTACCTTTCTAGACATCTTGACACTTGCATCTCTTCTCCATCTACAGAATGATTACAAGATTAGAGATAACCTACATATTAACTAAGAAAGTGTAAGCAAAAGGAAGGAAGGTTAGCAGGGAATGGCTTGTTTTACTGGTTAAGGAAGTGCAGGATAGAAGTCTATGGTATTGCCTTATCCAAGAACAAATGACTCCAGAGCTATGGTCCTTAGTGAAGAATCCAGAATTCTCTTCCAGTTTAGATTGAAATGAAACCAACACTAGATGGTTTTGTCTCCTGCCGAATGAAAGATGTGCATCTCCTTTCCAGGGAGGATATGGCAATGACACCTCCTTTGGGAAGCTTTAGGCTTTTATCAGGCAGAAATAGGAAAGTCAGAGTGGGAGTGGGAGCAAGATTTGGGTGGTGGTGGTGGTAAGGACACAACAGAAAGGAGTGTTCAGAAAAGACATGTAGAGTTGGAAAGGTATAAATTGTGTCAATAGGCAGTAATTAAACCAGTTTGCTTAGAGTGAAAGTTTCAAACAAGGGAACAGTTAAAAATGAAACTGGAAGGTAAATTAGGGACAGATTGCATGAGTGTTTGAATGCCAGAATGTTGTAAACTAGATTTAAGATTTTCAGTTATTAGTGATCAGTGACAGATCTGATTTTTGTGCCTTATTTATCATTCTACAGTGAATATCATCATCTTTTTCCAAACAAAATCTACCTCTAGAAGTCCCTTTGGATAGTAGAAAGCATTGATCTCAGAAGGTCCTATTCCTTTTCTGATGTGTTTAAATATTTTCAGATATAGCATATATTTTCTAGACTAATCGACTATGATATATCTTTCTATGTGTCATTACTACTGGTGGTTTCAAAACATTTTCCATCACTTTAATGTCCTTCTATTTGGAGCTCATAAGAATGCCCATCAAAAATACATACATAGATGTATTAGAGTGAGACGGGAAAAGTAACTTCTTATTTCAAAAGAGTAACAAGGCCATTCAATCGTTAATTCTTCCCCTGAATACTGAAATAATTTAACTCGCAGGAGTGCCATTAATTGACAAGCACACAGTGACAGAACGTGTTATCTGCTCTTTGAGTTAATTTGTATTGATCCCCAAAAAACGTCAGTGGAAACTGCTGTTGCAAAACCATCTCCCTCAAACTGTTGGTGAATTTTGTGTCAAGACATCAGAAGATGGTAATCAGAAGAATGAAACATAAAATTAAGCAACTTTTAAATGGAAAGGTTCTCTTTTGATAAATCGTGTGTATCACAATGGTTTAAGATAATCCAAAGATGTCTTTATGTATGTATCATCAACTTAAAGACAGAAAAAGAGGAACTCTTCTTTGTATGTATTAAAGAAAGACTGTAACTATTTTCATATGAAAAATGATTCTAGTCTTGGCTTTCTCAGGGAGAGTTTCTATTAGTTTCTTTTTTCTTGTGAATGGGATATATTTTCTTTTTTTTAATTACGGTAACATTGGTTTATAATATTATATAAGTTTGAGGTGTACATCATTATATTTCGATTTATGTGTAAACTACATCATGTTCACCATCCAAAGACTAATTACCATCTGTCACCATACACATGTACCCTATTACCCCTTTTGCCCTCCTCCCTCCCTCCTTCCCCTCTGGTAACCACCAATCTAATCTCTGTCTCTATGTATTTGGTTGTTGTTACTGTTCTTATCTTCCACGTGTGAGTGAAGTCATACAGTATTTGACTTTCTCGTCTAATTCATATCACTCAGCATAATATCCTCAAGGTCCATCCATGTTGTAGCAAATGGCAAGATTTCATCTTTTTATGGCTGAGTAGTATCCATTGTGTATGTATAACACTCATCCCTTGATGGGCAGTTAAGTTGCTTCCAAGTCTTGTCTGTTGTGAATAAGGCTGCAATGGACATAGGGGTGCAGATATCTTTTCAAATTAGTGTTTTGATTTTCTTTGGATAAATACCCAACAGTGGAATAGCTGGATCATATGGTATTTCTATTCTTAGTTTTTTGAGGACTCTCCATGCTGTTTTCCATAGTGGCTGCACCAGTTTGCATTCCCATTAGCAGTGTGTGAGAGTTCCCTTCTCTCCACATCCTCTCCAATGCTTGTTATTTCTTGTCCTGTTAATTATAGCCATTCTGACGGGCATGAGGTGATATCTCATTGTAGTTTTGATTTGCATTTCCCTAATAATTAGTGATGCTGAACATCTTTTCATGTGCCTGTTGGCCATCTGTACATCTTTGGAAAAATGTTCAGATCTTTTGTCAATTTTTTAATTGGGGTGTTTGTTTTATTATTGTTGAGTTGTATGAGTTCTTTACATATTTTGGATATTAACCCCTTATGAGATATGTGATTTGCAAATATCTTCTCCCAATTGTTATGTTGTCTTTTTATTTTGTTGATGGTTTCCTTTGCTGTGCCAAAGATTTTAGTTTGATGTAGTCCCATTTGTTTATTTTTTCTTTTGTTTCCCTTGCCTGGGGAGACATGATATTCAAAAAGATATTGCTAACTATACCAATGCAATACTACTCAGCCCTAAGAAATGATGAAATCCAGCGATTTGTGACAACATGGATGGACATTGTGGGTATCATGCAAAGCAGAATAAGTCAGAGGGAGAAGGTCAAATACCATATGATTTCCTTCATTAAGTAGTAGATAATAACAATAATAAACAAACAAATAGGGACAGAGATTGGATTGGTGGTTACCAGAGGGGAAGGGGGGAGGGAGGAGGGTGAAAGGGATAATTCGGTACATGTGTGTGGTGATGGGTTGTAATTAGTATTTTGGTGGTGAATATGATGTAATCTATGCAGAAATAGAAGTATAATGATGTACACCTGAAATTTTTACAATGTTATAAACCAAGGTTACTGCAATAAACAAAACATTAAAAAAAAAAAGATATTGCTAAGACCAATGTCAAAGAGCATATTGCTTATGTTTTCTTCCAGGAGTATTATGGTTTCAGGTCTTACATTCAAGATTATCTTACATGTAAGATAATCGTCTACTTTCATTCTTTTGCACGTGGCTGCGCAGTTTTCCCAACACCATTTAATGAAGAGACTTTCCTTTCTCCATTGTGTGCTCTTGGCTTCCTTGTCGAAAATTAGCTGTCCATAGATGTGTGGGTTTATTTCTGGGATCTCAATTCTGTTCCATTGATCTGTGTGTCTGTTTTTGTGCCAGTACCATGCTGTTTTGATTACTATAGCTTTGTAGTATATTTTGAAATCAGGGAGTTTGAAACCTCCAGATTTGTTCTTTCATCTCAAGATTGCTTTGGCTATTCCGGATCTTTTGTTGTTCCATATAAATTTAGGATGCTTTGTTCTATTTCCATGAAAAATGTTGCTGGGACTTTGATAAGGATTGCATTGAGTCTGTAGATTGCTCTAGGAAGTACTTTTGACTATGTTAATTCTTCCAATCCATGAGCATAGAATATCTACCCATTTCTTTGTGTCTTCTATTTCTTTCAACAACGTTTTATAGTTTTCAGTGTACAGGTCTTTCACCTCTTTGGTTAAATTCATTCCTAGGTATTTGATTCTTTTTCTTGTGATAGTAGGAATATATTTTCTTGTTTTTTTACATGTCTCATAGTTTTTTGGAAAACTGGACATTTTGAATACTATAATGTGGCAACTCTAGAAATTAGATTCTCCCCCTTTCTTAGGGTTTCTTCTTGCCGCTTGTGTGGCTGTTGTTGTTTGTTTACTAACTTTTCTTTACTAATTTTCTAGTATCTGTATTCTTTCCTGTGTGTGGGCACTGAAGTCTCTGTTCCATTAGCTTAGTTGTAGCTAACGATTTGACAGAGATTTTCTTAAATACCAGGAACCAAATCGAACTAAACCAAACAAAAATTCTTCCAGTCTTTTCAGATTGGATATGTGTTGGAATGCTACTTAATTGCTTAGCCAGGCAGTTTAAAACTCTGCCTTAGCCTTCACTTCTTGGTTGTGCAGAGCCTGAAGATCAGCCAGAGGTGAGAGCTTAGGGTCTTCCCAGGTCATTTCCGAGGATGTGTTCTGCCCTCGGCATTCATGTAGGCTTCTAGAGTCTCCAGAATTTGTGGGAGCTTTTAAAGCCTTTATTCTCCAAATAATTCCCTCCCAAGACTCTTTCATCTTAGGTTTTTGAGTATATTTCTTACCCCAACTGTTACTTTTTGTCCCAGGCAGCAGCATCCAATATATTTGCCTTTAAATATTTTTGACAAACACTGCCCTGGGAGCCACCTCAGAGATGGGGAAGCTCTGAGGTAGGCAAAATAAAGACAAATACTTAAGTCAATCCCTTAGGGAGCAAGGTCGAAAAACATAATGACAATTCTCTGAGAAGAAAATCTTTATTACTTCCTCTGATATCAGCAACCTGCACTTGGAATGCATCCACCATTCAAAACCATTGCCACACTGGAGTGTAGGAGATGGTAACGGGGTAAATTTAAATATCACAGAGCTCTTTCACCAAAATTCAGCACTTTTCTTCCTTAAGCATTTCCTTAGTTGTTGTAAGTTTAGATTCCAAAGTTCCAAAAATGTTGAATCTGCCAGTTATCGTCAGCTTCTGTGTTTCTCTTGTGAAGGGTTGGCATCTTCGACTTCCTTCCTCTGCCATTCTTGTGGACATCACTTCTACTTTAAGTATTCGTCTCTGCACATTGCAAAATAACATAGACATTTATGATCCGAAATTGTTTAAAATTCTAAATATTTATTGATTGCCTTCTATTTTCTGTGTCTCAGTCTCTGGTAAAAGGGATGGGGATACACTAGGAGGTTAGCCAACCTTTATTGAGGGCTTACTACAGGCCAGGCATTATTCTTAGTGAGTTACATGTCTTTACTCAGTGAATCTGTACAATCCTGGGAAGTGGCTACTTTTATGTATGTTTTCTAGATGATAAAAATAAAGTGCCATGATGTTGAGTGACTTGCCCAAAGTCACACCGTTTGTTAAGATATGGCACCAGAATTTGTTTGAATCCAGATAGTCTGGCTCCAGAGCCTGTGCTGTGGACTACTCTTTCCTACTACCAATACTGTAGAGAAATAGTTATCAATTAAGAATCATAATGAGAAGAAAAGGTTTAAGGCCTGTTTATTTTGCTGGAGTGATTTGTTTCCTGTGTCATAGATATACACTAGAGTAAAGAGTTCCAGTCTCATGGAAGAGAATTGATTGATTTGGATACTCCTTCCTTGTCAGTCATCTTATACTATTTTGGTGTGCTTTAACTACTTTTTGCTTTGCTTTTGCCCTTGTCAGTCCTTTTGAGATGAACCCAGGGCTAGCACTGATTTTATCTATTTTAACTTATTTTGATACATTCCCATTTGGTGGCCAATAATTAGTTTGTTTAAGCGGCCTTTTGAAATCACATTTCTTCCTAATTGGCACATAATTCTAGGTTGTGACATTTGTGAATATTGATTTAGGTTTTTTTCTTGTGTTAACTTCTGGGATAACTTTTACAAAATTAAATAATAATTCCCCACATTAAAGCAAATTTGGTGGACCTCCACTCCCATGTGTAAGACTAGATTTCAAATCTCTTTGACAGCAGCTGAAATGGACCCTTAAACTCAGCTGTATTAATGTCAGGAAACTGGAGAAGAACATTAAAACTGCTAAGTGGAAGATTAACTGAAGAATATAACAAATGCCGCAAAAAGTGAAAGAGGATTTGTGGATTTAGAGAGTTTGATACCACAACCACAACCACAACATGAGAAAATGACATGGTGCTTGAATTGCAAGGCTCTGAGATACAACTGATTTGTTTTTATGCCTTGAAATGAATGGAAGGTGGTAGACAAGCTCATGAAAGAAACAGCATTCACGAAATACACATGCCAGGCTTCCTTCTGTAATCATAGTACTGCCATGTTTTTTCCTGAGAAGTAATTTGCAAGAAATCATTTGAACAACTCCCTAACACATCTTGAAGTGTAATCTTTAATTGGGTAAACTAGAGATATTGTTTTATTTTTTTTTTAAAAAAACTACAATTAGCAAGAAAATGGCTCAAAATTTCATTGAAAAAATAGTATGCATTATAATTGCTTAATTGCTAAACAAATTAAATATATGCTCAAATCTAACCAGCATAACTCTGAATTAAATTACTATAAACATGAGGAAAGTCTAAACTCTATTCTCTCAGGATCTGAGTTTCTCTAGGTCTGAGATGTGACAGGGGGAGGGTCATTAATACCTATAAACCAAGCATGTCTGTCTTAATTCGTTAGAGCTGCTATAATAAAATACCAGAGACTGGGTAGCTTATAAACAACAGAAATTGATCTCACAGTACTATAGGCTGAGAAGTCCAAGATTAAGGAGCTGGCAGATTCAGTGTGGTGGCTGGTGAGGTCCCGCTTTCTTGTTTGTAGCTGGCGCCTTCTCACTGTATTCTCACATAGCAGAAGGGGCTAGGGAGCTCTGTGGTTTCTCTCTTATAAGAACACTAATCCCATTCATGAAAGTTCCACTCTCATGACCTAATCACCTCATCAAAGCCCCACCTCCTAATACAACATCTTTGGGGGTTAGGATTTCAATATATGAATTTTGGGAGGATGTAAATATTCAGAACATAGAAATGTCTATGTTTTTTTTTTATTGTTCTCATCCCAGCTTTCCCTACAAAGCCTTACCCCAAGGTACAGGCATGGGAGCACTCACACTCATATATATACTTCCCAAAGACATTTGCCCTCAAGAAGCCATTTGATAAAATCAGTCTATGAGTTAGTAAGGGATTGGCAAGGCATTAGATATTATCCAACCAAAGAATACTTTCTTCTCTGGTTTGTTTCCAGAGTTCTGTTGCATTTTGTTCAGATGTGTCGAATAAAAAGCATATGGAGAGTTAGGTAAAGACATGCTTCATTGGAAAGTATTATTGCAATAAGGGAAAGTTAATATTGCAATAAGGAAGACACTCCAACCATAAGATCTGCAGATGTCTCAAAGATCAAGCAGAAAGGAATTTTCGTTTATAGGGAGGGATAAACAAGATTAGAAAGAACCAGATATGGTGGAGTGGGAGAAGTGGGTAGCATGATTAGACAGTTGAGCAGGAAATGTTTTTCCTTTGGGTCAGGGTTAGCCTATTCTTGGGAGAGGCCCTTAAGGAGGGGTTGTTCTGCATTTCCGTGCTGGCTGAAGGTGGATAAAAATTAATGAACCTGGGGGAAGAAGAGAAGATTAATTAAAGTTTGATCAAGTTATCAGTTATTTTGTCTAGATTGGCCGGTGGCCACAAACAGTTCAGCTACTCATTTATAAGACAACAAATGGGAATTTGGTAGATCTCTGTCTGACCTGGTCTTAGGTAAAACCAGGGGGTGATCTGTGAGTCTTAGCTAAGTCATATGGGGAAAGGTGGTTCTTTTCAGTAACCCCTTTTCTGGAACACAAAAGCATCAGGGGATTTCTTAATCTCCATGTTTTCCAGGAACACTGGGCTCAAGTAAAGTTCAACATTGTTTGATGTAAACAAAAAGATGGCAAACCAGGCAGTGTGTTAGGTAATCAGCCAGTTTGTATTCCTCTTGCACATTATGAATACTCATTCTATATCAAGCCTCCTGATCCTAGTACCACTCTCACAATTTCCCCTTGAGTCAAGTCACTTGACCTCAGAGGTCATCTTTCCAGCTAGGTTGCTTTTGGGGGGCTTCCTGTTTCACCAAAAGCAAGAGGCCTTGCTTATCCTTCTATTTCATCTTTCCACCACCGTCATAATCAGGATTGATCCCTTGATCCAACGCAAGTTTGATGGGTATTTTTCACATACATTTCACCTTAGAGGCCCAATATTAAAGGAAAATTGAGAAGACGTTTGGCAAGACGATTGAGCCATCAGCAAAGCTTAACAAATTTTCATGCTGTGAGACCAAGTTATTAACTGAGTCCATTTTGGGGGTCAGATGTTCAGCCTGCAGCCAAGATTCAAAACTGGCAAAGTTGTTTAGTGCCTTTGACCTCTCAGCCATTGTCTTTATGTTCTTTCCGCAATACTCTACAAGCCCATTTGCCCCCTGCTCTTACACCAGTTCTATCAAATCTAGCCTTCAGTAACTCAAAGCCCCCAAAACACACCTTCAGGAAATGTGCTGATAAAGGCAGTCACTAATACGTATATGAAATGCCTGGCAGGGATTACTATGTCAGCCTCATGAGAGACAAAATTTTATAGTGGTTGTAGTTGTTATTTTGTTTGTTGCTTGTTTTCTTTTTTTCCAGGGACAGGATTAAGAGAAGTTTTATGTTATTTAATGAATAGTAGTGTGGTCTGTTACATTTTTAGCTGGTCTGACCACTTTTGGTGCATCATGCGGTACTAGAATTCTCCATGCTGATGAAGACCCAGTCTGAAAAATTACAGTGTTTAAATCAAAGCAATTCTATGAACTTGTGTCCAGGCAGAAGGCCTCTGCTAAATTAGGCCATGGTATGCAGAGGGCAGACTTTCCAGCATGCTGTCTGCATTTGAGTTTTCTGGTTTACCAGAAGCCTGTGCCCTGGCTAGTCCTGCCTTGCCACTTTCCCAGAGCTTCCTGTTACCACTCTGCCCTCATTTTCTAATGCTCTCCCACTCATTCACTTCACTCTACTTCCCTGAATATGCCAGGCATATTCTGCCTTAGGGCCTTTGTTTAGTGGTGCCCTTTGCCTGGAATATTTCTTCCCCAGATAGCCACTTGACTATCTCCTCGTCTCCTTCATATCTTTGTTCAAATGTCTCTTTCTCGGTTAGGACTACCCTGAGTATCCTAATTAAAATTGCAACCTGCATCTCTCTGTTCCCACCCCTACACTCCTAATCCTCCTTTCCCTGTTCTACTTGTTATTGCACAGCAGTTACCGTATTCTAACAACCTTTATAATTTATTTATTATGTTCACTGTCTGTCTTTCTCCACTAGAATGAGAGCTAGATTTTGACCATTTTGTTTATTGCTGCACATTGGCACCTGAAATCATGCTCAGCACATAGTAAGTAATCAATAATGTGCAAAATTAATTAACTCTATGTTAAATAAAAATGATTTTTAATACATAATAGAAGGGCATAACATGCAACGTAATTAAATACTCTTCCATAATGTAAAACTATTTCTAATATATATGTTCATCCTGAGCGTGATCTATTTTAAGTTCACAGCTGATATCACAGTTTTTCTTTTTGGTATGAAGTAATAATTGGATGTGGTCAGACAAAGAATCTTACCAGGCCTTTTGTTTATCCTGGAGGTGGAAACACTTCCTCATGTATTGCAAATCTTGCTTCCATTACTAGCTGTCATAAATATTATGTATTTTTTACTTTAGATGTCTTTCCTGATGATAGGAAAGGTTAAAACTTAGACTCTAATAGTCTCAAATATCCTTATAAACAAAAAATGAAAAATGTTTTCTCCCCTTCCACTAGTCAGATATACTTAGTCATGACTCTTTCTCATATGATGGCTCTTCTATCCCATAAATACACATCTCTTTTCTTGCTCAAGGCAGTCCTTTCTTATAATACTTTGCTATCATTTAAGATGGCTGACTTAAGTCAGAGAATGAACTGTGAAGGAGAGGAGACTTGCAACTGTGGAGTTAATGGCATGCAAACTCCCACTTTGTTTTCACTCTCTTGTAGAGAAGACTGATTATATTTGAAGAAAGGTAGTAAATGATTGCCAGAAGGAAAAGAAAAAAAAATCAATTCCAACTGTCTCTAAGGAGCAGAGTAAATCTGAAAAACAAACGTTCATTCAGGGTTCCTAGCCCCAAGAGAGCACATGAGGGGAGTCATAGTCTGGTAATCCCAGAGCTACCAATCCCACAGAGCAAGAAATTCAGGAAGACCATATTGTTAAGAACCTGCTGAAATAAGATTCAGAACAAACAGTGAAAATGGATGCTGGCTGTGAACTGTTTGTTTGAAGGGAGCCTTGGAAATGCAAATGCTACAAATCCAAGAAAACTCAAAGACAAGGCTACAGGCGAAAAGGAGCAGGGCATGGGCCCACAGAAGCTAATAGTGACTACTACACTGTGTCCTTGCTTTCTCTTTCCAAAGCTCTAACATGAAATCACCCTGATGATTACAGAATTACTCAAAAAGAAATGTAAGAAAGAAGAGTCAGCTGAAATCATTCAGGCTGGAGAGAAGAATGGTCAGATTTCTGCGATGGATAGTAACTGTTTTTGCGGACTATCAAAAGAAAGATGGTGACTACCTGCTCTCCAGTGAACAGAAACAGATTTAAGCTGAAAGATAAAGCAGAAAAGTTAGCCAGAGTGGTGTCCTGTCTTTTAGAGATCAGTAAGTCCTCAGGTTTTCTTATTTAGCAACCATGGGGTATCTCTATCTCTGGAAAGTAACTTGAATAGTTTCCCCATGTTCCTGGGATTGAGTGTGAACTCGTGAAGAGGATGAATGCTTAGGCACGCTTGATTAAACAGAGGCATTTATGTTCCACAGCACTCCAAACTCTCCCTGATCTGCTTCTTTCATTGCTTCCAGGAAGTGCTAGCTTTGCTTTGTGAAATTCTACTTTCCTGTCTCCTCATTCCATTATTCAAGAACATATTTACTGGGTACTACCCATGTGCCTAGACAGACAGTGAGGATACAGAGCTGAGAGAAAACAGACAAGACTCTGCCTCCTTGGGGCTCATATTGGGGAGGGGAGGGGAACAGAAAAGAGAATGAACATGATTTCGTATAGTAAGTAGTGCTATGAAGAAGAACAGGATGCTGTGATAGCCAATGATTGTGTGTGTGTGTGGGTGTGAGAGAGA
Source organism: Rhinoceros unicornis (assembly GCA_028646465.1). Lineage (NCBI taxonomy): Eukaryota > Metazoa > Chordata > Mammalia > Perissodactyla > Rhinocerotidae > Rhinoceros > Rhinoceros unicornis. Next base: position 8,278,048 of record CM053558.1, on the reverse strand, counting down.
GAGGAGTGGGTGTTTCAGATAGGGATTTGGGAAAGGCGTCTCTAAGGGAGTCATTGGTGGGCTGAGACCTAAAGGACGAGCAGGAAGCAGCTCTATAAAGAGACGGGACAGAGGAAATAGCATAGTCAAAGGTGTGAAGTTGACCCATTAGCCTACAATCTTGAACCTCCTCAATATCAGTGCATGTTTACTTAGTCTTAAAAAGAAAAACTACATATATCCTCTGATAAAAAGGATATAAAGCTTTGACATTTTCCCCAAATGGCAACTAGTCACCCCAAACAAAAATTGAGATTGGGTGGTAAGAATTAATACTTTATCAAGCCAAACATTCAGGAGTCATTGCTAATCATATCACACCAGGTCTCATAGGCAGGAAGTCCTGAAGGAGAGATTTGAAGATGCACTTTTTCATTCTGATTTGAACAGAGGATGATAGTTGAATACAACATGAGACATTTCTGATGGTGGTTAAGAGTCAGCACTAGGGGGCTAGATTACCTGCATTTGAATCCTGGCTCTACCATTTACCAGCTCTGTGACTCTGAGCAAGGGAATTCAAAAAACTCTGAACTTTAATGCACTCACCTGTAAATCATGAGTAATAACAGAATCCACTTCAGAAAGTTGTTATAATGAGTAGTTGCATTCATATTTGTAAAGCACATAGAACACTGCCTGACACATGTGAGTATTAAATGTGTTTGACAAATAAAAATAATATTTTTATTTATGAATAACCTGCGTTAAATGTTGATGTAAACTCTTAGAGCATCTTCATAACACTTGTTGCAGGAGAATCATTCAGCACATCACAGATTAAGGTTTCATCGATGTAAATTTATAATTTCATATGAGTTGAATGAAAGTTTCCTTTTGGGTTATCCATGAAGGGTATGCCAAATACATTGTTAATATAAAGAACTTTGTCATGTTTGTTAAAGCTTCTTAAGGGATTATGTTTTTTTCTCAAGCATCTTTGCAGTATCTGTTTGTAGATGCACATTTGATATACTAATTATTAGTCTTATTTTTTCATTTAATTTACTAATTAGACAGCATTCTATAAAATGTTACTTCATACTAATTTATACCAAGAAATATCATATAAGTGTATTTAAAATATATATGTAATTTATATATGTCAATCTAACTTTATCTTCTCCCCTGTTTATTCCCTTCTGTTTCCACATCTTTGGTGTAATAAAACAGAAGGCAGGATACCTCAGGTAGACAATTTCCAATGTGATATCTTTTCTAAATAAAAACCAGACCCTCAAGTTCTCTTCTTCCTTTCAACACAACCCTACACACAACACAAAGGTTATAGAATTTCCTAAGTATTTAGAAGTACTGTCTCTAACATACGCTTCATGAAATTCTCAGACTTTGTCTCAATGTCCAACATTCATGCCCTGGTCTCAGTGTCTTCTATTAGGGAGCATTAAAACATCTCACCATGCACTTTATCCCACATAGAACATGTATATATAGTTTTTCCCCAGAAATAAGAAACTTACACACAGCACTGCCACATGGAATGACCACACTGTTCTTCTTGCCTAATATTGTGAGGAACTGATTTTCAGACATTTGTACAATTACTTTCCTTTCTCTGTTTCTCAGATGGTGTCTCTACAAAGCAACACTATGAGGATTTATCAGGTCTCGAATTATAATCCTCAATACTTGCTTTTGTAAGCAAACCATTGGACATGAATTACTGTGAATTCATACCAAACTGTGCATGTAAACTTTGCTCATGTGTTCTATGTAGGACTGCATTGACCCTCAGTTCTTGTTTATGCAGCTTATTACGAATGTAATTCTATCCTGCATATCAGATCAAATTACCCACCATGTGTGGGCCTCCAAGGATGGTGACAGATGTCACCACTCAAGTGTTTTCAACCCCTCAACAAGCTTCTTCACACTGAGTCATCTGCCTACTTAAAATCCTCAAAATATGTTCAGATTTTTGCTCTGATTCTTTGTAAATTAAAATTAAAAAAAAAAACAAACTGCTTGTCAATCAACTGTAACTAGATACACTAAGAGACACTACATGTAAAGGAAGCCTTGTACATATGAGGGCCATGGATATCCAGACTGAGACCGGAGAAATTTGTCATGCAAGAGAACAACCCCTGGCATTATCTGGAAGGAACTAATGCTTTACCTCTGACCCTCATGTGGTAACCTCCACTATACACCACATTTGGGCTGGCAGACCTGGAACCAGATCAATGCATAGTTGCAAAAGCTGTCTAGTCCATATTTTAATTTTCGTACACGTTTGTTTTCAGTGCCAATCACTTCACGCTAACACTATTTAACTATTCAAAAAATATTTATTGGGTCTCTATTACACTGCAAGCACTTGGCTGGGCATTTGGGAACCCATTTATGAGTAAGACATGGTCCCTGCATTCAACATGTTCCATGGATAGCAGGGATGATAATTATGTAAACAATCTTATTCACAGTAGAGAGCAGTGAATGGTAAGCTATGGAAGTTCAGAGAGTAAATTTCCTTAAATAAAGGTTAGAGAGGATCCGGGAGGAGTGAGCAGCGGTCATGATAGCATTTCTTAAGGGCGTTAGGCTAAATGATTCTGAAGGGCTCTTTCCAGCTCTGTTTCTATGATATTTCTCATCCCATATGTTAACTGTAATTACTGCTGACTTCCCATTCAATAGTGCTCCATATACTTGAAGCCTAGTATTAAGGCCTTAGGAGAATAGTAGACCCTGCCAGTAATTGAGAAGGGATAGAGTGTGATGACTTCAGAGCAAGTATGCAACACAGCCTCTGTCCCATTAAACCTCAACTACTTGGAAAGAGGAGAGAAGAGAAAGATTATCAGGAATTCCAACCTGATACACTTTGGGGAGGTCAGAGTAAAGGAGGTCATTTGGGAGCCACAAGTGAGATAACACATTCTTTAGGAAGACAGTAATACTGTTCACCAATGGGAGAGGGAGAAGAAGGGAGGAGGAAAGGCCTGCAACATGAGGAGTATCACAGGAGAGAGGAGAGTGGAGCTCATGTGTCTCCAAAGCAATTGATAAGCTGGCATTTATGTGAGTCACTAGGAAGCATGCTTAATATTCTCCCACACTATGACAAGGCATTTTTACCAAGCTGTTTCTAAAACAGATTCCATGATATTTGAAACATTCCAGATGGCATGTATTTCAGCATCACCAAATTGTTGATAGTTATAATCCACCGACATTATCATATTAATTTATGATAAGATTCTTTCAGTGTGATAAAAAAGAAAGTGCCCCTCAGTAATTTCCTTCAGAAGCAATTTATTCATACATAGGCCTGATTTACTCTGCTTTTCACACATAAGGGTCATTCCCAATTACGTGCTACTTTCTGCTTCATAACTCGCCTTAGTCCTCTGAGTCTGTATTGACACCACCCTTCATCTGCACTATGCTTGCTTAACTCCTAGTCATTTCTCAGCTCCTGAATTCCAAGTCCTCTCCTCTGATAAGCCTTCCTTGGCCCTTAAGTGTAGGTCAGGCACCCCCTCTAGTAGGCTATCCTAACACATCATAATTTTCTTTTATAATACACTACAACTGTAATTATAAAACCTTTTGTGTGATCATTTAATGTCTGTTCTCTCCACCCTTTTCCTAGTTAGAATGCAAGCTCCATAAAGGCAGGGGTCACCATATTCCCAGGCCTCATCAGAGTCTATCACATCATACGTACTCATTTAATCTTTGTTGAGTGAATAAATGATCCAATTTAAATGGAATTAATTGATCAAACATGTGTGGATATATCTGAGGTTCCTCATACACAGTTGCTAGTTTGATTTTGGAATAGATTGTACAATTAAACATCACCATCAATATTATATAGAAATATCTATTTCACTGCATGCTCTCAGAATTATTACCTTTCCAACCAAAAATTATAATGTTCTTTCTTTAAAGTCTAGGGAGATTTAAAATATAATTTTGATTTAAGACAAACTCTTTTTTTGATATTGCTAAAATGCATGTCTGATATTTTAACATAAACATGATTGTACCAACATTATTCAAATTGGCCAGTTGCCACTATTACCAATCCTTGGCATTTATGGTTTGCTTTGGTGAAGATTATATCAATTTTCCTAAAGCATTCTGTGCATATTTGGTTTAATTGAGATGACTATGTTGAGCATAACATGGCCTGGGTAATTAATTTTTTTTATTTACTAAGAGCCAAGCTGAAAATTACTTTTGTCTCATCTCTTTTACAACTGTTGAAAATATTATATGATTGATAGAAAAAATTTAGATTCTTACCTCAGACTGTAAATCAACACTGATTCCATATAAAATAAAACGTTAAAGTTAAGGAAAGAATAATTAGAGGAATATATAAGTTAAAGATGACTTTCTAAGTATGCTACTTAAATATGCCCAGAACATCATAACAGTATAAATTTCAAATAATTTAAAAAGGAAGAATTTGTTATTCACCAAAAGGAGAAAAATACTTATAATATATATTATTGGCAAAGAGTTAATTTTTTATTATAGAAAAACTCTTAAAAACATTAGTTAAGGGGCCGGCCCGGTGGCTTAGCGGTTAATTGCTTGCGCTCCACTGCTGGCGGACCGGGTTCGGATCCCAGGCGTGCACCCACGAACTGCTCCTCCGGCCATGCTGAGGCCGCGTCCCACATACAGCAAGTGGAAGGATATGCAGCTATGACGTACAACTATCTACTGGGGCTTTGGGGGAAAAAATAAATCAATAAAAATTATTTAAAAAAATTAATTAACAATAACATAAGTCGGAAAAATGAAAAATGACATGGGAATAATTTCACAAAGCATTTAAATAAATGGCTTAAAACATGAAATCATGTGTAACTCACTAGTAAACAAATTAATACAAATTAAAATAACAATAGAGTAATATCTTTTGCTACAAAATTGTCAAATTAAAATAAATTATATTATCAAATATTCATAATTATCCACGGGAACAAGAACTCTCACGTACTGATGGTGGGGGATTCATATAAATCCAACTCTTTTGTTAGGAAAAACTTGGTATTGTATATCAAAAGCTATTAGAATGAAAGCTCATACATAACTGGTGGGAATGTAAAATGTGTGGATACTTTGGAAAACAGTATGGCAGTTCCTCAAAAGGTTAAACATAGAGTTATCGTATGACCCAGGAGGTCCACTCCTAGGCATATACCTGAGAGAAATGAAAACACATGTCCATTTGAAATCTTGTACACGAATGTTCATAGCAGTATTAGTCATAATAGCCAAGAAGTGGAAGCAATTTAAATATCCATCAATTGATTAATGGATAAATAAGATATGGTATATCTATGCAATGGAAATGTGTCTAGCTGTGGCATACCATTAAGGAGAGGTTAAAACTCTCAGTCTTTAACTTAAAAGGTTAATGCTATGTTAGCTTCTCAATGACTTTGTAATATAATATAGCAATAATAGCAAATGAAGTACTGATACATACACAAGGATGATCCTTGAAATCATTATGCTAAGAAAGAAGCCAGTCACAAAAGACCACATATTTTACGATCTCATTTATATTAAATGTCCATTATAGGCAAATCTATAGAGACACAGAATAATGATTTCCTAGGACGAGGCAGGTGGGCAGTGTTAAGAAGAAATAGGAGGGGGAGGGTGACTATTAAAGGATATGTGGTTTCTTTTTGGGATAATGAAAGTCTTCTAAAATTGATCGTAGTGATGGGTGCACAACTCTGTAAGTATACTAAAAACTATTAAACTGTACAATTTAAATGGTAGACTTTTACCCTATGTTAATTATATGTAAATAAAGTTCTCATAAAAAATAAATAATACAAAATTAAAAAAAAAAGTCCAATGGCAGAAAGGAAAAAAAAGCTACTAGACTGATTGTATCAGTTTGAATAAAGCTTAAAACTTGCATACATTTTGATGTATTTTATAGCATGGAAATATTTAAGTATTCATTCACTCATTCAATCAACAAATATATGTTGAAAGCCTACATGGAGCCTACATGTTAGCCAGAGAGTCAGTCATGAGCCAGATATGTAAAAACATTGAAAATTGTAAATGTGATATGAGCTATAAAGAAGATAAACATGATGTTATTAGAGCATGATCATTTAATATAGATGCTAGGGATGTAACAGTGATCAAAATAGGCAAAAATCTCTGCCATCATAAAGTTACAGCCTAGTGGGGAAACACAGAATGCGAAAAATAAATTAGTAAAATATATATCATATGCGATGCTTACGTTTATATACTTCTATTTTGAAAAACAAAGTGGGGCAAGAAATATGGGTCTTTGTTTAAAATAGGATGCTTGGAGAAGGCTTTTCTGAGGAGCAAAGATCTGAAGAAGATGAGGCAGCTAGCCATGAAGATGTCTAGCAGCAGCACTCCCAGTAGAAGAAGAAAGGGCTAGTGCAAAGGCCCGGAGAAGAGAGGATGCCTGACCAATTGGGAAATCTCAAGGAGGTCAGTGTAGCTGGAGCCGGCAGTCTGAGGGGAGGATGTAATAAAAGTTTGAAGCCAGAGAGCTAAAAATTTAAGAGGCAGAAGATTTTATGGAGTCTCCAGACTACTGGACTAATTTAATTTTACTCTGAATGAGATGGAAAGCCACTGGATTATTGAATCATTGGACTGTTTTCAGCAGAGGGACATGAACTAGTTTAGGATCATTCTGGTTGGTGAGTTGAGAACAGACTGTGTGGGAGGAGTGTAGGGAAAAACAGGAAGATCTGTTAGGAGACTATTGGAGTGATCTAAGAGGGAGATGATGGAGGCTTGTATTAGAGTGGTGGCAGTTCAGGTGGATTAAGGATACAGTTTAAAGATTAAGGCAATAGTATGTGTTACATTGTTATATAGAGGAGGCAAGAATTAATCTAAGTTTGGGCTGGAGAAACTAAAAGTATAAAGCTGGCATTTACTAATGTAGAGAAGTCTGTAGCAGTAATGTGCTTTGCTGGAAAAGCAAGACTTGGTTTTAGACATGTTAATTTTGAATTGCTTATTAGACTTCCAAGTAGTGAGGTGTAGCAGGAGGCAGTAAATTATATAATTCCGGAAAATAGTGGAAGATTCTAGCTGAGTATATAAATTTGCAAGTTATCAGTGTAGAAATGATACTTGAATCCATATGATCCAATGATTTCATTAAGGGAAATAAAAATTTTTGAGGAGTGTGCCTCATTGTTAACAAATTAGAAAAATAAGAAGAAACAGCTAAGGAGAATGAGGAAGAATCATAGAACATTCACTAAGGTGTTTGGCCTAATCAGGGTATATGTATAGATTTAATTCTATTATTGTTTATTACTTTATTATTTATAGTCATGAAAAATAAGAAACAATCGATCATGGAGCATCTTGAATGTTAGGCTGAGGAGTTTAAGAAAGATCTCATTTAATACAACAATCATTCAAGGTAGATATTATCATTATCATTTCTATGATAAGCCATTTGAAGATCAGAGATCTAAAATATCCTCACTAATTCTTTAGCACAGGTTAAGGGCTGAGGAATATATCCATCTTGTTGACAAATTCAGAGGTGTTTAGAGTATTAAAAGAAAGAATGTGACCTTGGGTCAAACTTACGGTTGATATGAGCTCCTTTCAAGCCCTACATGATAGTTCTTGACAAATATCCCCATATACAGATTATTTTATCACAGACTCCCATCCAAGTTACGATTGGCATCACCAAGAAAGCGTCAATCATTATACCAGTTGGCCCTGACTCTGAACATCAGTTCTTGAACTGTAGAGCTCTTAGAGAAGGGTGAGTCCGGAGGAGTTTCACCCTTAGGGACTCTAGCTCATGTCAAGGTTCAGAAGAAGTGGCTGATGAGTGAGGGGGTCTGGAAAGAACTCTCATTTTCTCCTCAATATCTCAGAGAGCTCTGGGATAACTGACTGGTTCTGTTGCCCTCCATCAGATTTAAAACAGAAAAAAAATACCTCTTAGAATTCAAGCTCCATGAGGGCAGTAAAGTTTATTATTTTGTTCATAGCTGTATCTCCTTATCTAAAAAAGTACCTACAACAAAATAGACTCTTAATAAATATTTAGTGAATGCATTCATATCCTTGAGCCTCTGAAACAAGACAAAGGTCCAGGAAGTGTTTCTTTCTTCTAGGTCAGTGGTTCTCAGCTCTAGTTGCACATTAAAAACTCCTGAGACCATTTTAAAAGCACAACTGCCTTGGGAACACTCACCAGAGATTCCAGTTTAGTTAAAATGGGGTAGGTTCCATGCATCAGTATTTTTTTAAATCTCCCCAGAAGATTCCAATGTGTATCCAGAATTGAGAACAAATGTTTTAAGCAGTCACCAAACACTCAGGCTGATCAAAGGACTGAGACACCAATTTTATTCCTTAGAATTGGGTGGCTTTCCTATGCCTCCTGGGATTGGAGTGTGTTGCCTCCTCTGCTTGGCTCTGGTTTCAGAGCCATGTCTGGTCCTGAGTAACTGGCGGGGCTGTTGGTCCCAGAAGTCTAGCTAAGGCCCATGCTGAAGGGCCAGAAGAAAAGATTAATTCTAGTTGGAAGCTTAGATTGTTGAGCAGATTTGAGGGGCTTTGAGAGTACAGTGACCTGACCTTGCAACAATTGAAGACCAGCATGACAATATGGTCCGCATCATTTGTGGGGAGAGAAGGGATTCAGAGGGCAGAAATGCAACAGGGCCTGACATCTCTATTTTTTTGCTTGGGAAGATGCATCCTGAGCTAACATCTGTTGCCAATCTTCCACTCATTTTGTGTGAGCCGTCACCACAGCATGGCCACTGATAGACGAGTGGTGTGGTTCTGCGCCCAGGAAGCAAATCTGGGCCACCAAAGTGGAGTGTGCAGAACTTTAATCACTAGGCCCTTGGGGCTGGCCCACTGACATCTCTATTTTTTATGCATTGACATTTCCTTTGCTGGGGGAACGAAAAGTATGCATGCTTTTCATACCACATAAATTATTATAAGACTGAGTAATAGTACACATAGTCACAAATCTCTTCTGATATAAAAATGTTCCAGAATGTCACACACATAATTTAAACTACAATTTAAAAGGATGTATCAGGTCACATTCCTACTTATCCATTTCAGGGAAGACATATTATCTGACAAACATAGAATAGGTTATGAAATGAAACTTTCAAAAGTCACAGCTGATATTGCAGTCCAATTCTCGCCCTTTACTTCTCCAGAAAGAATGTCATGGGCTCAATCTACAGATAAACATATAGCACTTTATTTTGCTTTATTCCAACTTCACGACGTGGACAGAAAATTCCTCTGGGTTCTTTTGGTTATGGATTATCCCTTTAGAATGCCCTCACTGTAAGTGTTTCATGACAAGAAGGTTATTGTGAAGTAACATTTTTTACCCTTTGAAGTAGGGATATAACACTGAAAATAACTTTTATGAGACCTTGTGGATATCTTACTCATTGTGACAGTAGATGAGTATATTCAGAGATAGAGAAATTGTTGAGGGATTATCCTTTTGAAACAAAAAGAAAACAGGCCTCTATGTTGAGCTGAGGCAGACACATGTTTTTTTGCCCAATTGGGCATCTCTAACTACAGGTTTTGAAAATGAGATCTTCTGACACTTCTTTACATCCACAACTTGAAGTCCGTAAGCTTGGTCATTCTAAACACAGTTTGAGGCAATTGTAGCCAAAATCAGCTAATTAAATTTGCACAATAACATTGACCTAGAAAGGCTTCAGGTTAAGGTTGATTATTTAACCCAAAGATGGAGCAAGAAGATGCCATTTATTTGAATCTCACTTGTAGCGTACATTATATAAAATGAGAACAACTGTTCTTAAAAACATTAACTAGGTCAACAAAGATCAAATATTACTTAAATAAATATAGAAGAGAGATGTGCATCTGTCTTATGCTGTGTCTGCATAAAGAAAGTTAAATAGGACTTTGGAGGACGTAGAAAGCATTGGTGACTGTCACTATTGGCTACTTAAGGAATTGGCAGATATCCTAGGAAAACCACAAACTATTCTTTTTAGGAGACCATGGCCTCCCAGAGCATTAGTAAGGGGCACATTGGAAGCCTATATATCCCAAATGAAAAGTTTAGCCCCATGTAATGGCACACTGATCAGATTCGTAGTATCATCTGAAACTATGTGGTCCATATTGATTCAGTAGGGCTATCAATTATATTTCTCATGACTTTCTCATTTATAAAAAATAAAATTATGACAATGACCATATTATTTTGTGTAAAAATGGGGACTAAGTTATTGGGGAGCTTGGAGTCAATTTTGGTGTTTATGCAGTATAGTAACCCATGAAGAATGGCCTTGATAGCATTCAACACCCTTATATACAAAGAGCTTGAAGTTATATCCAGCAGAATTTCAGATAGAATTATTTGGTATTTCCAACATTCTGTAAGGTATAAATGCAATTTTAAGTAATCATGATAAATTGGAAAAATGGGTCCAAATAAGTTGAAATTTGGGTAGGATGTGTACAAAATGGCCTACCACTGAGGTAGAAAGAGATTTCAGGGTGGAACTGAATGCCTGTAAGCAACATTTCTGCTCTGAATCTAAAGTCAGTGTGACACTGAGTATAGCAAGAGGCAAATACAATGACTGAGAAAGAATATCCTGCCTTAGTCTGAAGAGTCTAAGAATATTAGATTAACTTGAATCACTGAACTTTGCACAGGAGACAGGAATTCTAGAGAGAGTCCAAAGAAGAATAAGCTCGATTTAAAAACAAATAAAATAGGTCTGATGACTAATGGCAAAAGATGTGTGATTTTAAAGATGATATTTTTAAGGGAGGATGCAGTTAATGTTTTTCACATATATGAAAAATATTTTATTATAAGGATGGTGATTACCCAATTTTCATGTTCTATGAATACTTTTATATGATCTATGTTTAAACTTAGGCAACACCTATATTTTTTTTTGTAGCATAAATTGTTAATTGATGTTTAATAATGATAACCAGCTATCATCTGTTTGGAATTAAAAAGAGAAATGTACCTTTTATGCAAAATCAATTTCCCACACTCTTTGGCCTCTTCCTTCTTGCCCTCAAACTTATTTAGTGCTTCTTATCTTACAAAAACAAAAACAAACAAGAAAGAGAAGCCTTTACATGATCCTCATTATTAATGATCTCCATTTCAAACTCCTGTAGTACTTACTAGCTAAACTTCAAATTAATACATTGTATTTTGTCTTATTTTTCTACCTGCCACAAATAATTTAACACTTGTTTATATCAGCACGTAGCACTGTTGTTCATAAAACTTTCTCATTCATTCACTCATTCAACAAGACTTTATTGAGCTCTTAGTCTATGCTGAATACTGTGCTGGCACTGGATATACAGACAAGAGTAAGACAGACACAGCCTTACATATAGTCTTGGACAGAGAGACACAGAACCTTAGAGTTGAGTGGAGTAAATAGGCAATACTCAAATAACACAAAAATATACAAATGAAATGGCTCAGAGTACTATGAGGTTCCCTGGAACTGTACAACAGATGACTTAACCTACTGAGAGTGTAAACTCAATGCTTTCTGTATGTAGTATGTCTTATGTCAACCATACTAAGTTTGTAGGAGAAAAGATATCTAAGCTTGTTGTAAAGAACTCAGCTATAAATATATAGGTGTATAATAAATACTGATTGATTTAATGTTTTACAAAGCTGATCAGATATTATTGGCCATAACATATCCAAATGAAAATTATATGGTTCATTCAGGTTCCGGTCAGGCATGTAAGAAGTTTGGAATTTGCCACTATGTCCTAATGACAAGTAAAAAGTTGAACAAACTGAAAAATCAACAACTTTTCTTAGATTCATAAGAGAAGCGAGGTCATAGGACTACCTGCTGCCCCCAAAATTGGAGAGACCGAAAAGTGAAAACAGAGAATTGCAACTTACCAGAGCAGAAACCACTGAGCAGAAAACTCTGGGAGAACAAGTGCTGGGTACATCATGTCCGGCTATCAAGAGAAAATAACAAGAAATACTAAAAGGCAAAAATACACGGTTTGAAGTCAGCAACATTAGAACCCCACTCAGATATGGCAAGGGTGTTGGAATTATCAGACCAGGAATTTAAATCTATGATTAATATGCTAAGGGCTCTAATGGATAAAGTAGACAGCATGCAAAAACAGATATGCAATGAAGCAGAAAGATGAAAATTCTAAGAAAGAAACAAAAAAAAGGTTAGAAATCAAAAATATTGTAACAGAAATGAAGGATGCCTTTGATTGGCTTATTAGTAGACTGGACATGACTGAGGAAAAAAATCTTTGATCTTGAGGATATCTCAATAGAAACTTCCAAAACTGAAAAGCAAAGACAACAAAGACTGAAAAAAGGGAACAAAATATCCAAGAGCCATAGACCAACTACAAAACATGTAACATACATGTAACGGGAATACCAGAAGGAGAAGAAAAAAAGAACAGAACAGAAGAAATAGTTGAAATAACAATGACTGAGAATTTCCCCAAATTAATGTCAGACACCAAACCACAGATCCAGGAAACTCAGAGAACCCCAAGCTGGATAAATTCCAGGAAAATTATACCTAGGCATATTATTTTCAAATTACAATAAATTAAAGATAAAGAAAAAATCCTGAATACAGCTAGAGGGAGGAAAAAATAAACCTTACCTATACAGAGAAACAAAGATAAATCTTACATTCTATTTCTCCTCAGAAACCATGCAAGCAAGAAGAGAATGAGATGAAATTTTAAAGTGTCGAGAGAAGAAGCCATTAACATAGAATTCTGTACTCTGCAAAATTATCCTTCAAAAGTGGAAGAGAAATAAAAACTTTCTCAGACAAACAAAAATTAAGGGAATTTTTTGCCAGTAGACCTGCCCTGTAAAAAATGTTAAAAGAAGTTCTTTAGAGAGAAGGACAGTGATATAGGTCAGAAACTCAGATCTAGATGATGAAAGGAACAGCATCGGAGAAGGAATAATTGTATTTAAAATAATAAATATATATATATACACACATATATATATGGTCATGTTCACTTATATGTAAGTGAAATGAGTGACAGCAATGATACAAGGGATGAGAGGGATGAATTAGGATTGTTTTGTATTATAAGATATTAGCACTACCTGTGAAGAGGTATAGTGTTATATGAAAGTGGACTTAGATTAGTTATAAACGTATATTGCAAATTCTAGGGCTACCACTAAGAAAAGAAGTATAACTGATATGCTAAGAAAGGAGAGAAAATGGAAATATATAAAATACTCAATTGAAAACACAAAAGACAGAAAAAGAATGGAAGACAAATATAGGACCAAAGAAAAAGTGCAACAAATAGATAACAGTAACCAACATGGTAAATATTAGTCCAATGAAATCAATAATCACTTAGAATGTCAATGGTATAAATGCACCAATTAAAAGACAGAGATTTTCAGAATGGATCAAAAAACAAGACCCAACTATATGTTGTCTGTAAGAAACCCACTTTAAATATAAAACACATATAGATTAAAAGTAACAGGATGGAGAAGAAGAAGAGCAAATTAAACTCAAACTCAATAGAAGAAAAGAAATAATAAAACTTAGAGAAGAAATTAATGAAATTAAAACCATGAAATCAATAGAGATTATCAACAAAACCAAAGAATGATTCTTTGAAAACCTTAATAAAATCTATAAGCTTCTAGCTGCACTAAAAAAAGGAGAGAGGACACAAATTACGAATACGAGAAAGGAAGAGAGGACAACACTAAAGAGCCCGTGGACATGAAAAGAATAATACAGGAATACTATGAACAACACTTTACCAACAAAATGTGATAAGCTAGATGAAATGGACACATTTCTTGAAAGACAACTTCTACCAAAACTCACAAAAGAATAACACTCTGAATAGGTCTATATCTAGTAAATAAATTGAATCAATAATTAATAATCTTTCAAAAGAGAAAGCATCAGGCCCAGATGGGATTATTGGTGAATTCTACCAAACGTTTAATGAAGAAATTATGCTAAATCTTGCAAAAGAACTCTGTATGATACTATAAAGGAGGATGTATGTCACTATACATTTGTTCCAAACTATAGAATGTAAAACACCGGAAATGAACCCTTATGTAAACTGTGACATTGAGTGATAATGATATGTCAATATATATTCATCAGTCGTAACAAATGTACCACTCTGGTGGGGGATGTTGATAATGGGGGAGGCTATGCAAGTGGTGGGGCAGGAGGTATATAGGAGATATCTGTACCTTCTGCTCAATTGCTGTGAACCTAAAACTGCTCTATAAATAAAGTCTATTTATAAAGAAAAATGAAAAATTTACATGGTAGATCCTTGGTGTCTGTGGATTTCATATTCATGATTTTGACTGTATTAGTACTTTGTTAATCTTTTGAGGCAGAGTCTGATTCATATTTACTGTGGGGATTGTATACAACAGCCAGTCTCTTAGTGAGCAAGCCTAGTGGCCAATTAACATATGTATTCCCAAATAGTATTGTTATTCTCTTCTCATCGTCCATATGATTAATCACTCTCATCAAGTAATCTAAAGGAAAACATATTATTTATTTGTGTAAATCAAACGGCTGCCATTCCTTTGGTAAGATCAATGCCCTCATCCAGTTTTTTGGCAAATTCCTGCAGCTGGTTGTAATTTCATGGTACTTTGACTGTGATTCCCTGCTTCTACTATTTCCTGCTCTCTGCTCTGAGTCTTGCAGCCTTTATCTCCAAACTGAAATTGTCTCAAACATGAGCTCAAAGCTGTCCTCTTTGGTCACCCCTTCCAAAGTAACCACTAACATAGGACTGTTGTGTGTAGAACAATTAATGACTGTTGGCGTGTAATGAATACAACATTACATTGTTTGGTCAAACAGCAAACAACTTGATATTTCACATTAGAAGTTACTATTATTAAAGGACCTTTTGGACATTCAGCCGTTGAGCATTTCTCACTGACCACACTAAGTCCATGTGATACCCTCACCTCTCATCAACTTATTGGCTTCACTCTCCATCTCTCAGCTCTTAATTCTCTTCCTCACAAGGCTGGGCAATTGTTCTCTCTTAATCCTAAAACCAAACTGAGTTCTTGGCCTCCCTTCATATATAGAACCTATCAATGTTCTTAGCTGAGCAAAAGGGCCATCCTTAGTTTAGAGACATTACTTTAACAAGACCTACTATCTCTAGAAGGTAGTTGTGATTTTAAATAGTGAATTTTTTCTCCCACATTTATGTGTGGGAGAGATAAAAGGTTTCTGAAGAGAAAGCCAAATGTCAGTGCTAGAGATGAAAGGAGAGGTTAGGCAAAAAGATCTCAAACAATTGTGGTTCTTAACCTGAACTTAGAAGCTTTTTAATTAAGGAGTAAAATGTCAAAATTTTTCCATGGCTCAGATCTGTCACATTGTGTTCATCATATATTCCACACAGAATAAAGAAAAAAGCAGTTTGTGAAACCATTTCATCAAATGCTCAGTTCAGTGCAAAAACTGACTTTAGTCTTATATACCTTAAATCTTTTACAGTCGGAAGTGACCGTTTATATTTTTCATTTATATGCTATCATATTTTGTGATGGCCATTATGTTATATTGGAATTTATAAGTTTTGTGATTCAAAAATGTCTTGGTATATGTCCCATATGAATGTCAAGGGTTTGTTGCAATATATTTTTTGTCCTCAGAAAATTAGCTGACAACTGAGGTTTAATTCATTCACAAACATTTATTGACTAAAGCTTGTTATTGGCCAAGCACCTTGATATAGTTAACATATTTTACTGGAATCAGAAAATATGTGTTGTAGTCCTGTATTTACTACTTGCTTCCTATGCAACCTTTATAAAATTATGTAACTCTTCTGGGTCCCAGTTTCCTCACTTCAAAAGCTTTAGGTGTCATGTTCGCTGTGCTTGATTTTAAAAAAATATATAATTTTAAAAAAATGAAAGTATTTTAAGCCGAGGTAATTACTGTCATTTATATAACTATATAGACCAAAAGGAATTTTGCTTGAACAGAAAAAAAAAGAAGGAACATACCAAGTTTTACGAGTTTTTACAAAAAGTGTATGATTTCATAATATAAGCTCTTTACTTAAGTTGTAATGAATTTTATAAATAATATTTGAAAGTATCTGGAACTTCTAGTACTAATTTATAATAAGCTATAAATGATAAACTAAGTCAGAATTTTTTCTCTTTCAAATATTTGACCCCATCATATAGTAGACATTAGTGGAAAAGCAACACAATGTAGTGAAAAGTGTGTGAATTTTAGAGCCAATCTTATAAGGATTACCATTCACTGATCTTGTTGTAGAAATTGAAGCTTTCTTTTTTTCAGTTCCGTTATCTGTGAAATGATGACAATACATGTATCACAATGTTGTTGTAATGATTGTCTTAAATTTCTTCATTGCTTGTTAAATTCTAACGTGGTCAGTAGAGTATAGTACCAATGTTAATTTTCTGGTTTTCATAAGTGTACTATAATTTTACAAAGTCTTAACATTAGGAGAAACTGGATAAAGGGTATGGGAACCCTCTGTACAATATGGAAACTCTCTGTAAAATTTTTCAACTATTCTGTGTCTAAAATTATTTCAAAATAAAAGAGTTGAAAGGAAAAGAGAAGACATTTGGAGAACAATCGGAGAGATCAGAATATAGAATAGCATTAAATGATATTAAGGAATTAGTGTTAATTTTTTTAGGAGATATCATGATATTTCATTATGTAGGAGAATGTCCTTACTTTTGGGATATGTGTGTTGAAATACTTAGGACTTAAGTATCATAAATTAATCTGCAATTTACTTTGAAATGGATCGGTAAAATACATAGCATGTGTGTATACATGTAACACACACACGTATGATGTAGATACAGCAAACTGATAACAATCGTTGAATCAAAGTAATGGGAAAATGAATGCCCATTGTATTAGTCTTATAACATTTCCACAGGTTTGGAAATTTTTAAAACTAAATATTTAAAAATTCACATGCTCCTTTCCAATACAAATTCTATTTTTATTCAGATATTCATTATATCTTACTATCAAAATATCCAGGTCCTGTGGTTTTACTAGAGTGACCAGAATATAACTGATTTCATTATTTTACCCTCTTATACTGAATCTTGTCTACCCCTTTGCCTAGTTCTTTGGTGATCAACTTATCAGGGCTTGATCAAGTCAACCATATAGAGTTGACTCAATTTAGAGCAATTCCATCACAGAGCATCTTGATTATTTCTATAATTCTCATATTCCCAGTCAGTAATTTTTCTTGAATTCCGTCTAGCATGACTGGATTTAATCAGATTCATTACCTTGAGGAGTTTCATAACGGAATTTCCTAGAAGATAGGTAGAAAAATTTTGAAATAATTTTCAATTTATTGTTAAAGATCTCTGGTTAAGGAATCTCACATGACAAGTCTGCTTCATTCAGACCGTTTACCATTCTTTTAAGTCTCTCTTACCCCCTCTCATTTTATCTTTGATGTAATAGGAAAAAATTTATTTTCTTCTTGATAATAATTCAGACTATATGGGAGGACTGTTATTAAATCTTCCCTTCTATTCTCTTCTTTGCTTAAGAATCTCATTCCTTTAATCTTTGATGAAAGCAACTATTTTTCAGATCTTTAGTACATTGTACTGTAAATCTTTCTAGCTCCAGCATGCTTTTTTTCTATTTTCTGAATAAATGAATAGACAATATTTTTTGCATGCGTCAAAATCATCCTGAAATTCAATACTTTATAGGAAAGCAACATCAGATTAAAAATTTGGATCAAACCCTAGGCCCTCAACCCCTCCAAAAATTAAACTTACCTCTGCTAAACCCCCAGAAAAGTTAGAGATTTGCCTCAAGTCTTGGCTTAAATGTTCTTACTTTGAATTATAGTTAGACAATATAGTAAATAAATAACTGCTTTAGAAATAAGGAAGTAGAGGATTGAGTTGCATCATCACCTTATGCCTAGAACCTTTCGCATTCTGCTGAACTTCTCAGCCTCGGTTTCCTCATCTCTGAAATAGAATTCTTGACACTAGTTACACCTACCTCACAATGTTATCTCGAGGATCCAATCTGAGAGTCATTTTTGATCAGTGAAATGGTATTGTAAAGTCAAATATTATTATTATGCAACAAAACACGATTTATGAACATGGCTTCCTAATATATACATCAACTTGCTTAGACATATTTTTAATGCTTTCTTTTGTGCAGTTGATTTGCTAGTTTTTAAGTTTCAAATGGACATATGTGGATTTCTCTTTAACTTTTGCGGTGTACTGGAGGGTTTTTTTTAAAGAGGATCATGCTAATGGTATCTTCAAGGTGCAAAATCAAAAGGATTAATATCCAGTATAGGGTTAAAATGTGTTCATTTTCTCTTTAGACCCTTGATGCAAGTCAGCCACCTTGTCTAATCTGAGAGACTACTTGGAGACTGCTCTATTATATATCTTGGTGTTCAAAATTTGAAAGACATCACAACCTACTACATATAGGAAATTCGTAGAGATAGCATGTATGTTTTAGGAACATTGTTAATTAATTCATGTCTGTTAATGTGCTCAAACATGTGTTAAAAATCATCTCAGTCATTGCCAATCCACAATGTTCCACAGTTATCATCTGGAAAGACATAATTCATGATAATACAGCCTGATAGACATAATGTAGACCTTGTCATAAATTCCACTACTTTAAATGTCAGAGTGTATGGTAGTTTCTGTGAAATACTTCCTTGTAGCCTACTCATCCCAACAATTTATTTCTAACTCTTACATCTTGTTACAAATGACTTTTTACCATAGGGCTCCAAGGTTCTTTGAGATGTTCTTCTTCATATTCATTGGATTAAAATAATGTTGTTCTTACAAACTGGTGTTACAATTAAAATATTTTTCAACAAGTTTATGCATTTGATTTAGTGAAAATTTGTCCTTGGAATTACTTTATATTTTAATTAGATCAGAAGCAAACCAGTTAGCTTAACTAGTCAAGTTTTACATCTGAGGAAAGAAAGTAGTGATAAATATCAAGCCACCGATAATGTTAAAAATGAATATAGCCCCATTATGATAATGTCTATTCCAAGTCCTAACTCACTGAAGAAATATGGAAGGGAGTGGTATATTTTAAACATTTGGGCAGTGGATAAAGGAAGGTCTCCTATAAGGGCAATTACTAGATAGGAGATGGTATCCAAGGGCAATTCTAGCTGTGAAGAATTGTGGCCTTAAGTTAGTCAGGCTTTGCTCGTCAGCAACAATCTGAGTATACACTTGTTTTGTTCTTGAGTCAGTCCTCCCCTCACCTCATTGAGACTTTAGCTGACAGCTTTAAGTCGAAGAGGGAAGGGAAAAGATTAGTTGAATGCCATCATCAAGCTAAATTTATGAAAAATAACAATTTATTTCAAGGTGTGTGCATCCAAGAGATTTAAAACTAACTAATCAACACCTAGAACACTTACAGAAAATTTACGTGGGAAACACAAATATACTAGAAGGCCGTACTGTGCAAGGCTACAATGGAAGCTACAGCCAATGGTCTTGAGTCATCATTGGCATACACTGTACTCTTCTAAGGATACATATGGGGAGGGGCCTGACTCATTAGAAATGATGGCACATATCATGGGCAAAAAATCCAATTTTGTGCATATTTCATTGTGTTATATAGAAGTAAAAAGGCAAATTGTATTTCAGAGCTGGCTAGAAACTACTATAGATTATGTGGTAGGCAGAATTCTACATTGGACCCCAATTTTTCCCTCTCTTTAGTATACACACATCCACTCTCAGTTATTCAATCAAACACTAAACATTAATCATTAAGGAACACTAAACATTAAACATTAAAGTTGGCTTTAAGTCAGGGAAATTCAAAATGCGAGAGGGCACATAACAAGGAACCGCAGGTACCCTCTAAATGCTGAGAGCAAACTCTAGCCAACATACAACGAAGAAATGGGGGCCTTGGTCCTACAACTGCAAGAAACTGGATTCTTCCAACATGAATGACCTTGGAAATGGATTCTTACCTGGAACCTCCAGATAAGAGTCTGGCCTGGCTGACACCTTAAGTGTGAAATTTGGAGCAGAGGACCCAGTTGAGCTCTCCTGGACTTGTGACCTATAGAACTTTGAAATAATAGATGGATGTTGTTTAAAGCCATTAGGTTAGTTGTTATTTGCTGCGCAGCAATAGAAAACTAATATAAATAATCATATAAATTATTTTAGATTATGTGCATGAAGTGGATTATAACATAACTTATTATTTCTGTAAGAATATTAAGAGTGCTGATGGTGGTGGTTGTTGCTTTTGGTATAGGTGTAGTGGCTATGATGGTGAGATATTTCATTAGATGATGAGACCATACACTTTCATTCATCCATTGTTTCATTCTGTGTATTATAACTTGGAATTGTCAAATTATATATGGAACCCAGGCATGGATGTTCTTAGAGCCTTCCGATGCTGTTGTATATCAAACACCTTTTATGTGCTCAGATACTCTTAGCTCCCCTGTCTTTGGGGATCTTGGTCACTTGTTTTGTCTCAGTTGCAGTGACCAAATTGGTTGATTTTTGCCCAGATGCTACCATAGCCACCAATTACAATGTAAGCACAACCTGACAGCACATCACTTTATGATAGCACTTCCTGCCTCTGGCCTGCTGCCCAAGAGACACTGAGATATGAGACACTTAGATTTGCTTGGAACCTGTGGACACCTTAAACAATAGGAGACAGAAGTTTGGTAAATAAATTCTTCTTCCTTCTTCCCACCAGCCAGACTGTCCTGAGATACATTGGTTGACGTACTGTCTCAGAAGATATTCTCACAGAATCAAGCAAACAGTGCTTGCTATACCAACAGTGGCTGGCTGGGTAATTCCTACTTGTATTTGATTTTTCTCCTTTCCTGCCTTGCTCTCCATTTCCCACATTCCTGCTACCCTTGGGACTGTACTCAAATAATATGCAGTAGCACGTTAACGTTTGCCTGAGACTCTGTCTTCTGAAGAACCCATGTTAAAACAAAACCATTGTATGGCTTATGTCATCTGCTTCAGTAATTCAGGTAGGGATAGCTTTACCCACAAAGCTGGAGATTTTGCACCTATGATTCAGCAGAGGGTATCCAGCCTTCTCTGTTTTAGAAGCCACCTTCGGCTTAATTTTATATACTGGAATTTTCATGAAAGAAAATGTCCCTCGATTGATTATATCCTAGTTTCATCTTTTTTAGCTTATTTTATCTGTCAGAGTCATCTCGTTTTTTGCCTTGGCTAAAAGTTTGTGTTGCTGTGGTTTTTAAATGCAGGTGGGAGATCTGAGTGGGCTACATGACACATCCAGAAACCAGTGTTAAGCAATTTTCAGGTTTTAGTATTGTGGGCTTTGTATCTTTATGGACCTTCAGGGCACAGGTATACCCCCTTCCCGTGGACCTTTGTAAAAAGATATGTCTGCTTGTAAGCTCAGAAAATAGCTCCAGGTTCCTTTTCCTACTCCTGAATGCACTCTCTTCTCTGGTTTCTCTTTCGAATTTATATCAGGACTCTTACCTCTCTGCCAACCACTTTTTATACAGTCTGTTCAATTTTATTTTTATTTTTTAAATAGACTTTATTTTTCAGAGCAGTTCACAGTGAAGTTGAGTAGAAAGTGCAGATCTCCTTGCTCCCTACACACACAACTTGGAAAGCAAGGTTGGTTCAACATACACAAATCAATAAATGTGATACACCACATTAATAGAATGAAAGATAAAAATCATATGATCATCCCAACAGAGGCAGAAAAAGCATTTGACAAAGTTCAACATCCTTTCATGATCAAAACTCTCAACAAATTAAGTATAGAAGGAACATACTTCAACATAATAAAGGCCATATATGACAGAAAAATAGCTAACATCATACTCAATGTGGAAAGGTTAAAAGCCTTTCCTGTAAGATCAGAAACAAGAGAAGGGTACCCACTCTCATCACTCCTCTTCAATATGGCACTGTAAGTCCTAGTCAGAAAAATTAGACAAGTAAAAGAAATAAAAGGGATCCAAATTGGAAAGGAAGAAGTAAAACCGTATCTGTTTGCAGATAATATAATCTTATATATAGAAAATGCTAAAGACTCCACCAAAAAACTGTTAGAACTAATAAACAAATTCAGTAAAGTTGCAGGATACAAATCAAACTACAGAAATCAGTTGTATTTCTTACACTAACAACAATTCCGTTTACGATAGCATTGAAAACAATAAACTACTTAGGAATAAATCTAACCAAAGCAGTGATCTTTACACTGAAAACTATAGGACATTGATGAAAGAAATTAAAGAATACATCGATAAATGGAATGATAGCCTGTGTTCATGGATTGGAATAATTATTTTAAAATGCCCATACTACCAAAGAGATCTATAGATTCATTGCAATCCCTATCAAAATTCCAATGGCATTTTTCACAGAAA
Source organism: Rhinoceros unicornis (assembly GCA_028646465.1). Taxonomy (NCBI): domain Eukaryota; kingdom Metazoa; phylum Chordata; class Mammalia; order Perissodactyla; family Rhinocerotidae; genus Rhinoceros; species Rhinoceros unicornis. Next base: position 8,255,431 of record CM053558.1, on the reverse strand, counting down.
TAGAAAAAACAATCCTAAAATTCATATGGAGTCACAAAAGACCTCAAATAGCCAAAGTAACCTTGTAGAAAGAGGAACTAATTTGGAGAGATCACATGTCCTGATTTCAAACTATATTACAAAACTATAGTAATCAAAACCGTATGGTATTGGCATAAAAACAGACATATAGACCAATAGAACAGAATAGAGAGCCTGGAAATAAACCCCTAAATATATAGTCAACAAATATTTGACAAGGGAACCAAGAATACTCAATTGGGAAATGGTAGCCTCTCAATAAGGTATTAAGAAAATGGGATATTCACATGCAGAAGAATGAAGTTGAACCCCTATTTTACATCACTCACAAAAATTAATTCAAATGGATTAAAAACTTAAATGTAAGACATGAAATCATAAAACTCCTAAAAGGAAACATGGGGGAAAAACTCCTTGAAATTGTTCTTGGCAATTATTTTTTGCATATGACACCAAATCACGAGCGACAAAAGCAAAAGTAAACAATTGGGACTACATGAAATTAAAAGCTTCTGCACAGCAAAGGAAACAACCAACCAAATGAAAAGGGAGCCTATAGAATGGGAGAAAATATTTGCAAATCGCACATCTGATAAGGGGTTAATATCCAAAATATGTAAGGAACTCATACGCTCAACAGCAAAAAAAACAAACAATCTGATTTAAAAATGGGCAAAGGACCTGAACAGACATTTTTCCACGGAAGAGATACAAATGGCCAAGAGACACATGAAAAGGTGCTCAACATCACTAATTATCAGGGAAATGCAAATCAATAACACAATGAGATACCACCTCACACCTGTTTAAATGGATATTATCAAAAAAGACAAGAGGTGACAAGTGTTGGCGAGGATGTAGAGAAAAGAGAACACTTGTGCACTGTTACTGGAATGTAATTTGGTATAGCCACTATGGAGTATGGAAGTAACTCAAAGTACAGTATGGAGGTACCTCAAAAAATTAAAAATAGAATTAAATATGGTCCAGCAATCCCAAATCTGGGTATATATGGGAAGAAAACAAAATCATTACCTCAAAGAGATATATGTAACCCCTATGTTCATTGCAGCATTATTCACAATAGCCGAGACATGGAAACAACATAAGTGTTCATTGTTGGATGAATGAATATATATATACATATATATATATATATATATAAAAAATGGAATATTGTATTACACAGCCATAAAAAAGAAGGAAATCTTGCCATTTGTGATAACATTCATGAACCTTGAAGGCTAATAAAACAAATCAGAGAGAGAAAGATTTGAACCCACTTATATGTGGAATCTAATAAAGTCTCACTCAGAAGTAGCAAGTAGATTGGTGGCTATCAGGGTCTGGGGGTGGGGAGGGAAATGGTGAGATGTTGGTCAAAGTATACAGAATTTCTGTTATAAGATGAATAAGTTCTCTGAATCTACTGTACAGCATGGTGACGATAGTTAACAACACTGTATTGTATACTTGAAAGTTGCAAAGAGTAGATGTTCTTAAATGTTCTAACCATACAAACAAAATGGTAACTGAATGAGGTGATGGATGTTAATTAATCTTATGGAGGTAATCATTTCACAATGTATATGTATATCAAGTCATCATGTTGTACACCTTAAACTTAAACAATGTTATATGTCAATTATTTCTCAATAAACATGTAAATAAAAATGCCAAACTGTCTTCCAAAGTGACTGGACCAATTTGCATTCCCACCAACAATGAAAGAGAGTCCCTCTTGTTTCCCATTCTCACTAGCATTTAATATTGGAAGTGCTTTGGATTTTTCCATTCTAATAGGTATGTTTTGGTATCTCATTGTTTTAATTTGCAATTCTCTAATGGCATGTGGGGTTAATCATCTTTTCATGTGCTTATTTGCCATCTGTGTGTCTTATTTGGTGAGGTGTCTCATCAGGTCTTTTGCCCATTTTTTTGAGTTGTTTGTTTTCTTACTGTTGAGTTGTAAGAGTTGTTTGTATTTTATCAGTAACAGTCCTTTATCAAATATGTCTTTTGCAAATATTTTTTCCCAAGCTGTGTCTTGTTTTTTCTTTCTCTTGATAGTGTCATTTGCAGAGCAGAATTTTATAATTTTAATAAAGTCCAGGTGATCAGGTTTTTTTTCATAGATTGTGTGCTTGGTGCTCTATTTAAAATGTCATCACCAAACCCAAGATCATCTAATATTTTTTCTAAGTTATTTTCTAGGAGCTTTGTGGTTTTGCATTTAACACATAGGTATGTTATCCATTTTAAGTTAACTGTTGTGAAGGGTGCAATGTCTGTGTGTAGATTCATGGTTTGTATGTGGATGTGCAGTTGTTTGAGCACCATTTGTTGAAAAGACTATCTTTTCCTCTACCACTGTCCCTTTCAGTGGCCATGTGCTCTTGGATTTGCCCTAGGCCCTCTTCTCTTTTCATACTATGTAATCTCCCTTTGTAACTTATCTATATTTTTTACCTCAATTGCCATCTGGACAAGACTGCTGGTAGAGCCACAATACCTATTCTCCCCTTCTTCCTCAGTAATAGAACCCCAGCATTTACCTGGGCATATGGCTACCAAGAATAAGGATTGCATTTCTAGCTTTCTTGCAGAGATATGTGACATGTAAACATGTTCTGACCAATAAGCTATAAGCAGTAGTGGTATGTGTGTGTTGCCCAAGACCTGTCTTTGAAAGAAGAGGACATGGTCTGTTCTTAACCACTTCCTTTATCTTTATGCTTAGAAGATGATTGGGTGAATGAACCCTATGTCAGGCATGAAAATGATAGCCACACCAAAGGGTTGGTGTAAGAGAAAACTGAAAGCTCTCTGGACTCCAGATAGGTGTGAGGCCCCCACATCAATCTTAGACTGCCTACCTCCACCCATCAGTGTGAAAGAGAAATGACCTTCTCTCTTGCTTGAAGCACTGTTATTTGGCATTTCTGTACATGAAGCTGAATCCATTTTCCATGCTTGACATCCTCTAATCTAGTCATCTCCCTTCAGCTCCAGATCCCAAAACTCAACTGCTTGGGGATTGCCGCCATTTGAATGTCTCACAGGTACCATTCAACAGAGTTCAACATCACCCTCACCCCAAAACAAAAACAGAAATCCATACTTCCACCAGGGTTCCTTATATCAGTAAATCTTGTCCCCATCCTCTCAGTTATTGACTCAAGAAAACTGGAAATAAACCTTGCCTCCTCCCTCTCTGTGACTGTCATGATTTTCTTGAACTTTTGATTGCCAGTGTGTGAGTGGAATATACATCTAGTAAGATGTGACCTTCTGCAATTTCTTAAATCATTTCACTTCTGTCTCTACCATCATCCTAGTGCAAATCTTGAGTCTTTTACTGCCACCTACCTGACTCCCAGCATCAGTCTTTATTCCTCTCTAAACCATTACCCCTGAGCAGATAGATCTTCTTCCTACAGTCCAAGTCTGACCTGGACATTTACATGGTCACAACCATTTAATTCTACCCTTTACCCTCAGGATGAATTCCCAGCTCATTAGTATGGCATACAAATACCTCCTCAATAGGTCCCTTGTCTATTTCTACAGCAGAGTTTTTCAAACTCTTTAGGAAGGTCAGAAAACCAATTTAGTTGGTTGTGATCAGTATCTTCTTTTAAATGAATAAGAGTGGAATAGAACACAGTAGAAAATATTAGAGTTCATCTCACATAGTAAGGATATTTCGTGAAACATTTGTTTCAGTTATATATGTGTACTCCTGGGTCACAATAGAAAATGTGTTTATTTTCTCTCTTTTAAAAAATATATATTATTGAGGAAATATTGACTTATAACATTGTATAAATTTCAGGTGTACAATTGTTATATTTCAGCTTCTGTATCGACTGCATTGTGTTCACCACTGATAGTCTAGTTTTAATCCATCACCATACATATGTGTCCTTTTACCCCTTTCCCCCTCCCTTCATCTTCTTCCCCTCTGGTAAACGCCAATCTGTTCCCCTTATCTATGTGTTTGTTTATCTTCCACATATGAGTGAAATCATATGGCGTTTATCTTTCTCTGTATGACTTATCTTGCTTAGCATAATACCCTCAAGGTCCATCCATGTTGTCACAAATGTCACGATTTTGTCTTTTTTATGGCTGAGTAGTATTTCATTGTATATATATGCCACATCTTCTTTATCCATTGATCTGTTGATGGTCACTTGGGTTGCTTCCAGTCTTGGCTATTGTGAATAATGCTGCAATGAACTTAGGGGTGTATATATATTTTTGAGTTAGTGATTTCATGTTCTAAAAAGCTTCTTCATGGCAATGGAATCCATCAACAAAATGAAAAGACAACCCACCAACTGGGAGAAAATATCTGCAAATCATATATCTGTTGAGGTGTTAATATCCAAAATATATAAAGAACTCAGATAACTCACCAACAAAAAAATGAACAACCTGATCAAAAAATGGGCAGAGGATATGAATAGACATTTTTCCAAAGATATACAGATGGCCAACAGGCATACAAAAAGATGTTCACCATCACTAGCTATTAGGGAAATGCAAATCAAAACTACAATGATATATCACCTCACAGCCATCAGAATGGCTATAATCTTTTCTCTTTTTTAACAGTTTTATTGAGGTATAATTGATGTAAAAAAAAACTTCAAATATTTAATGTGTACAAGTTAATGGGTTTCAACATATGTATCCATCCATAAAACCATTACCACAATTAAAGTAATAAACACATCCATCACCTCCAAAAGTTTCCTCCTGCCTCCCCTTTCTTTGTGGTAAGAATACTTAAGGTCTACTCTTTTAAATTTTTCATTGTAAAGTGCAGTATTCTTAACTCTAGGCACAATGTTGCACAGCAGATCTCTAGAACTTATCCATCTTGCATAACTGAAACTTTATACCTGTTAAACGACAATTCTCCATTTCAACTCTCTGCTTATATGATTTTGACTATTTTAGATACCTAATGTAAGTGATATGATGCAGTATGTGCCCTTTTGTGATGATTTTATTTCATTTAGCATAATATCCTCCGGGTTCATCCATCTTGTTGTCTATGGCAGGATTTCCTTCTTTTTAAAGGCTGAATATATTTCATTGTATGTTTATACCACATTTTCTTTATCCATTCATCTATTGATGAACATTTAAGTTGTTTCCACATCCTGGCTATTGTAAATTGAACTGCAATGAATGTGGGAGTGCAGACATCTCTTTGGGATCCTGATTTCAATTCTTTTGAATATATATTCAGATGTGGGATTGTTGGATCATATGGTAGTTTATTTTTAATTTTTTGAGGAACCTCCATATTGTTTTCCATTCCTGTTGTAGGTCACAGTGAGCAGATTTTGAAAGCTATTGTTCTATAGTGTCGTTACGTGTCTCTCTGTTCTTGCTCTGCGTTCTGTAGCCTTTTGAACTTCTTTAAGTTCCTCAAATGTACCACACACTCTGTTTCTACCAGGCTTTTCACACATGAGCTATTTGATTCTGTGTGTGTGTGTGTGTGTGAGCATACACACAGCCAAATATTAACACTATCTCTGAGGGATGGAGTTGCAGGTAAATATTTCTTATGTTCTTTTCTATATTTTTAAACACTTCAATAACAATCTTGTATTACTTTTATAATCAGTGCAATGTACAAAAAATTCATTTTAAATAAATAAGAAGCTTATAGCGTAATTGAAAAGAAGGACAAGTAAAGTATAATAATTTTAAAATTAAATCTTAAGCACTATATTGTTGTTAACAAAGGATAAGCAACAAATGGGCTGGGGAGGGCTCTTTGGGGAGATGACTAGAGAGCTTACCTAAAAGAAAGTGTAGGAAATTATCAGGCAGACACAGGGAGGGAGGGCACTCCATATAGAGGGAATAGCATGTGCAAGGCACAGATATCTGAAATCATGTCATGGGAATGATTTGTAGTTTGCTATGACTAGAGGGTATACTATGTGGTGGATGTAGAGCATCATGGGAAATGCAGAGGGGCAGGCACAATCAGGTCAGATTTTACTTTACCCTGCAAGCAATAGGGAGCCACACAATATTCATAAGCAGCAACTCAGATGACCAGATCGAGGTTTGGAAATGGTAACTCTGGCAGGAATGTGGAAGTTGGAATGGCTCTAGAAGAATAGGAAATTGCATAGCTGGCTACGTTTTTCCTTGCCACTTGTCTCTGACTTCATCTGTTGACAGGTCATATTGCTACAGAGCTCAGGACCCCATGTGAACACCAATCCTGGGAGCACTGACTGGGTTGTGAATCTGCAGGTGTGTTCTGTGCCTGGAGCCAGCCTCAGGTAGGTGGAGCTTCTGTCACTCAGAGCTGGATATAATTGGCCCCCGTGGGACCTTGATGGCAGCCATTCGGGGGCAGACATGGAAGGTGGGAAAGAGGGATGAGCGGAAAACCCAGGGCGTGGATGAGTCCTTGATGCATATTTCTTCTACATGACAAAATGAACACTGTTCTGAAAGCAGCACAATGAACACCCTTACTGCAGCTTGATGTCCCTTGCTTCCTTCCATTAGTGAAAAACCCTGGATGATCTGTCAAGCTTCATAAATGGCCTTAATCTGGGTACCAAGTCAGAGTTTGTCTAACTCGGACATTCTGCCAATGCCCGACTGATGATAGCACAGCTGAATAATGTGGGATCATTCCCTTTACTTCCTCAGGAGGAAGCCTGGCAGTGGGATCAATGTAGGCTTTACAGTCCAACCCCAGTTAGAATACACATTTAACCACTTGCAATCATTGGTTTATCCACCCTGGGATAAGAATGCCCAACTCTCAGGATAGATAGGTACATTTAATGAGATAACCACTGTCAAATTCCTGGGGCATAATCAAGTCACAATAAATGGTACTGATAATAATGCTAATACAAATAATAATAATACTATGACCTCTAAAGGCAGTTTAGAGGTAGTAACTAATGTGTATTGATTATATATATGCAGTCATTATGCTAGCTGTTTTACATGCATTGACCTATTTAATAGTCACATTTCAAAGGAAAGAAAACTGAAGTTTGAAGAGATTAATTTGCCTGAAGTCATAAGTCTAGCAAGTCACAGAGCTGAGACTTGATCCCAATACCGTGTGGTACCACATTTTATACGTTTAACCATTCTCTGATATCATCGCAATAGCAGGAATGTGCCTTTTTTTTAGTTCACATTTTGTTCTTTTCTCTCATAGCTAATCTGAGTTCTGCTCCATAGAAGATAGAAATGATGCTTACCATTTTGCAGCTTTGATTAGTGCTATAACTAAAACCTAGCTGCACGGGTTTATTTGTACAATCATGTATGTCACTTTAAAAAAAATTTCTAAAAAACTTGCCAGTTTGACTATTTTGAAAAAAAATGATTACATTTATGGTCGGTGACAGAAATGAAAAGTTTCAGGAATATTTAATTTTTATATTACTCTCCAGCAACAGTTACTAAAGCCTCATTACGTTTCTTCATAACTAATATACTACTGGAAAGGGGTAAAGATCATGTCATTTTTCTTTTACCAGCTGGAAATAAGTTATTATGATTTTAATAGCACAGGTATCACGCTATAGAAATGTTCTACCAGTACTGATGTTTCTTTTCTGTTCCTTATGACTCACTGCTAGTCAATTGCCTGCTGTGACACTTGAAGCAATGCTAGCCCAAGCAATCTGTTTAAGATTCTTCACCCAGGTTAGGCTTTTGCAGTCCAATGTTACTTTGAAAACCATTGCTTGAGAATCCATTGAATACCTAGCACTGTGCTATGTTACCCCGTGTCATGTGTATTAAACCATCTTAGAGGCACTCCCAGCTCAGCTAGCCAGACTTGTTGCAAGCCCAGGGCAAAGCTTTGTAACGAGAACAGCTCACACGTTTTGAGTGATTGTGGAAGACTCTTGCAGTCATCCTTCACTCAGCCTAGAAGCTTTCGTTTAATGACACAGGGGTTTATAATTCTCTGCTATCCCCTCTCAACAGGGGGAGAGGACAAACGTTTAATTTCTCGCTGATGTTTCTGCCTCGAAGACCCATAATGCTGCAGTTTCTGCCTACCAAAATTTTATTCAGCCCTAATTTGCCATATTATCTCATTTAATTTAATTTTCACAAAATTCTACAAGGGTCGGATGTTATTATTCCCAATTTACAGATGAGAAATCTGGAGATCAGAGATGTTAAGTGATTTGCCCAAGATCACACAGTCAACTAGTGGCAGATCTGGGATTTTAAACCAGGACTTTCTGATGTTACTTTCCTCAGTGTCTTGTAGTCTCTCATTATATTACTTCCTTTAAAATTCCATAATACTGACCATGGGGCCTGGCTCTATTTACGATGTGAAAAAATTGACCAGTACTTAGAAATTGCATTCATTTTGCAATTATTTTTCTCTTAGCTTTATCCTCCATTGAATAAATTAATATTCTGAACCAAACCTTCAATGAATGTCTAAGTATTTAACACAGCTTTTAAGTGTCAGTGCTCCCATCAGAATGAAGGAAAACAAGTGACATAAGATGTGACAGTAAAGGATGACCAGACATTATATGGCTAGTCAACAAATGCCATGGTTCAGAGAGCTCATTAATAATCCCTTACATGGGCTATCTGGAGGTTTTACATACATCTTGCCCTTGCACTGCCCTGTGAATTGGATAGGAGAGTGCGTTTCCATTGGGAAAATGTGGAAATTGAGGCTTGAAGAGGTTAAGTAACTGAGGCAAGGTTACACAGCAAGTAAGTAGTGAAGCTGGGACTAGTATCTGGGTCTTGACTCCCTATCCACATTGCCTTTTGGAAGAATCCATTCATCTAGTGATCCACGCTGGAACTATGGAAGTCATCCTCATGTCTCTCCTATACCTCCTAAACACCTCTACCAGCTGTTTCCCTTTTTGACCTACCACCGGCCTGATCCAGATGATCACAGATTTATACAACAGCCTCCAACTGTTGGTCTTTTTGCTTTTGGTCTTTGTCTCTAACCTGTTCTTTGTGAAAACTTAAATCAGACTAAGCACTCACATGTTTGAAACGCTTAAAAGGTTCCATAACTCCTTAGCTTGGTACTCAAGACCCCTGCCAAACTCATTTGGTTTCACTCTCCCCCTCCTTTATAATTTGCTACCACTACACCAACATGATGAAACTAAACACAGTCACTCTCTTATTTATGGACCATAATGTATGATGTTCTCTCTGACTTTATAGAAATCCTATTTTTTTCCCCTTCTCCAGCCTCCTTTCTATCCGGTTTGCATCTATATATTCTTTAGGCCTCTAAGCAGATACTATCTCTTTCTAGAGGACTTCTCTGATGCTCCAAGTTCACCATAGGGGCCGTTGATCTATGGTGCAATATTCTCTTGTGCTCATTCTTATAGCATTTATCGAGCTGCAGTGTAAGTAACATGTTGTATTTTCTATTAGGCTGTAGCTGTACTCAGATAATCAATACCAGGTGACATGGTTCTTCTTTAAGGCTCCTTGGGGAACTGGAAGATGAGTGGCTGGAGCACTGCTACGAGAGTTGGTGGGAGGACACTTGCATCTGGGCCATCTAAGGATAAGCACTGCTACGGACCTGACCTCTAGTCTGAGCCAGGTCATGTTGACTTATATCTGTAGTATTTGAAAAACTAACTCCTGAGTAACAGTGGATGAGTAAAAATGAGACAAGAACTCATGCAATTCCTTCTTTAAAATGTTCACTCGGGCCAGCCCTGTGGCATAGCAGTTAAGTGCATGCGCTCCACCACTGGTGGCCCGGGTTCGGATCCTGAGTGCACACCTATGCACCGCTTGTCTAGGCCACACTGTGGCGGCATCTCACATAAAGTGGAGGAAGATGAGCACAGATGTTAGCCAGGGCCAGTCTTCCTCAGCAAAAAGAGGAGGAATGGCATGGATGTTAGCTCAGGGCTGATCTTCCTCACAAAAAAATTAAAAAATAAATAAATAAATAAATAAATAAATAAAATGTTCACTCTAAATTGCAATAAAGTCAACTAATGGGAAAAGAGGGCTGGTTTTATTTAACAAAAATGTCATCATGACCCCTAGCCATAACCTTTCTGAAAGACCTCATCTACCATATTAAGAATTTATTATTTGAGTGCTGTTTTTAGAATTCGGAGTAACTAATAACATAAACAATCATTACCATTGTGATAGTGCAAATATGCAATTATTTGATACAAGTAGTTAAATTGTCATCGTGCTCTACAGTCTACAACGGGCGCCGTAGACTGCTCATGGGTACGCTCCACTGTTTCATGCTCAATACCCAGCATAGTGTGTGACACACAGTACTAGTCTAACAAATCTTTAAACACGTTAATGTTTTCACATATATTAAGTTGTTTGATTCTCTCCACAGCCCTGGCTGGTAGGGCTGACATTTTTCAGATATAGAGCAAAAAAGCAAACAAAAACAACTAAGAAACAAAAAACACAACATTTAGAGATATAACTAAATGGAGAAAATTCCATTTATCAGAACACCTCTCAGGCAGAATACCTCTTGGTGAGCTCCCTGGGAGCATGCTTGATTAATAATAGTTAGTCATCCAATTTCCTTCACAGGTTAGACCTTGTTGTAGTTAAGGCTTTTGTTTGTTTGCATATAGATTTGGGCACAGAGCTGAAATCCTTGGGACGATCGCAGAGGGACTCAGAGATTGAGTGCTACATAAGGAAAGGATGGAGACAGTGTTCCTCAGCTAAGCAGGATGAGTGGAGAGACTTTGGAGAAACAGTCAAATAGCAAAACTCTCTTCTATCTCTTCCATCAATTATTCAGTAAAATCTATATCTTTACCCAATACTTTTACTAGAAGTTCATTCTTTCTGAGGAATATGATGAAGAGCTGACTGTCTCAGACATTCAGCCAGAGTTGAACATTTTGGTACCTAGAGGCTAAGTAACATGCTCAGTTATTTGGATAGTGGGTGATGTTGAAATGTGTTTATTTATTATGTAACTAATTACTGAGTATCTTTTAAATGGCAGGCACTGGGAATATAGCAGTGAACCAGATTTCTGAGGACTCCTTTATTGCGGAAATTACATTCTGGTAGGAGAGCCAAAAAATGTAGTCAGACACAATAAAGTTGGTGATAAGTGTTTTTACGGAAAAAAATAAAAGTCTTATGTGACAGATAATAGAATAATTTTGGGGGTACTTTCAATAGGATGATCAGAGAAGGTCTCTCTGAAGGGCGATGTTGAAGGTGAGATTTAAAAAAGAGAAGGAGTAACCATGGTTAAAAGAAGGAGGAAGAGCATTCCAGGCCTAGGGAGCAGCAAGTAAAAACAAATTGAGGCAAGAAAGAGACTGGCATATTCCAGAAATTGTCAGAAAACCATTGTGATTGAAAAAAGTGATGGGGTGGCAGGAGATGATACCAAAATAGAGAATTTATAGAAATTCCATTTTAACATTTGTCTTAGTCTGTTCGGACAGCTATAACAAAAATACCATAGACTGACTGACTTATAAACCACAGAAATTTATTTCTCACACTTCTGGAGGCTGGGAAGGCCAAGATCAAGGTGCTGGCAGATTCTGTGTCTGGTGAGGTCCCGCTTCCTGGTTCGTGGATAGTCATCTTCTCATTGTGTTCTCACATGGCGCAAGGGGTTAAGGAGCTCTCTGGGGTCTCCTTTGTAAGGACACTAATCCTATTCACGAGGGCTCCACTCTCAGGACTTAATTACCTGTCAAAGGCCTCATCTCCTGATACCATCACACTGGGCATTAGGTTTCAACATAAATGCTCTTTCTACTTCACCTTTATACCTCACCATGATGACAAAATGATATAATGGTATTTACAATAGACTTGCAACTTGGGGTGGCAATGAACAATGTTGATCCTAAAATGCAACAGATTTTAGTGCAAAATTTTAATTAGGAAGTTATCTGTATATCACTCTCACTATCGAAAGAATTACCCTTTCTTAGTGACACTGGCTGATGCCTTATCTCAGTACCACTGTCTATTTTACCTTGTTGGCTTTTCCAAGAAAACAGAAAGAGTTTCATTTCTTAACTATAAATGACAGTAGAGCATTAATGTGATGAATAGCTTTAATTTCAGTAAGTGTGTTCAAACCTGAAGAAGGCCAGGACTGAAGCATTCTGCTGATGCATTCCAAAAGTGATGTCATTATCTATCAATAGTTACTTAATCAATCCATGAGGAACCCCCAAAAGCAAAACTGGAAGTTCAGAAATAAATGGGTTTATGAAAAAGAAACCTACAGAATTTTTCCATGAGGGTCTTTGCTTTGCATATGACAAAGAATTAAATGCTACTGTTCCATCTGTGATCTAAACTAGGAAAACAGGCTAGGCTCCAAATGCATCTTGCAATTTTCATGACATTGAAGGGGAATAAAACACCACCACCTTGAAGCAGATTTCTTACACTCAGGAGCTTAAGGCAATTATGAAGCCCAGTAGGCTCCTCATTTCTGACTTTTGACCATTCTTAACAATTGAGCTGCTTAGAAAGTCACAAACATGGGCCAGAAATGTAATGCCACAATGGAGCGGACTTTCACTGGAGTCTCCTAAGGAATAACCCTCCTCCTATATAATTCTTAACATGGCACATATTCACAATAACTTTCAAAATTATTTTTTATAAAAATTAATGAGAATAGCATAGTCGGTGTTAATACTATAGGTTCTGGAGCCTAACTGTCTGGATTTGAATCCTGGTTCTACCACTCATTAGCTGCCTGACTTCGAACAAGCTGCTTAACCACTGCATGTCTCAGTTTCCTCACCAGTAAATTGGTGATAACAGCTTACAGTGTTGTGAAGATTGAGTTAAAGCATATAACGAGCATAGAACAGTTTCTTGAGATCTAATATGCCCTCAATAAATGTTAGCTACTTTTATTATTCTACTCCAACATTTTATATTTTAGGATAATCACCTACAGGTCATAAGAAGTCTTGTAATAAAGAGCCCCGTTGCAAGTTTTACCATAATATGCTGTTTCTTTTAAAGCCATATTAGTTGAGCAGAAACACACACACATGCAGTATGAAGATACTTGATTATGAAACAGTGGAAAAATCTGGTAGTCATCTTTATAAGAAACTCTTTTTTGAAGAAATATACTTTTTTAAAGTAGTCCCAGAATACTAAAATTCTCAAAAAAAACCTCCAAAAATATGGCAATGACTTCTTATTTGACATGACAATTGCTTATTCATGTGATCAATTATTTTGTCTGGAAAAGTAAAGCATGCTTCTATAAGAAGGAAATTACATGTCAGTTCAGTGAGGATGTATCCTCTCTCAGTCTGTTTGAAATGTAAGTTTGTTCTAATTTGTGAACCTTAAGACAAAAATAAAGATACATAAATACAAGAGCAGAGAAAGAGTGGATGCTAAGACAGTATAGGTAGGATAACAAAACAGATTGAGAAGGAAAAATAGAGTTAGAAGTAGATCAGATATAAAGATAATACTGTAGATAATTTCTAAACCAAATCAGGCAAAGAAGAGAATATCAGTCAGTGGACAAGTGTGTGATGAGGCCTGGCAAAAATTTTCAGATTTGCTTTACTTGAGGACCTGGTTGGCCACGCTGGAGGACCAGTTAAATTTTATTTCACACACTTCATCCACGTTTCATATGGATGCAACTATGTCTCACTGCAGAGAGAAATTTTGGAAGCTGGAACCAATACTCCCTGTTCAATCATAGTGCTTCCAAAGATCTTAAAAGTACCATTCTCTGTGCCAAGCATTTGGCAAGCTGCAGTATGTGTCAATGATGCACTGATTCTTGTGGAGACATAGCGTACAAAGGGGAACAACGAATATGCATTTATAATTATCTTTTCTAATAGCCATCCTTAATGCTCCCCAATGCACCAGGAGAAAAGGTTTATGTAATTTTTATAAAATAAGGTGTGATTCTAAATGAGATGTGGCACTTTATCATTCAGATATGCCACAGAGATACATCACATTCTCCAAATACCCATTCAAACTATTAGAGTGACATTGAAATGCATGTTTATAATCAATAAGAGTGGGCACATCCTTGCACATGACCATCAGTTTTTGTCGTTGGTTTCCTTCCTCTTGGAGACAATGGTTACGGAGAGTAAAGAAACTCTGAAAGTCATTTAACTAGTCTATTTTCCTTGATAGATATTCTATACCCTGCCTTTGAATTTACTTGAATACTTTAATCATGTAGTTTATACTTTGTAAAACACAAAAATACTAATTGTAGAACACGTGGAAAAGGTTAAAAAATATAAAAAATAATATAATCATCTTAAGGAAACATGATTAAAAATGGGTATCGTGTCAAACAGTATTTATGAAAATTTCTGTGTTTCAGGGCATGAACATATGGCAGCACTACAAACAATGAAAATGTTTGTAATAGTCATATAGGAAAGAAATGTAATAGAGGTTGTCTCAAATTTAGCAATGCTTCTAAACCTTCACATGGCAATATTGATAACAAATTGTGATGCTTAGAAAAACTTTTTTAAAGTACCACTAATTTTTAAAAAATTTGACCAACTATGCTAGAGGAAAGGCAAAATTATCTTTCTATAAAATTGATATAAAAGGATATTACTAAATCATTGTCGTATGAAGAGGCAATCAAATAGTATTCAGCCAAAAATGTGGAAGAGTATTACAGAAGTGAGTCAGGAAGTTAATTAATTTTAAAAATGTTAGGTTTCTAGATATAGTGATTTTCGTGTTATTCATCATCTTTATAAATTTTGTAATTTTCCTGATTTCACTTCTTATTCTAAATAAATATTCATGTGCTTACTTAATTTTGTATTCATAATTTTGTATCCCTTTTCTAAAAATTATAAAAGCTTCAGATTTCACAAAACTTATAGCCACCCTTTATCCTACTATATATGCAAGTTAGTATTTTGTCATATTTTAGCCAAATTATATTGTGGGTAATGCACTGAAAACCGAAAATATTGTTAAATACTGAAAATATTGTTGTATACTAATGTTAACTGTTGCCATATTATTAGACATCAATTGGTTTGCATATTTTGACTCAACATGACAATTATGATTAACATCTTTGATAAAAAATATCTTTCTAGGGACTGAGGGTGATAATGATGTATCAGTGTAGGTTTGTCACTTGTAGCAAATGTACCACTCTGGTGGGGGATGCTGATAATGGGGGAGGCCATGCATGTGTGGGGGCAAGGGGTATATGGGAAATCTCTGAACCTTCCTCTTAGTTTTGCTGCGAACCTAAACTGCTCTAAAAAATAAAGGCTGTTTAAAAAAAAAAAAAAAACTAACTTGCAGCAAGCTGTACTTAAAAGTAACCTACATGGCAATTAGAGAAAAAAATCTTTGCTCCTGTAGATTATTTTCCCTTAAGCTTGTGGTTCTCTCTTGCTCTTCCTCTCCCTCACTCTCTTTTTCTGGCAAATCCTTTCAGAATGAGTTTGACAATTTATAATCCCATTAACACACTCTCATCAGCACTATGTATTATCATTAAAAATAATACTTACCAATTTGATAAGCAAAACGTATCTTGTTTAAATTTACCTATATTTTTTGCGCGCTACTGACTTTGAGCATTTGTATGTCCACCACTGAAATTAACTGTTCATATCTTTTGAAAGTTTTTATAGTAGTCTTAGTGCTTTCATTATTGAGTTGTATAATATATCCAGGCATTTCTTCTACAGCTCAAGGTTTTCAAAAAATGATTTGTGTATAATGTGATCCATTAAGTAGGCAACATAATTCGCAATTGGTTTTAACATCTGGTCGTCTGAAACTGGCACCAGGAATACAGGAGGGAACAAAAACATTAAAACAAAAATCTCCTTTGTAACAGGGTCATTTTCAGTCACTTTTGGCTTTACCCATAAAAACCAAGAATGATTGATGAAAGGACGAAAATACGTAGGAAGAATGAACTAATGGTGGTGGTAGTGATGCTAAGGAAAGAAAAGCTTAAACAAAAGTTAGATATAATAATAATAATAAAATTGGATTTGTTTAGTGATGTTTAGATTATATAACTATACACTCACTTATGGCTCTGAAAATGCCTTAATTAAAATATCCCCACAGAAAAATAACTATTATTGAGTCTAAGATTCTCTAACTTCTAATTTTTCCACTTTTCTCCTGCGACAATTATTTTCAGACACAATTAGTGATAAAGTAAATTGCTTAGATAGATATCTATCTTGGTCTATTACAGCAGATGATATTTACTGGTTAATTAATTTATTAACAAGGCTTTGTCATATTTGTCACGGTTTTCCCTTATTTGCCTTTGTAATTTGTTTCTGCTTTGATTAATAAAAAAAATTATAGGTAGTTGAATTACATTTTATTTTTATTTTTTGATGGCTTCCATAGCTTCTGTGCTTAGAGAATTCTTTCCATTACTGAGTTTATATAAATATTATAAATATTAATCCAAATAGCCTATGTATTTTATATCATATTTTATATTTAATTATAATCCATCTAAAACTTATTTTAATATATGATGTGAAGAAATCTATTTTTCTCAGTCAATTTACTTAATTTATTAAGGAATCTGTATACCTTGCCTTATTTCCTTGATCTTATATTAAAATTCTATATAGAGTAAGATCTGCTTCTGAGCTATCTTGAAGTCTATTTTCAGGCCACCATCACATTTTTATCATTGCTTTACAATACACTTTCATATTTGGCAGTGCTATCACTCTTCTTGCTCCAAATGTTATGGCCACAATTGCCTGTCTTCATTTTTATTTTTCATAATATAGGCTGTTTTAAGAAGAGAATTATCAACAAAATTACAACAAACAAAGATACAAAACAAAAGCAAACCAACATCTTGTTTCTTAAAGATAAATGAAATCAATAGGATAAAAAAAGACTACCATATTTATGTATTAAATGTCCTCTATTGCTGGTTGCTTATAAGCTAATTAAAGAAAAATTAGCATTTAATTCTTTGATTTTACCCCTTCTCATTCTTAACACATATCATGATGTACCAGTTCCAAAAGCTTTATTACCTAATAGAAAAAGAGAAGCCAGTGGCCTGAGTAATAAGACTTAATAATTTTGCCTACCTGTAAAGGAATTCTTGGCATTTTCTAAATCTATATCTTTAGACTTTGAGAAATCTTATGAAAAGGCATTTGTGGGACATGTTATCCTTTGTAAATTCATCTTTGTAAGTGTTTCAGCATTGTATTAAATGCTATTTTCATTTTAATAAATTTTTCTTGATGCTATTTCCATATGAATAAATTTTCCATGGTGATAAAAATTTACTATCAAGGCCTCCATATTTTCAATGGAGTCTTTGATGAATAATTCAATAAATATGCAAATAAATGACATATTTATATGTGTTTTTCAAATTTAGGCAAAGTCAATATTCCAAAGTTATTCAATTGTGAAGAAAACCTTTTCTTATTGGTTCACCATGTCTAACTAGACAGTGAAAGACAGTAGAGTTGCTGAAAATGATTATTCCTTGCATTGGACCTTAAAGTAACCTACATTAAAATATTAATGCATTTCAAAATATGTGTGTATAAGTAAACAGTCTCTTGTAACACTTGAGGGTTTGACGGCAAGTAATTTAAAGTTAATTGTCAGTCCTCTCAAAATGGCACAGACAGCATGATTACCCTCCCACCTTTATTTTTTGAAGGATCACATTTTGCAGCAGATGCCACCTCATAAAATCAAATCATAATACTATCTTGGGCCATAGCATATTAGATTAGTGAAAAATATATACTGCTTTATATTCAAGGTTAGAGTCTGCAATAGAGACCAAATGTAGAAATAAAAGTGTGAGCAACTTGTGGTACAATCACGTCTGCCCTCCACAGAGTCATACCTTAGATTATTCAGAACCATGTACTCTGGGGAAATATATATATATATATATATATATATATATATATATATATATATATATATATAGTGAAATGATTACAACAATAAGTTTAGTTAACATCCAAGGTGTATGTCTTTATATGTGTTGTCTAGCATGTTTTATATTACATTATACTGAAATTTCATGTCTCCTGTCACCACTGACTAGTCTTTTTATTATGTTTATTATTATCACTATTTTTTATATTACCATTAGTAGCTTTTGTTTATTGAATGCCTTCTAACATCTGGGAACTGTGCTGGAAACTTTACATAGTCATCATCTCTGATCTTTGCAAGCAGCTTGCTAAGGTATTATTATCATCTTGACTATACAATAAGCAAACTGAGATATAGAGAGATTGAGTAACTTGCTCTGGATGACAAGGGAGTGATCATGGTGGTGGGGATGGGGTTTAAAAGGTTTGGCTGTTGGCCCTGGAGCCAAGCTTTCCGTCAATCTGCCATACTGTTTCTCTCATGTCTGCTGAGCTTCATCTCCTTCTCAAACCCACCTCTGTCCTTCAAATGAGCTTCATGTCTGTACTATGTCGCTATCCTCAGTGCCAAGCCCAGTGTCTGGCACAAACTAGATATTTCATACATATTTTCATGTAAAAAATTGTTTTATTTTTAAATTATAAAATATTGTAGATTATATATTTTTCTTTTTGTTTTCAAATAATTTCAAAGTTACAGAAAAGTTCAAGGAACTGTCCAAAAACGAATCCTGAGTGTCTATTGACGTTTCACCAACCATACCAATGCCCTCTATAGCAAGATAACCCAATTAAGTGTCCTGCACCGCACCCAGTTATCATATCTCTTCAATCTCCTTCAATCCTTCAGTTCCCTAGTTCTTCCTTGACCTTAGGACCATAAGACTCTTGTAAATTATCATCCAGTTATTTTGTAGAGTTTCCTTCTATTGGGGTTTGATTTTTTCTCACTATTAGATTCAATTTATGCGATTTGTAGAAACATCACAGAAGTGATGCTCTGTCCTCATAGGATCCTATAAAGAAGCACTCAAAGTAAATTTATCCCATCATTGATGATAATTTGGATCATATGTGTAAGGTGATACCTGCATGATTCCCAGTGTAAAGTTACTTTTTGTGTGTCATTAATACATAATTTGTGGTGAGCTACTTTGAGACTGTTTAAATATTCTTTTTCTCTTCCAACTTTCACCCACTGATTTTAGCATGTATTGATTCCTGCCTGAATTAATTATTACTATGATGGTTACCAAGTGTTGATTTTCTAATTCCATCATTGCTTCAATAGTTGTTAGTTGGTTTGCTGCAATAAGGAAGAGCTTTCCCATCTTTCTTATTTATTTATTCATAACAGTGGGGACTCATGGATTACCACTTTATGTAATAGGATATAATCTGTCACTAATGTTATTTCTTTTTATGTTCAAATTTTCTAAGATTTGGCCAGTAGGAGTCTCTTTCAGCTCCTAAGAAGAACATGTCCTTTTTACCTGTTCCTATTAGTCTTAAAGCAACTCTTTTCTTCTTTGGCACAGTGAGATGTTTCAGGCTCATCTACCTTCTGCTCAACCCTGGAATCAGCTGTTTCTCCAAGAAGCTCTGGTTCCTTATAGGACTGAGTGGTATTTAGAAACCACGATCTGGGTGCTAGGTGTATTCATGGATAGTATACATATACAATCTTACAGTTATATGCATTTCTAATTCTCTCTATACATTGAAAAACATAACTTTATACCTCTGATTCTAGTCTAATACTATACTATGGGGTTCATTCTCATTTTTATCCCTGTCCATAATGTTAACTCCCTTCAATGAAAAACCTGGATCCCATTAGCTTAATACATTTACTTCTTTACTTAATCCCCTTGAATGTGACTAATCCCCAGAATTCCTCAGTCAGCTGTCCCACTTGCTACCTTCTTTCCTATGGCCTGCCTACAGGCGTGTTGAGTGAAATATTCGGGAAGAAAAGGAGAGAAGGAGGAAGAGAGGGAAGAAATATATGCATCCACTTCTAGAGGACTTCTTCATTTCTTCATCATAGGTACCAGGCACAAATTTTTATAAATCTCTCTTCAGGACTAGTCAATTATATTTTATATTAACTCATGCACACAAATACCCTAAAATTGTGCAAATATATGACAAGGATGAAATAAAAACCTTCACCTTCTTATTCCCTTTTAGCATAGTTCTCCAGGTCCCCATATTCAGACTTAGGTACTTGAAAGTCGTATTCCATACCAAGGCTTTGCAAAGAAGAACAAAGTATTTTTTCAAAACTTGTCTTCCATGAGCCAATTGAAATGTTATACTTTTCTACCCAACAGTATTCAGCAGAGAGAATCCAAAGGGTTAAGGCAGTTAGAGTTTTGATCTTCTAACCCCTTTGACACATAGCTTCTATAATAAGAATATAATTGATTAGGAAGAAAGGAATATCAATATTGCTTTGTACTGAAGCCATATTTTATGTTTTGTGTTATTGTGGTTTTCTTTTTCTGTTTGGTTTTGTTTTCTTCTAAATCAAGTCGTTAAATAGAGTTTGACCTTCTCATACTTCGGTGAGAAAATGTACACAGCAAATAGCGGTTCTGATTAGAATTGTGTCTTGTGAATTTTATGGTGGTTGACATTTGTTGTTTCGTAACAGGTCACTACAAAAGCAACACATTTTAGCTGCAGCCAGGACTGTGGGGTGGAACAAACCCGGTTAATGGCTGGGAAACCACAGGGCATATTCTGTTGTGAGATAGTCACTTGGCCACCCCAGGGGCAATTTATTATCTCTCTTTTGTTAGTTTAATAGAAAGGCTGACCCCTGTTTTCCCACAAGAGCTGCACCAGTCTAGGACACACGTTCCAAAGTATGTACATGTTTGATAGAGCTTCTCCATATAGTGTAGTGATTAAGTCTACAGACTACCTTGCTAGGGTTCCACTCCTAACTTCATAACCTGCTAATTGTCAGTGACCATATGCAATTTAATAAAACTCTGTGCCTCAGTTTTCTTATCTGTGAAACAGAAGTGATATTAATACCTTCTTCATAGGGTGGTCATGGGGATTAAGCGAGTTAATAGATATAAAGTGCTTAAAACAGTGTGCAACACTTGATAATCCCTTTGGAAGCTGTGGGAGATCAAGATTTGGCCACCCTGAAATCTATCTCTTTACCTTGATTGTTTTCTCTGAGGGACATTTGACCTCCCTCACTAACTGCCTAAAGAATTTGACATGGTGGCTCCTTCCTGGAACAGATCTATCATGAT
>CM053558.1:8178363-8233660 GCA_028646465.1 Rhinoceros unicornis | reverse complement strand
TCCCTGCTTTCTCCCATGTATACATGTTATTAAACTTGGTATTATTTTCTCCTGCTAACCTGTCTTGTTAATTATTTGGCCAGCCAGAAGAACCTTAAGGAAAAGGGCAGAGGGGGATTCTCCCTCTTCCCCCGACAAAGCACTCAGGAAGGAAACACTAACTCTGTGTATTTGTATGTATATGTGTGTGTGCACGCATGTGTGCTGAGGAGTGGGGATAAGATGGAGTGGGAGTAAGTCAGAGAAGATTTGAGAGTATAAGTGATTCTCAAGAAATCTTGAAAAATAAGTAGTTTTCCAGGCAGACAAGATGATGAGGAGAAGAGAGAATCCCAAACAGGGGCTACATTATGAAAAAATGTGATGCTCTCTGTGAACTGCAAGTAATTCAACAGAGCTGGAGGGAATGTGTTTTGGGGACGGGCGGGAAGTGTCTGCTAGGCTAAGGAGTTTATTGCGTAGTAGGTTGAGACTCTGAACCAAAGTTGTGTTGACTGCTAGGACCCAATGCATGTCTGGGAAAGCCTAGAGAACTGGAGGCGTGAGCTCAATAGAACTATTTTGGTGGTGGGAAGTCTGATTGAGGAGCTGCCTGAGACAGAATTTATTGTGAGAGAAGAAGGATGTAGGCATAGTGAGCTTGATATGCTAACCAGGGCTTGGTTGTTGGTGGGGGGAATGTGATTCGAAGATCAGCATATAGGATGACCTCTGGGGTCTGACTGGTGATCCTGATCCTCTGGGCCTCATGTCTGATCATAATGACATAGCCTTGAGTTTTCTGCTGGCTGCAAAGGTGTGACTAAATAACTGCATGCCTCCCTGGTGAGGCCGCTATCAGGTGATTACAGTTTTCAAAGGAAATCGTTTACTGCCTGCCATCCCGGATTGATGAAGGAATTCCATGCAGATCATTTGGCTGGCCGCCTTCCATGCACAGCAGAAAAGGCTTTTGCCATCAATGCCAAGGTCTCAAATTGGTATTTTCATAAAAACAGGGAAAGCAGCCCATTATCTAATTATGTCCATAAATTATGGTGGCTAAGGAAGTCAATGTCAATGCACATGATATTGAGCCATTTTCTGGAAGGCACTCAATTCTAGGCTTGGAATATTCTCTGTACAAAGAGAGGCCTAGATTTCTTTACTAAAAAAAAAGAATCCAAACTTCCTCATTTGAACAGCTTTCACATACACAATCTCTGGAAGCAAACATTAGGACTCTACCAAGTTCCCTTTGCAATCTATTGTAAGTAAAGGAAATGTACCATGACATTTTAAGATGAATTAGAGGTGACATATAATACAGCTGTACATAACTCTTAGCACAAACAAGCTTTCTGCATAATAAGAATTGTTTCTGTTTGTTTGGGTTTAATTACTCTAGAAAATGATCAGTCAGCTTCATCTTAGGCCCCTCACGCTTCAATAATGGCAACTATCTATGATTTGTTACCAAAAGAAATTCAATGTCACAACTGATACACATGGTGCACCACTTAGGGGAGTAGAAGTGAGGACTGAGGCAACTTTGTAACTAGGAGATGGTATTTTCACCGGCAAAGGCAGGACCATTAGGGAGTAAAAGGAAACAAATGAAATGGAAGCAAATGACTCAACCCCCTCAGCCCAGCTTTGCTCAGATTGCTTGAGCTGGGCCTGGATGGGTGGCCCAGGCAAGTTCACAGCCGTGCCTCTCAGTGTCCAGGATTCCAAAAGTCATACAACACGTTCAACTTCTCCCACGCAGCCTCTAAAACAAATAAGTAATGTCTCCTACTCACATAAAACTCCACTGAGTGCCTGCCATGTGCCAAACACTGTGCTAGGTATCAGGAATAAGAGCTAACATATATTGACTCTTTACATGAGCCAGGCACCAGCCCAACTACTTTATGTGGGTTAACTCATCAATCTTAACCACCACCCTGGGAATTATGGGCTACTATTATCTCCACTTGCAAGTGAGGAAAATGAGGTGTGGAGACTAATTTGTGAATGGCCATGCAGTTAAGAAGTGGGAGAGTCACAATTTGAAACCAAGGAGTGGGGTCTAGCATGCACATGCTTTATGGTTACGCTCACCACACTCTGCCACACATCAGGTTAGGTTGCTACCGTGAAGTAGTGCAGAGTCTAGGTACGAAAGTAGACTTAAAAATGAATAAATTATTATTCCATATCATATGAATTTGAGCTAGCCTTGAAGGCACAGAGGACAGAGAAGAGAACTTTCAAATTATCAAGTACCTAAGTGTCAGGTACTATGAAAAGTGCTATAATGCCATTTCATTTAGTTCTTATAGCATCAGGATTCTCTCTCTAAGTAGTTGAGGTCACCTTCGTCTCACCAAAATAATATGGACAGTGTAGCATTTCAAAGGTATACCTTTGTGTTATACCTTTGTTTTCATCATTTTTCTTAGTATGTGTAAGGAAACAGCTTCTCTATTTTTATAACAATTTTGTTGAGATGTATTTCACAGAAAATTAAATTCACCCTTTTAAAATGTGTAACCCAGTGGCTTTTAGTTTTTGCACAGTTACACAATCACCACCACTAACTCCAAAGTTTGTCATCACCCTAAAAAGAAATCCCATTCATCATTAGTAGTCACTCCCCATTCTCCCTTCACAGAGATGCTGGGAAACAATGGTCTGCCTCTTTTTTTTAATAACAGCTTTATTGGGATATAATTCACATACCATACAAGTGACACATTTAAAGTGTATAATCTAATGTTTGTTGTATATCCCTAGGATTGTGCAATCATCACTGCTATCTAATTCTAGAATTTCAGGCTACCACAGAGTTGAGGGGAGGAGGATGAAAAGAGTAGGAGCAAATTGTCACAAAGCTCTATTCTTATAAAGATTCAGCTGTTTTTCTTGAATAAAAGCTCCTTGGATTGTTGCAAGACTTTGGTTAATTTCCAGAGTTCTGAAAAATTGTGACAATTTTTGCCCACATTCTTATTGCTTTTATGGAGGAGTGGCTTTTCAGAGTTCCCTATTCTCTCATTCCTTTGGAAACAGTTTCTTGTACACAACTAAAAATGCAACAGTTTTCAGATGCTCCAGGCCCAATTATAAACTACAAACTCTACCTTTCTTAATATAACAAACCTTCCCTTGACTTACCTCTGTGAACTCAATACCAGTTCTATCATATATATGTAAAAGTCTCTTTCCTTTCTTTACATTTTTTCTTTCCATAAATATTTATTGAACATCTACTATGTACTAGGATCAGAGCTAAAGGCTGGAGGTAAAAAGCTAAATAAAATAGGGTTTATGCATTCATGGATTGCAGAGTGTTGTGGTGCAGACAGACAATAAACATATCCAAGGACATCTAGCACAGATACTGAAGTATATGCAGGAGTGCATACCTATAGGTGTTTACAATCAGTGTTCATAGGGCAGGGGGCACTGGGACCTATCATTAACTCCTTCTTCCATTGAAGCTTTGATGGAAGATAGGATTCTGGAATTCACTCATTCAACAATATATAATGTGCCAGGCACTGTGCTGAATGCTTGGAATGTGGCGGTGAACAAATCAGACATTGTCCCTGACTTCATGGAGCTTGTAACCTAAGGGGGAATTCATGGAAGTCCACAATTCACCTGATTCTAGGCACTGTATCCATTCACTATGGAGTTTAGAAAAGATTATAGTGTTTCCTATGTGTGGAATAATACAAAATCAAAATAAAGGAGAGAACATATGGGAATCATAGAAGGAGGCTGGTTATTGAGCGTAAATTCTGACTGAGCTTTGTCATAGGGTGACCAGCCATCCTAGTTTGCCTAGAATGGACAGTTGATCACCCTACTTGTAATTAGTATTTGCATTTGTAACAGCAGACAGATAATATTTCATATTATTATTTCATATATACATATAGAATAGAATTAAAAACATTTTAGTAAGGAATATCACCAAAGTGTGTGTGTGTGTGTGTGTGTGTGGTTGTATCGGGGCAGGCAATGTATATAGAATCAGCATTGCAGATAATACTCCCATATACTAACAACAACAGATTAAAATAGCAACTTAGGGTTCAACAGGAACCCTCATAACACAGCTGGTGGGAATGCAAACTGGTACAGCCTCTATAGAAAATGGTATGGAGATTCCTCAAAGAATTAAAAATAGAAATACCCTATGATCCAGCCATCCCACTACTGGGAATCTATCCAACAAACCTGAAATAAACACTCCAAATAGGCTTATGCACCCCTATGTTCATTGCAGCATTATTCACTATAGCCAAGAAGTGGAAGAAACATAAGTGTCCCTTGACTGATGATTGGATCAAGAAGATGTGGTATATATATATACAATGGAATATTACTCAGCCATAAAAAAAGACAAAATCGTCCCATTTGCAACAACATGGACGGGCGTAGAGGGTATTATGTTAAGTGAAGTAAGCCAGAAAGAGAAAGACAAACACTATGTTATCTCACTCATATGTGGAATATAAACCAACACACTGTCAGAGAGAACTGTATTGTGGTTTCCAGGGGCAATGGGGCTGGGTGAAGGGAGACATATATATGGTGATGGACAAACAAAAATGTACAACCCCAAATTTCACAATGTTATAAACTATTAAAACATCAATAAAAAAAATATCAACTTAGAAGTTGGGATGCAGCATTTATCTTCAGCTTTGTTACACTACGAACTATGTTTCTGAGAACCCCCTTCCCTGTATGGCTCAAGCTTAGAGTTAGCCAAAAGTGAAGTTATAAGAGATTTGGCAGGCAGAAGTGAAGCAACAGCTATTGTGTTCTGAGGGCTGTCATTGTTTTGATGCAGTAAGAGACAAACACAGAGGTGCTGGCAGTTCTAGATTTGCTTTCCATCCTCCTCACTCTACTCCCAGCTCTCCTCTGGATTACAGGTCCTGCTGACCAGAAGTGACCCAGCCCCACACCAGAGCATCCCTGAGAATGTACAGACGTGGTAGACACGAAGAGTCAACATTTAATAGACTTTTACGTCGGCTCCATTCATGGGATCAATCCAGATTTCTCTGTAAGTTCTGATTGTTCTCCCGCACCAGGTTACTAACTTTTGTCTGATCCTTCAACTCCCCTTTTCAAACCTTTACTTCCCAAGCTCCTCCCACAATTGCACATGATCTATTTCCTGTGATGAACTCCTTATTCCGAAACAGACCGATACGTGGGATAGCAAAAAATTCTGATCTAAATTTTATTTCTTGTGGACAAAGATGTTTTGATTAAAACTAAAAAAGTGTAGTTCCCTCTATCTTGAGTACCTGTCAGTGGTTAAACGTTAACAATGTATCTTGTGCATTTTGCTTATGCTGTCATTACTCAATCTTTTGACATAAGTAGTTCCACTTCTGACCCCCCTTTCTTTTCCTGACTTTTAACTAATAACCATAATAATTATTAACATTAATTAAAAATACATTAGTTGCCAAGAACACTGCTAAGCACTTTACATGCATAAATTCTTAATTCTTCACAACATCTCAATGAGGTAGGCTCTATTGACAGCCCAGTTTTATAGAGGAGGAAATTTAAACTTTCAGAGATATTCAATAACCGGTTAAGATTCGCTGAACTAATAAGTGGTAGGACAATAATTAGAATCAAGATTGACTTAGCTCTGCTATTTCAAAAAGCTAATTATGAAAATATGCTTATGTTTTCAAAAGGCTATTTCTCATCTCAATCTAAATATAACGCAAGTATTTTTGAGGGACTGTGGATTACACATAAACCATCACACTCAACTAACCCTGCATCTATAAGTTCACATTTAATAATTCCTATAGACTATTATGAGTTAGGTATCATTATTCCTATTTTATAGATAAGGAAAATGAGGTTCAGAGAGGTTAAAACATCTGGCAATAATGAAATATCCAGAAAGTAGCAGCGACTGTATTCACACTCAATTCTTATAGGCAATACTCATTATGAGATACATGAGTAAAGAATATGTTTGAAAGGAGAATAAGAATGAAGAGAATGTGGCTATGGGGAGGATGACTTGTGGGTTAGGGAGTTGTCAGGTAAGTCGGAGTAGATGAGACTAGAAAGGTAGGTTGGGGCCAAACCGTGAAGGGCCTAGCCTGATCTGTTAAGGAATTAGGGCTTTGCCTTGAAAGCAATGACTTGTCTAAGTTTGCACAACTGAACTAGGATTTAAGTCTATGGTTTCTGACTCCAAAGCCCTTGATAGTATATATCTTCCATTCTATAGCATTGTCACTGCTCTCTGTTATACCACATATATGGAAATTCACGGTTTACAAGTCACATTTCTAACCATTATTTTATTCAATCTTCACATTCAACACTGTGAGATAAGTATTACTTTTAACTTGACTTAAACATAAAGAAACTAAAATCTGCTAATAATGTTTGAGTAAATCCACAGATATACAGTTAGAATGTGGCAGATCCCACACTGAATCTCCAGGAATGTCATGCAAAATGTCATGCTTTTTCACATCCAGTTGCCTACTGGATAATCTATAAATCTCTCCTTTAAACACAATACACAAACACATAATTTTCTCACCAAGCCCTGCGTCGCCTGTCATCTCTTTCCCGGTAAATGCACCACTCTCCAGCAAGTTATTCAAACCAAAAAATCTGAAGGCATCCTAAAAACCTAAACTTCTGAAGAGTTCCACTTTCATTACAGTTTAAAATTGCGGTCTATCAATCGAGCCACAAAAAATGACTATCAAAACATTGATTTTTTTTTAAATCCTGTAAATCCCATGTTCATAACTTGAATACTCCCTCTTTAGTTCCCTGTAGTGATTACCAACAAAAGTTTGATAAATGGGGGCCGGCCCGGTGGCGCAAGCGGTTAAGTGCGCGCGCTCCACTGCGGCGGCCCGGGGTTCACCGGTTCGGATCCCGGGCGCGCACCGATGCACTGCTTGTCAAGCCATGCTGTGGCGGCGTCCCATATAAAGTAGAGGAAGATGGGCATGGATGATAGCCCAGGGCCAGTCTTCCTCAGCAAAAAAAGGGGAGGATTGGCAGATGTTAGCTCAGGGCTGGTCCTCCTCACAAAAAAAAAAAAAAAAAAGTTTGATAAATGATAGAGTTGGGGACATGGGGGGTTTGATGAGGCTTGGTCTGAGGGCATAGAACTCTATTCTACAATCTTAATGAAAGGCTGCCTAATAACATTTTTGCCAGCTTTATTGAGGCATGATTGGCATACAATAAACTGCATATCTTTCAAGGGTACAAGTTGATAACTTTTGGCTTATATATACAACCATGAACCCATCATCGTAATCAAGATAGAGAACATAGCCATCACACCCTGCAAATTCTTTCCTGTCCTTGCCAGTTCTTCAATGCATTCTCCCACCCATTCCCTGAGCAACAACTGAACTGCTTTCTGTCATTATACATTAGTTGACATTTCCTATGACTTTTTGTAAATGGAGTTAATTTCCAACCAAGAATCCCATACCATCCAAACTTTCAGTCAGGTGTGAGAGTAACATTTCGGCATTTTTAAGACATACAAGGTCTCAAAAATTTATTTCCCACATGTTCTTCCTCAAAAAATTACTAGAAAATATTTTTAACAAAAAATGAAGGCAAAAACTAAGAAAGAGAGAACTACAAGAATCAAGAAATAGGACCCAACATAGGAAAGAGGTGAAGTAAATTTCTGGGATGATTATTAAGGGGCTTCTTAGCATGGCAGTTGTGTGGCAGTCCCAGAGACTAATCAGTCTATTGGAGCCAGAGGACAGAGGATCACTTAAAAAATGACTTGAAGAAAAGAAATTAAACTGATTGATTATCTGTTGTGTTTGTATGAAAAAGAGATATACATTACTCTAGGAGTGTTAAGGGCATCCCTGATAGATACTTTGATGACTAAGCAAAGAAACAAACAAGAAATATAAGTAACTGCCTGAAGAAAAAGAAAAGAAATCTTGTACAAGAAAGGAAATATAATCGAAGTGACACAGGTGCAAAAATATTTAGATATTAGTAATAATAATTTGAAAACTGAATATCTAATCAAAAATGGTTGCATAGCTTAGTCAAATGATGGTGATTAAAAGAATGTTGGGTAGGGGCTGGCCTGGTGGCATAGTAGTTAAGTTCACACGCTCTGCTTCACTGGCCCAGGGTTTGCCAGTTTGGATCCCAGGAATGGACCTATGCACCACTTATCAAGCCATGCTGTGGCAGGCATCCAACATACAAAGTAGAGGAAGATGGGCACAAATGTTAGCCCAGGGCCAATCTTCCTCAGCAGAAAAGAGGAGGATTGGCAACAGCTGTTAGCTCAGGGCTACTCTGCCTCACTAAAAAAGAAAAAAAAAAAAAAGGAATGTTGGATGGGTGATAGGTAAGTGTGGTGGTAAAAGATTGATAAACTCTCTTTGTACATAGTAGAGGGTCAAGAGAATATATTTATTTATATCTATAAAAAATAATCAGGGGCCGGCCCGGTGGCCCAAGCGGTTAAGTGCACGCGCTCCGCTGCGGCGGCCCGGGCTTCGCCGGTTTGGCCCTGGGCGCGCACCGATGCACTGCTTGTCGAGCCATGCTGTGGCGGCGTCCCATATAAAGTACAGGAAGATGGGCACGGATGTTAGCCCAGGGCCAGTCTTCCTCAGCAAAAAAAAGGGGAGGATTGGCATTGGATGTTAGCTCAGGGCTTGTCCTCCTCACAAAAAAAATAAATAAATAAGCAAACATATGGATATTATTTTAAATATGGAGGAAAATACTGGAAGAAACAAAAAAAAGTTAACAGCTGAAGGTACTTAGCTTTGGAGAGTGGGATCTGGCGGGCAAGAATATGGTTGGAGACTGGAAGTGCTGTTTTGGTTATAAGCTTTGAAGTACAATTTGACTTTCAAATTACACACCTCTATTACTTTAACAACAATAAAATCCAATTGAATATATGAAA
The DNA here is from genome assembly GCA_028646465.1 of Rhinoceros unicornis. NCBI lineage: Eukaryota > Metazoa > Chordata > Mammalia > Perissodactyla > Rhinocerotidae > Rhinoceros > Rhinoceros unicornis. The sequence goes on along the minus strand of CM053558.1, from coordinate 8,224,701 downwards.
AGCACTAATAATTTAGTATAAGTAATTAGCCATCAATGTTTACAAAATATGAGCCCAGTTCAGTATTCCTATTTTAATATATTATCATAAACCATTGGAGTTTTAAAAATTTGCTTTATTACCTGTTTTTGACTCCTTAATAATTTGGAAATAAGAAGACAATCTCCAGACTAAGAGCCATTTTAGTGCCTGAGCTTGAGAATGCTAATCAATTGTTCCTCGGTGTTTTGCTTTTTAAAAATATTTTCTCACCTCAGTCACCACGACTTTTACAAGTCTTTCCTTAGAAGCTGTGAGGGAATGAGTCCATTGATGTCACTGGTGACAATATTATGACACATCATCTACGTCTAAAACTGATACCCCTTAATTATCAGTAGTGCATGGACTCTTCCGCTGAGTTTCTGCTGCCATTGGCTGGATATTAGAGTATTACAGCAGCATTGCCCTCCTTCATTTTTAATATCCATTTGTTTCCTTTTCTAAGCATTTTATGCCCATTTTCTCTATGGCAGTTACATCATTTTAATCCTTAAAGTTTACATAGGCCTTGAATAAAAGTACCATTTACTAAACTCTACACAGTATAAATATGAGGCCCAACTGTAGGAGAAGATGCCCCTCTTGGAAATGGTCTGCTTCATTCACAGGAGACTTGGTTAGATTATGGATGTTAGGAGTATTGGATAATATTCCTATAGCAGGGGCTCTGCATTTTCTGAAGTAGTTAGCTCTCCTTGCATAGCAAGGATATAGGGAAGGACATAGAGATATGGTGAAAAGGAAACCTGTTTATCAGTTAATAAAGTTGGGAAATGTGAACTTAGTATTATTATAACCATGATTATTTAATACTATTCAAACCACATGTATTGAATAAGTAGTATTTGTAGTACACAGTGCTAGTTGCCATTGGAATGCAAAAGTGATTCAGTGTGTTCTCACTTCACTGGAACTTGTACTGGAGTTGGCTAAATAGCTTTACTAAAATATAATATGATTCAAGGCCAAAATGCTGTAATTTATATGATAAACACAAAAAGTGTTTTGTGGGTGCAGATTAGGGGAGTACTCTAAGCTACTGAGGGTACTAGAAAGGCGATCACAGAGGAACTAGTATATGATTTGAAACTTGAAGGAAGAGAAGGCAGAAAAATTGGAATATGTAAGAATACTCCAGTGAGGATACACAATTAGCATGGTTGAAGAACTGAGGAAGTCTGTGATATGTTTAGACTACAACAAATAATATATTGTGATTAATGTGTGTGTGTGGGTGGCACATGACGAAAATATAATTGAAATATTGAAATAATTTTTTAAAGGAACAAGCTGAGATTCCACTTGTATTTGGTTGGTAAAGAGATGACCAAGAAAGGTAAACTAATATTCTGATACCTCGAGGTATTAGATTTTATCATGTATGTGTGCCATCAGATTTTCCCAATAAGCCTGTACCCGAGAAAGAGGAATAGTATCAGATTTTAGTTACTTTGTGCAGCACACTTGAGTCCAAGTGTATTGATTCCTTCTGAAGGAAACTCTCTGAGATGATAAAGAAACACTTGATATTTATTCTTGTAATAGAAGGGCGTATTTCTTATATTTCTTTCAGCTCAGTGAGCAGGTATTATTTGACTCACATGCCTCAGCTCAAAGTTTTGTGGAGCTGGTGTAGACCTTAGGTAGCTTAATCATCACCTGCTGGAATTAGCTAGACTATGAAGTTTTCACCCCACTTTCCTTTTTTTATCCCTCTCAACTTTCAGGTCATCCCACTGTTTCCTCCTCACTTGACTATGTGGTCATCCCAGGAAGTAGAAAAGTATAATGAAATGGAAACCTTCATTAAGTTCTGAATCAAGATCCTTGAGCTGGAGGAAGAACAACAATAAGAAATGAAACAAGTGCAATTGATGTTGTAGTAATAACTAGTTCTCATATTGTCTCCAAGCCCAAGAAGACCTTAGGATGCGTCAAACTTCATTTATATTACGTTTATTAAATTTTATTTAAAATGAATGTAGCAGTCAACCACTGATAAGTAATGTATATAGAATTGTTAACATCCTTTAGACAACTTATTAGGACCCTATGTTTTACTTTATTGAATGTGGTTCAACAAAAGAATTTTCGGCACCTATTATTCGCCAAACACTAGGAATAGGAAGATGAGCTTACATTCTGGTAGGCTTCATGAGATCATAGAGAGAACTATAATACTGATGAGATGTTGGTAAATGCAGTTAGAGGTACAGTGTGTTATGGGAACCCCTGGAGATGAATCTGGGAGTCAGAAATTATGGAAGGTGTCACATCACAGATTGGAGGATGGCTTGTGAGTAAATCCATAGTTCCCATCATCTCTGTTGCTTTATTATTCAGAGGTGTCATGTAATGAAAAAAACAACGAGGTAAGTGGCAAGATATGACTTTCTTATTTAGTCTAGTCAGGTCTGAGAAGAATGGGCAAGGCTGTTTCGTAGAAAGAAGGCTTCAAAAAATAGGCTTACTGCCATCTGGATTCCCACCGAGGGGTCATGCCGGTTGGCAGGTGCAGTTTGTAAGGCAGCATCTATAAGAAGACATCTGTATGAAAGTCCAAAGGAACTTTCATTCTTTTTTTCAATTCCCTGTGAACCTAGAGGTAGGTTAGATATTTTTGGAACATGCCACAGGCAGCCAGGCAGGTTGGGGATTTCATTCCAGTCCATCTCTGTTCTGAAATAATGAAAGAAGCTCCAAGAAATTGTACCTGTCAAATCTGTCAGGGACTAAAAGCAAGAGGAGATCATTTTGACAGTTTTCAGGAGCCATTCTGCTGATCATCCATGTTATTATTGCACTGTGTTCCTGGGGAAGTGATGGGTGAGCAATGAATTATGTATTTCAGAATTAACTCAAAAGGATCTCTCATATGTATTTCTTGCATTTCGACAAGTTTGGAAAAGCTGACTTGATATCCTAGTAAGGTTTGTATTTAGAGAGAGAGAGAGACTGACTTACTATATGTTGGATATGTGTAGAGCAGATAATATGATCATATTCCAGTCTTGTTTCTAAGTTCTTGTTTTCTTGCTGTGGGTTTTACTCGCAAATAGAAATGAGCTTCCTGACACCCACGTGCAGTTGGGATGCATTGCATTTCTCTCATTTCCAACTTCATTGCAGGGAAAACAAACAAACACATCAAATGAAGCATACCACTGGCCAAAAAACAAGAATCTGTGCCCCAATGAGGGAGAGTGTTGGCAATAAAAGAAGACATTGACTATGTTTCAAAATAGGTTTATCTGGGGAATTTACTATGTTATTCTGAGTGTGAAATCCTACATTCATTAGTCGGAAATTTGTCTGAGTGTAATCTAATCCAACTCTTTGTCTTGTGATAGGATTGATTCGTTATCCACTTCCAAAGATTTTTATCTAATCTAGAGTTTAAATTTTAAAGGCCAGTTATCTGAATGCATTGTGGTAAAAGTTTAATCTAGAACTAAGGATTAAAATAATACAGAGATTTGGGATTACCATTAGTTTCTTGAATGGAGTGTCAGAGGAAAATGTTCAATTTAAATCAGAAGACCTGGGATGAGATTAAGATTCTGTTCTTTCACTTGCTAGCTGTGTATCTTTGGACAAGTCACTTAGCCTCTCTGAGCTCCAGTCTCCTCATCTTCAAAATGGTGTAATAACAGCTACACTGTGTGTATCACAGGGATGTTTTCAGGAATGCCAAAAGAGATAATATGTTAAATCATTTTGGAATCTTTAAAGAACTGTAACAAATGTGAAGTATTATTAAAGGCAGTAATAATGATTGATATATTTTTATTGTGGTAAAATATATATAATTTAAAATTTACAATTTTAACCATTTTGCGTGTTTGGCTCAGTGGTATTAAGGACATTCACATTGTCGGGCAACCATAATCCATATCTATCTTCAGAACTTTTTCATTATCTCAAATTGAAACTCTGTACCCATTAAACAATAACTTCTCATTCTCCGCCCCCACCCCACGCCAGCCCCTGACAACCTTTATTCTACTTTCTGTTTCTATGAATTTGACTACTTAAGATACTACATACAAATGGGATCATACAATATTTGTCTTTTGTGTCTGGCTTACTTCATTTAGCATGAAGTTTTCAAGTTTTATCCACATTGTAGCATGCATCAGAATTTCCTTCCTTTTTAAGATTGAACAAGTCCATTGTGTGTATTACCACATTTTGTTTATCCGTTGCTCCGTCTATAGACATTTGGGTTGTTTCCATCTTTTGGCTATTGTGAATAATGCTGCTATGAATATGAGTGTACAAATATATCTGTTCAAGTCCTTCTTTCAATTCTTTTGGGTATATGCCTAGAAGTGGAATTTCTGGGATCACATGGTAATTCTATGTTTAATTTTTTGAGGAACTGCCAATGATTTATATTTCCGACACCCCAAAAGTGTGCATGTACCAAGATTTCATGGTGAAAAAATATTCTTCCCTCCCTCCCTCCCTCCCTCCCTCCCTCCCTTCCTTCCTTCCTTCCTTCCTTCTTTCAACAGTGAGCCCCTACACTATCCAGACTCTGTACTATGCATGGAGGATACAGCAGTAAATCAGACCTGTTCTCTGTTCACCTTGATCAATTATTAATAGAAATTTTAATATTAGAATTTGATTTTCAGTGTTCACATTTTACATTCTAAATGTTCCTTGGTTGAGGGAGCTTTTACAATTGTATTGCTTAAGTTCTCTAAAACTTTTTTCAAATTTTAGGTAGCATTCAATTAATTGTGAAATAAATTTAGTGGGTCACAAGAAACATTTATTCTTAGTGTAATATAATAAAACACAATAGGAAATTTCAGAAAAGCATCTCATATGTCAAGGGTAAGTATTATTTCATGATACTTTTGTTTTGGAATACACACACACACAAACACACACACATGTTTTAAATAGCAATTAAACATGATTTCTTGCTATGAAAGAATCACAGAAAAATGTTTGATAACCACACATAAAAGAAGATTCTTTTTTTTCAGTTGAGAGGCTAGGACTAAACGGGTAAATTTTCTTTCTTCCTCATTTATCTTGCTTTTTCTTAAGCTCTGCTAAAATTTACCAAAATAAGTTTCCCATACTTCAGTTCCTTTTGAAACATTCTAATATTATAGTCCAAAAAGAAAGAAACAAGAAGCTGTTTTGATGTTTTTTAATTAAGTAATTTATAAACATAAGTGAAAACTTCTTTATACACATAACTAAGGAAAAAAAATTTTCAGAGAAAATTTAATTAATAGCACATAAGTAGGTTTCTGTATAGCCAATATAAAAATTAATATTGACCTTTTCAATTAGGAATGAATATAGACATTATTTTTTAAAGTAGGAGAATTTTGATCTAAAAGATGAATGTCACAACTCCCCTGAACATTCCTGCAGCTATCTTATATACTACGTAAATGTTCTACCTTGTTTTAGTTTGGTTTCGTTTGGCCTTTGAGATAGTTTAATTTGAACAGGAAATATCTATCTTAAACTTTGAACATCTAGCTTAAACATGTGGCATCCAACTTGAACACGAAACATGTAAATCAGTTCCACATGTTTCTGTCTTTTAAATTGAGGCCTATATATTTAATCAAGTAGATTTCCTTAGTTAATCATACAGTGTGAAAAATACATAATGTGAAGTAGTCATTAATGATCTTCACAAAATATGTCCAAGTCGCTGTCTTCTAGCCACATGGTAGGATAAAACTTGAGGTTGAGTGGGGTCTCATGAAATCTGGTCAATGAGTTGTAAGTAGAAGTAATGTATGATCACTCTCAGCTGGAGGATTTAATTACCAAAACAACACCCTCCAGAAGACTGTTACCAAAGGTAAAATAACGAAGGACATTTGAGATTGTGACTGCTCTGTCAGTGCAGGTCCTTGAGTAACCATGATGATTCATGCCCCCTGCCAACTGATGATTTACATGTAACATAAGCAAGAGTGAACCTTTTATTGTTTTAAGACACTGAAATTTTGTGGCTATTGTTATCATATCATAACCATGCGTATCCTATCTAATACACATAATGAAGTAAAAATCAGTGATGTTCACTCACAACTTCTGAACCAGTGGTTGACATATAGGTTTGCTTGAGCTAAAATTGTGAAGATCCAAGATTTTGACCAAATTGACCAATTCAGTGAAGAAAATGAACTGATTGTTTATTTGTATAGAGACAACAAAAATCATGGAAATGCTTGTTGGGTATATTAAGTTTCTAGCTCGTGAAGGCTCCTGTCTCATATTCAAAAGAAAGACATTTCAATCACTTGACTATTAACAGTCTTTATAATCTCATGACTTTCATAGTAGTTGCAAATAATGTCTGATGAAAAGGTTGGATATTTGAAAGACTTAAATTTGTGTAGTAACTACAGAAAACTCAAGCTGTATTTCTAGGGAAAGTAGGACCAACACAATCACAAAATATGTTAAATGGCAAAAAAGGTGAAAATATACCCAAGTCATTTATAAGAAGCTGGTATTAAAATGGTACTAGAATTCTCATTCCTTTAAGTCCTAAAACATCTAAGTTGTAAAATATTAGAAACGTAAAGTCTCAGTGAGGATCTTCGGAACATTTATAACAGTGATGTGTGACAGACATGACCAAAGGCAATCAAGTACCAAATAAAATTTGGGGAACATTAGATTAAAAATACCAGGTTACAAATATGCTTATTCAGCAGATCCCCAGAATTCCAGAAAAAAACAAATCCATAAAAAATAAAAAATGGTATTTATACAACCCAGTATTATCATAGACAGAAATAGAAGGTTAACAGTAAATGTTTGAAGATAAAACAGTCCCTCTTGATGTTCTTAAAACATAGAGAAATATAAAAATACTTTAGTATTATGTCTTGTAAGATGTAAGATATGGATCCAGTGTTCTTAACATGTACTACCCATAGAGATGGCTGTTTGTCATATTCCTTCTTCTCTTTATGACATATAAGCCCCTGCAAAACTCTCTATTACGTAGGCTAGATAACACAGCAAAGGTCAATGCCTTGTGAGCTGAATATGTGTCATGTTTAAAAGGCTCAAGAGGAAATTTCCCTTCTGATTTTACATAGCGAATTTGATAATGTGACCTGCAAGGCTGTTATTTCCAACCATCTTAGTCATGACAGTAATTATATTGATAAATTGGATAATTGTGTAATTTATTCATTAAACTGACCAATCAGTCTTGTACTCTTTATTTTATGAAATCATCTGGCATTGATATTAAAACCATATTGGTGAGTAATGATATGCATTGTGTCGCTATTGGAAAGATGAGTAATTTTTAAATAGCTTTAAGAAATGGAAGTCTGGGCACATTTATGATCATCTTATGTATTTTACTGAGAAAATAAATTTTAGGTATAGCAGCTTGAGAAATGAAAAGATATGTACAAATCTAAGATGGTCCTTGTCATCATTATCATCTGTGTAAGTCAATCTTGTATGTTTATTTCCCTAAAAATCCTATGCAAATATCCCTCCCTGTACATAGGTGTGCAATGTTTCTTATGAAAGGACAGAATTAAAGATTCCCAAATTTGGAAGTAAGCTTAGAGATCTAATCCGGGGGCTCTTAAGCCATTGACCATGAAAGGGCTTCATGGAGTTGGTTGACCCAGACGTTTTAGGGAACAATTTACTCTGCTTCCTTATTCAGGAAAAGTAACTATTTAGGATCTGATTTGAAAATAGATCTTCCATTATGTTGTACACCTGAAACTAATGTAATGTTATATGTTAATTATACCTCAGTTGAGAAAAAAGAAAACAGATCTCCCAGTGAGTAGAAACATGGATATTAGATGCAAAATAATTAAATGACTCTCCTGGCTAGTACTGTACCACCATTTCCTTCCTAATGTCCAATCAGGCTTCATTATGAAGTAGTATCTCTCATTTAATCCTTACTATAATTCATTAAGTAAGCATATTTTGATAATGATCCTTTTATGAAATCCATTTGTAACTTATTCATTACCACAAACTAGGCACGTTTTACATGTTTAAATTTCTTTCTGTATGTAGAATGCTTGGAATAAAATATAATACAATTAGAATTATTTGAGACTCCTTCTTTCAGCCACAATCACATAAGAGACAGTAGATTTACCCTCCTGCCTAAAACAATTGAAAAAAAGAGACAAAATATATGAAACAATGGTTTTTAAGGCATTGAGCATCAGAAAATAGAGGAGAGTAATCTCTGAGAGATGAGTAACAAACAGGGTACACAACTAAGTTGCCAAGCCTCTGCCTTACTGTCCTGAGAGAGTTTCCAGGTTGTGGTGTAAGAAGGAGAACCCAGGTCCAGGCTAAAGACAGGCAGATACCCTGAGCTCTGAAGAGATAAAGGCAGAGTTCTCAAGAAAGAGTATTGGAGATGGGAAACTGAATTTGTTGATAGTCCTGCTAAATAAAATAGCATAAATATATCCAATTAAAATGTAGAGATTTCCAGATTAGATACAAAAGAAATACCCCTAGCCAAAGAGATCAGGACAAAAATAGCAAAGACAAATTACCAATTTCATGAACGAGAGAGATGATATCACAGCAGACTCTACAGATGTTGAAAGGATAATTAGGGGACAGTATATATCACTGTATGTTAGTAATTTCAAGAAATTATAGAAAATGGATAAATCTCTTGAAAGACATAAACTACCAAAGCTCACTATAAAGAAATAGATAACCTGAATATCCATATATTTATGAAATAAATTGATTTAAAAAACACCTTCCTACAAGGAAAACTTCAGAACCAGATAGCTTCACTGGTGAATTTTATCAGACATTTATCGAAATTAACAAGTTACTTCTAAAATTCATACAGCAATTGAAATAATCTAGAATAATCAAAACATTTAAAAAGAAGAACAGATTTAGGGGAAAAATACTAAGTGATTTCAAAACTTATTAAAAACTACAGCAATCAAGCCAGTGTGATCTTGGCATTAAGGAAGAATATAAATCAGTTGTGTCCTGAAGTTAGCCCCACACACATACGAGCAACTGCTTTTCAGCAAAAGTGCAAAGGCAATTCAACAGAGAAAGGATAGTCTTTTCAAGAAGTGGTCCTGACACAATTGGATTTCTATATGCAAATACAATGAACTTCAATTCAAATCTCATACCATATACAAATATTAACTCAAAATAAATAACAGACCTAAATGTAAAACATATAAGTACAGAACTTTTGGACAAAAAATAAGGAAAAATCTTTGCAACCATGGGTTAAGCCAAAATTTCTTAGATACAATATTAAAAAGGTGATCCATAAGAGAAAGAAAAATTGTGTAATCATACTTCATCAAAATTATAAATTTCTATTTTAATTGCACTTTTAAGAGAGTAAAAGAACAATGCGACAATGAAATATTATTGAGCACTAAAAAGAAATGAGCTATCAAGCCAAGAAAAGACATGGAGAAAACTTAAATGCATATTACTAAGTGAAAGAAGCCAATCTGCAAAGGCCACATACTGCATGATTCCAAGTACATAACAGTCTGGAAAAGACAAAACTACGGAGACAGTAAAAAGATCAGTGATTGCCCAGGGTTGGGAGGCGAGAGGGATGAATAGGCAGAGTAGAGAGGAGTTTTAGGGCAGTGAAATTACTCTGTATACTATAATGGTGGATATATGCCATTATAAATTTGTCCAAACCCATAGAATGTACAACACCAAGAGTGAATTTTATTGTAAACTAAGGACTAGAGTGATGATGTGTCAATATAGATTTATTAGTGGTAAGAAATGTACCACTCTGGTAGGGGGTATTGAGAGTGAAGAAGGCTGTTGGGGAGAGGGGCTGGGGGGGTATAAGAACTCTCTGTACTTTCTACTTAATTTTGCTGTGAAACTAAAACTGCTCTAAAAAATAAAGTCTATTTTATTTAGACTTTATTTTATTGTTGTAAGAACACTTAACATGAAATCTGACCTCTTAACAAATTTTTAAGTGTACAGCACATTACTGTTGTCCCTAGGTACAAGGCTGTTCAGCAGATCTCTAGAGCTTGTTCATGTTGCTTAACTGAAACTTTGTGCCTGTTTTTTAGTAAATCTCCATATCTCACTTCCCCCAGCCCCTGGCAACCACCATTCTACTTTCTGTTTCAATGTGTTTGACTACATTATATACCTCATATAAGTGGAATCATACAGTATTTGTCCTTCTGTGAATTGTTTATTTCACTCAGTATAATGTTCTCAAGCTTCACTCACGTTTTAGCATATGACAGGATTTCTTTCTTTTTTATGGCTGAATAATATTCCATTGCATGGATATCTTACATTTTCTTTACCTAGTCATCCATCAATGGACATTTAGATTGTTGCCACTTCTTTGCTATTGTGAATAATGTTACAATGAACATGGGAGTGCAAATATTTCTTCAAGATCCTGATTTCAATTCTTTTGGATAAATATCCAGAAGTGGGATTGCTGGATCACATGGTAGTTCTATTTTAAATTTTTTGAGGAACCTCCATACTGTTTTCCATTTTGGCTGCACCATTTTGCATCCCCACCTACACTGTGCAAGGGTTCCAATTTCTCCACATCCTCACCAACACTTGTTTTAAAAAAAGTGGAGGAGAAATAAAGACTTTCTCAGACAAAACACAAAAGCAAAACCCAAACAAAACAAAAGGACATACAATTGAAGGAGCGATTATAAAACGGGGCAAAGATTTTCTTCCCCTTGTCTGAAATCCAGATGCCCAATATTTCTTGACATATCTCAGAGTCAAGTAGTTTATTTAATAAGGCAAGAAAACAAATCTTCATTTCAGACTTATCAGAAATCTTTATTTTCCTTCTTTTCATATAGGATGCAAAGTGTTATTGCCATGACAATAGTCCTTTACCTGCTATCTTTGCCACTTTTTTATGCCCTTCAACCTATCATGCACAGTGTTGCCAGAGTGAATTATATCCTCTATAGAGAGTAGGACTGAGTATCTAACTGGTGAGTTCGGGAGGCAGCATGCTAAGCTCAATCCCTTTCTGTCCTCTCAGCTCAGCCTACTGGGAGAGAGTGGGTATTCTGCTGTGTTCCCTGCCATGTGGCAAAGGGCCTCCAAGAGGTGCAGGCTTGTGGCTCTCAAGGTAAGTCACTGAATCAATGTAGCTGAAGGCTACCTAAACCTTGGGTAACATGTTAGCACGGTTTGGGGCCTTAAATCTGAACCAATATTGATAGACTTGATCAACAATAAAGGTAACTGTTTGATATAACAAAAGACAAGCCACAAACCAACAGAAAATATTTGCTATTACTATATCGTATGCAGGATTTGTATTCACAATTAAAAATAAACAAAATAAAAAGTAAAAAATAATGGGCAAAAGATGCAAACAGACATCACCAAAATGATAGCATAGGAATGGCAAAGAAGCTCATGTAAAGATGCTCAACATTGCTAGTCATTAGCAACATGCAAATCAAAACCATAATGAGGGGGTGGCCCAGTGGCATACCGGCTAAATTCGCGTGCTCCGCTTCGGGGGTGGCCTGGGGTTCACAGGTTCCGATCCCGGGTGCAGACCGACACACTGCTTGTCAAGCCATGCTATGGTGGCATCCCATACAAAGTAGAGGAAGATGGGCACGGATGTTAGCCCAGGGCCAATCTTCCTCAGCAAAAAGAGGAGGATTGGCAATGGATGTTAGCTCAGGGCTAACCTTCCTCACAAAAAAAAATGTTACACTACATGCCTTTTAGAATGCCTAGAAATAAAAGACTGACAATGCTACATGTTGGTGAGGATGTGGAGAATGGAGAACCCTCCTACACTGACAGTAGGAACGTAAAGTGGTACTACTACATTGGAAACAGTTTGCCAGTTTCTTAAAAAGTTAAACATATGTCTATCATATAACGCAGCCATTCTACTCCCAGGTATTTGCCCAAAAGAAATGAATTCATGTGCCCTCGTAGGAACTTGTACACAAATATTTGTACCAGACTTGTTTGTATTAGACCTAAACTGGAAGTAACCCAAATGTCCTTCAACACACAAGAAACTGGGTGAATATTAATGCAAATATATTGAGTAAAAGATGTCAAAAGAAGATTCCATGAATCTATTTATATAAAATTCCTGAAAATGTAAACTAATTGACAGTGACAAAATCATATCAGGTATTGCCTGGGAATGGGGGGCAGAAAAGGTGGGATGGCATTTACAAAGGGGCATGAGAAGACTTTCGGGGGTGATGGTTATGTTTATTATCTTGATTACGGTGATGTTTTCATATGTATGTATATGTATGTCAAAAACTATCAAATTGTGCACCTTATATATGTGAAGTCTATTATATGCCATTTATACCTCCATAAATCTTTTAGAGTTAAATTGAAAATACCACTGGTATTGATTGTTGATTGATTTCCAAAGTACCTAGTAAAAAGGCAGGCTCCCACTGTTCTGATAAAGTGATTAATAATTTCAGTTGACGTTCATAATGCCACTGAACTAGGTGTGTAGGTGTGCTTGAAGTTTTGTACATATGTTATCAACTGAGTTTATATCACAGAGAACAACAAACTATAGCCTTTAAAAGTGGCCTATTTATTAAAACATAATAAACAATGCTTTGGAAATAGTCTTGATTTTCCCAAATGACAATGGGAAAAATATGACATGTACAAAACATTGTCATATTTATCCTCTGAATGAAATGCAATATCTTACCTAGTTCCCTGAACTCTATATCCAATTTTTATTAAAGGTAATGTAAGCTAGCCTTCTAAGTTCTAATCACTGCAATTAAGACAGCCTAAATAACGACACTCTAACCTATGGTTTAATACTGTGCCCTTGATAGGAGGCTGGTTGAGAATAAAGACTCCTTTCCAATTGCTCAACCTGCAATTCAGGAAATGAAAGGATTCCATATTTATCATTAGAAACCAGCTTTTTTGGGCCTGAGGTAGTAATGATTTAATCTTTGTTCCACTCTAGTTAGCAGTCAGCAGGTGCACAAACCATCTCTCTTGGAAATAGCTTTCTCACTATTATTCACATCAATGGACCAGACTGGCCCTATGAGTAGAACCACACGTGGCACACCTTAACCTCAGAAAGTCATAAAAACAAGTTGAATGCCACTCAAGAGGGCTGGTACCAGGAAATGAAAGCCTATACTTAGAAGAGTGAGAGGGAAAAAAAGATGTGGTGGAGTAGGTGCCCAAAAGAGCCTAGTGGCTTCCCGCTCCTTTTTGTCAGCTTTCATTGAAAGTGATGGGCTCTAATTTCTCATTGATCAAGACAGATTTTCAGGGGCCGGCTTGGTGGCACAAGCGGTTAAGTGCGTGCGCTCTGCTGCAGCAGCCCGGGGTTCACTGGTTCGGATCCCGGGCGTGCACTGACGCACTGCTTGGTAAGCCATGCTGTGGTGGCGTCCCATATAAAGTGGAGGAAGATGGGCATGGATGTTAGCCCAGGGCCAGTCTTCCTCAGCAAAAAGAGGAGGATTGGCAGATGTTAGCCCAGGGCTGATCTTCCTCACAAAAAAAAAAAATTTTTTTCATTGAGAACTTTTCTGTAGTGTTTTGATTTACATGCATATAAGTGCTGTAATGACGGTATGAGAAAGATGATACAGGAGCACAGAGGAGAAAGCAATAATAATTTCAAGTGGAAATATGATGGGAGTGGTTATGCTTAATGGTGGATTCCTTGAAGAAATGCCATTTGGTCTCTCTGTTGGAGGGTGAGTAGATTTCGACAAGCAGAATAGGGAAGATTAGGAGAGTGATGATGGGAAGACAGGATGGAGAAGAAGTTTATAATCAGATAAGTGTTTTTTTTTTTAATTCTCTGTCAAAGAATGAAGAGTTATCATTTTGTATTCAGGCATTTGCAAAACTCTTAAAAAAGTTTATTTTGTTGTATGGGAGGAAAAGTTGCATGAGAGATAGTCTTCCTCCTTAGCCTGGTACAAGACTTAATGTATGTGCAATTCATTTCTCCTGGAATATTTGTCTCTTCTTTTCTTCTCTTTGTCTGTCTGACAGTTGTGAATACATCATGCCTATAGAATACAAAAATTTTATCTACAAATAATATGGAATCTATACAAAATCTATACAAAATATAGAATACAAAAATAACATAAAATATAAGGTTTTATAAGCATAGTGTAATAGAGAAATTTTGTTTCCATATACTATATTACAAAAATCTCAAATCTATCCTAAGGGCTATTGTCAGAATGACATGGTATTCCTATAGAGAAATTTTGACTTGTTTATTCTATGCACCTCATTAAAATGCCAGAGTGTCTATAAATATGACTATGTATTTGAGAATGTGTATTTAAATGAGCAACTAGAATATTCCTGAACTGTGGTTTCATTGATCTTCAAATATAAGACTGATTGTTGATTATATAAATAATGCCCCCTGACTTGAATTCATGTGTTAGACCATGAGTGAAAGAATGGCAAAACCTTAGGGGTCATGTCTGCCTTCACAAAAGCCATGCTTTTTCCAGTAAAGACACTTGAAGAAATAGCTTTCCTCTATTATTGAAAGAGTAGTTTACAGTATGTCTATGTGCTTAGAGATTTCATGAAAAACCTTTTGGTACATGGCCTTTGAACATGTTAGAGGTCCCTTCACTTCTGTGGTCCTGCCCGGGTCCAGACAAACCTCTGTGCTTTGGGAGTACATGGTGCTGGTCAGCAGGCTAGTAAATTCCAGTAGTGGAATTATTCTTCTGTCATCCTATAGCTTTCAGTTAGTCATTTACAATTTGTTTATTTCATTTACATATGAAAGGAAACTGAGAAGGCTGGAGTTAGAGTTATATAAGAGCCCTCTGAGAGTCAATGTATATTTACATCCACTATTTAATATGCGACCAGATAAAGGTAATGACATTATGAGGTTCATCCATAATTGATCTCTCACTGAAACTTTGATTAAAATGTTAGTTACATTTAAGGTTCAAATTGGACTACAGAGGCAATATAGTGAAGTAATTATGTGTCCAGACTCTACATCCAGGCTGCCTGAATTCAAATCTCAGTTCCACCATACCCTAGCTGTGTGACTTCGCAAAAAGCACTCATTCTCTTTGGTTCAGTTTCCTCAACTGTCCAAAGTGTTAATAATAGTATTTACTTCATAGGATTTTTGAGAGGAGTATATGAGGATACATATATGTATATATACATACATATATATCTGTATGTATGTATGTATATATGCTATGTTGGTGTTATCTCTTATTATTTCTGTATGCAGTAGTTGGAATTAAAGGACACAGCTTATAGCCCTAACTCTAATAGGAAAGCCTTAGGTATGTTCCTTTCCCTCTCTGGGTCTGTGTGTGTTCATCTATAAAATAGGTGTGTTGAACCAGGGAGTGTCTAATTTTGTTTTCACAGGTTGGTCATGTTGTCTATTAGATATAAAATTTGTCATTATTTCATATTAATCCATAATACTTCATTTACCAAGCTATTTTTAAAAATCCCAAAACTCCATTTTACAGTAGTTTTTTTTTTTACTAAAAGGACAAATCATAGGAAAATGTTATTTTGTGGAAAATCGTTTCTGCTCTGTGATTTAACATTGAAAAAGATGCCTGTGTCTGTTGAGATAAGAGTTACCAAAGATCATTGAGTCCGATAGACCTAGTTTTCACTAAATATTGCAGTGGATTCATGAAGTAAATTCTCGGCTCATGGCCCTCCACCATCCTTGTGTGATGGCTTTTTTGTAGGCTCACCTTACATTTCATGAACATATTTCAACTTAGTACTGTACTTCATTCAGGCATTTTCAAAATCGTTGGTGGAAAGGAGGGGGGTTTTGTTTTTTTTTCCCCTTGAGCTTACATCATTTTCTGAATTCTATTTTCAATTTATTTGTGAGAACCACAGTCCCTATGAAAGAAAAGGAACTCAAATTGCGCAGAAACTATATAATTTCTCAAAAAGCCTCTTCTGGTCTTACCGTCTTGTGGGTCTTTGTTCTTTGTGATTTGAAAGGCTCCTTGGGTCTCATGTTATATATCAATAAAACTAGTACAGGAAAGTGACAGGGGCTAAGTTTTACATCAATGTAAAAGATAACTTTGCAACCAACGGAGTTATCAGTTTATTGGGTTCTCTTATGAAGTATGATTTTTGAATAGAGAAGTAATGAGATGGAACCAAAAACTTACTCTTTTAGGAGGAGACCTTGGTATTATATAACTGAAGCTAGATATTCACTGTGGCTAGCAAAACCAGTAGTTAGAGTTAAGTCTGGTGAAAGAGAGACCTGGGTTCAAATTCTAGCTCCACAGATTACTGGAGCTATATGGCTTTGGGTAAAGTTTAATAATCTCTCTGAGTCTCAACTACCTCCATAACATGGGAACTACAATTAATAGCTCTCATAAAGTCCTTGTGAAGATTAGCTGAGGTAATTATGATTATCACATGGTATTTAGTAGTATGAAAGAGTTCTTTTTGCTTATGTATTTTTATTTTTTGGTGTTTAAAGAAGAGTCACAAAAAGTAATGTTACATCATGTATCCTTTTTTTGACAAATTCTGAAACACTTAGGCATAAATTATGCAAGCCTCTCTATTCCTCAAACCATAGGTCTTTGATAAAAGTAGCAGAAATCCCTAAAAGACATCCAGTGTTCAACAATTCCCCCTAAAATGTGTATAGCCAAGCCCGGGTTCTGACAAAGTGGGATGACTTAATGCAGCTTGGCTTAACACTCCTTATTGTTTCTGTGAAAATAACAACTTGTAACTGGCAATCTTGCAAAGGGCCCTAAATTGAGACTTCTTAAAGTTTGAATAAATGTCCTCAATTATTTTCATGTCAATATCTCTCACAACTTAAAACTACAGATTTAACGATCATTAAATCAAACTTATAAAGCTTTGGAAAAAGAAAGGTGTTGAAAGCACTTACATTTGGAGGAGGAAAAGATCACAACCTTTTATATGGTGCTTAATATGTATTCACTAAAATGAGTTCAGAAAAATATTTTATTCTTAACTTAGTCCATCACTATGTAAATCATATTTTAGAGGACAATGAAATTAAGGCTCTTTTAATTGGCCACATCAATAATAATGGTGACGAAGATAATGATAGTGATGACGATGATGACAACAGTGGTCTGTTAAAGAGGAACAAAGTGCTTTTCCATGATTTTCGGTTAGTGTTCTTTGGATCTTTCATCTTTATCACTGGGTTATATGTTTTTAATGTCCTTGTTATTTTCAAAGGTACAATAACCTGGAAGGTATCATACAAATATTTCCCAACTGAGAAATCTGAGGTGATTTTTCAATAAGTGTAGTATAGCATATTATTTGGAGTCAGACAAGACTTACTTACAATACTGGCCTTGCCACCTTTTGGGCCTGTCCTTGGTCAGATTATTTAATCTTTCTGAACTATAGTTTCCTCATCTGTAAAATGGTGATAAAAATAACCTGCTAGGGTTGATGTGAGGATGAAATGAAATGATATGCATAGAGTAATTAGCATGATTTCTGGCACATTTTAAGTGCCTAGTAAATATTTACTTTCATTTCCTTCATTATTTTCCATTTCCTCCCATACACGCAGAGGCAGTATAGTGTAAAGGGAAAACGGCTCTGGAGCCACAATGCCTGGGTTCAAATCTTACCTTTCCAATTACCAGAACTTACTAGTCTTGTGACCTTGAGCAAGTTATGTTTTTATTCATTCTAACATTCACTCAGGTTTACAGTGAAAGAAATGCATACATCTTTTCGCCTGTGAAATTACGGCCCAATTAATAGTGAATATGATGTTGAGTGGTGCATTTCATTGAAAGCAAAAGTTGTATTATCTAAGCATCAATTAGTATTCTTCAAAGCTTCCTTAAAATCATTTACACATTTGTTCAAAATAATAATAACAATAATGTGTTGGGTGATTATAGCTTATAGATAAGTGAAATGAATGACAGCAATGTTAAAAGGGACAGGAGAGAGGAATTGGGAATATTCTGTTATACGGTACCTGCACTAAAATTATGAAGCAGTATATTATTATTTGAAAGTGGGCTAAGATTAATTATAAATGTTCATTTCAAACTCTGGGTAAATCAGCAAAAAAATAAAACAAGAAATAAAATTAATATTCTAAGAAGGAAAGAAAATCAAATCATATAAAATGTTCAACTAAAACCAGAAAAGACAGAGCCAGCCTTGAAGGTCTATTGGTTAAAGTTCGGTTCTGCAACCACTTCGGGGGCCCTGGTTCGTTTCAGGGTCATGGAACCACAACACCCCTCTGTTAGTTGCCATGCTGTGGCAGTGGCTCACATAGAAGGACTTACAAATAGGATATACAAGCATGCACTGGGGCTTTGGGGAGGAAAAAAAAAGAGGAAGATTGGCAACAGATGTTAGCTCAGGGCAAATTCTTCCCTGCAAAAAAACACACAAAAAACAGAAGGCAGAAAAATGGCAACGAATAGAAAATAGTTACAAGTATGGTAGATATTAATTCAACCACAGCAATAATCACTTTAAATGTTAATGGTTAAATACACCAACTAAAAGACAGAGAATGTCAGAGTGGATCAAAAACAAGACCCAATTATATGTTGTCTACAAGAAACCTGCTTTATGTGTAAAAACACAGCTACATTAAAAGTAAAGAGATGGAGAAAGTTATTCCAAAATCAAGAGAAATCAGGAATAATTATATTAATTTCAGACAAGTCAGACTTCATAGCAAGGAAAAGTATCATGGATAAAGAGGGGAATTACATAATGACAAAGGTGTCAATTCTCTAAGAAGACATAATGTAACGTATTGAAGACACAACTCTAAGAAGACATAAAAATCCTTAACATGTAGGCAACTAACATAACAACAGAGCATCAAAATATTTGTAGCAAAATCTGATAGAACTGCAAGGAGAAACGACACAGTCACTAGCATATTTAGAAGCTTAAACATTAGCAGTAATTGACATATCCAGCAGGCAGAATATCAGTAAGGATATAGTTGAACTGCATAGCACTGAACTGGAGCTAGTTGACATTTATAGAGTTCTTCATCCAACAATAGCAGAATACACTTTCTTCTCAAGCTCACAAAGAACATTCACCATGATAGACCAAATTCTAGGCCATAGAAAGTAAGTACCTAAACAAATTTAAAAGACTAGAAATCATGCAAAGTATGTCCTTAGACCAGAAATGAATTAAAATTATATGACATTCTGGAAAAGGTAAAACTATAGAAACAGTAAACAGATCGTTGTTTGCCAGCATTTCTGGGGGAGGAAGCAAGAGATAGATTATTTGGAGCACAGGGCATTTTTAGGTTGGTGAAATTATTTTGAATGATCCTGTAATGGTGGTTATATGGCATTATGCATTTGTCAAAACTCATAGAAATGTGCAACACAAACAGTGAACACTAATGTAAACTATGTACTTCAGTTAATAATAATGTATCAATATTGATTAGTCAATCGTAACAAATGTACTGCACTAATAGAAGATGTGAATAATAGGGGAAACTGCCAGGGAAAGCAGGTACATGAGAACTCCCTGTACTATCTCTTCAACTTTTCTGTAAACTTAACACTGCTCTAAAAACTAAAGGCTACTAATAAAAAAAATCACTTATACACAGTATACTTTCCTTAGAAATGAATGACTGAGAGATATCAGTGGGAATTTAAAGGAAATCAGACACGATTAATATTCATCATCTTCCTATGCCGGGAAAGATTTTCTCTAGTGCTTTACGAAAATCCCAGTGATTTTTGAAGAGAAATGGCTAGACCTTTCATTTTAATACATGTTTATACAGCATTTATTGCTTTAATCCCTAAGGACTAAAGAAAAATGCTAACAAAGTATACAACTAAACAAAACAAATGTAGTGTTGTGGTTTGGGAGGACGTATGGAGCCTGAATAAAGGAATGAGTGGGAGTCCGACCATGGCATGGAAATAAAAGTAAGGACACCAGCTTTGCCAAAGAAGACTACACACACACCCACACACATACACATGCACACACACACAAAAGTCCAGCTATTATTTTATCTTCTGGCATTTGAAAATTTTTCAATATCTATGAAATTACATATGTGTGCTTCTGTATAATTTTTTTTCTTTAATCCATGAAACATTTTGCAAAAATAAAGAACTTTAACACCAATGTCAGAGTGAAAGCAGGAACCCAGTAAGAGAAGCAGGAACCCAGAGAACTACAGCCACATTTTTTTAATATCAGGTTTATGGAGATATAATTTATATACAGTACAATTCACAAACTTAAAGTATACAATTCAAAGGTTTTAAACATATCCACTCTTCCTCCACAGCATGGAAATCTAGAAAAGGTTCTTTTGTTGAGAAATAGAGCTGGCTATCACCCATATTTGCAAACCGGTTCAGGATGATCCAGGGAATCTCAAGGTGTTAACTTGCTTTCAGGAATTCCTGGACTAATACTGCTGCCTGGCACCTGACAGATGCAAACACAAATATTCCCTGGAGCAAGGTACTTTCACCCTGGATCTCAAGGAATTTCTATATTACTTTTCTATTGCTGCTTCAACAAATTACCACAAACTTAGTGGCTCAAGACAACACAGATGTATTCTCAAATTCTGTAGATTAGATGAGATTAGAATAATCTATAAAGTCTATATATTAGAAGTCCAACAGTAGTTTCCCTAGGCTAAAAGCCATTTCCTTGCCTTTCCCATGTGCTACAGGGTACCTACATTCTTTGGCTCATGTACATTTAAAACCAGCAATATTGCACCTCTTCGATCATTCTTTATGACCATTTTTTCTCACAGTCACATTGCCTTCTTAATATTTTCTTCTGCCCCCCACTTCCACTTTTAGAGACCCTTGTGATTACCTTGGGTCCACTTGATTAATTCAAGGTAATATTTCTATTTTAAGTTTAGCTGGTGAGCAAGATTAATTCCATTTTCAATCTTAATTTCCCATTGCCATGTAACCTAACATATTCACAGATTCCTAAGATTATGACATGGGTGCCTTTGTGGATGGGGCATTATTTTGCTTACAAGAATTCCCAATATTGCCAGTTTTTTCAGTGCTAATGAGCATTACACAGTCAAGAATAAACTAACATGTAAGGCTCCATGAACAAGAATAAACATAAACAAACATAGATGACAGAAATGGAGTAAAAAACACTTTATATGTTGGAATGATCAGATATTATAAAACAGCTATGGTTATTATATTACAAGATATAACACATAAGTTTGAAACTGTCAGGAAATAGGAAAATATAAACAGAGATGTAGCAAATTTACAAAAGAAACAGACTTCTAGAAATGGAATATACAATAAATAAATATAAAACAAAATGTATATTTTTTCTTTTAATAAAAGCAGATCAGGTAATTCAGATTAGCAATAATGCTCGGAACAACTAGAAAGGTGTGGACAACTTTTTTATAAGATTGCTTTAAGGCATTGCAGAACTAATAGAATAGTGAAGAATTACAGGGCCAATAGTCAGGAAAAAAAAAATAAACCCAGAGAGGAGACCATAGAATTTAAGGTGTTTTACACCCAGGGGCATCTACCTGCTCTGGAAGACACTACTGAGAGGCTAAAAAGCCTGGCATTCAAGGCCTTCACAGTGTGATCTTGACTGAAAATTAAAGCGTATCTCCATTTACTCCGAGTACAGTGCCAAGCACTTAGGCACTCATAGGAAAACTGTTAAATTAAATTGGATGGTGGTTATACTTCTGCCTCAGGGTTTACCTGTTATTAGTTTTGTGTCCAAGCAGATTAACTATACTAAAACTCACTTGAATTAAAAAGCGGGCAATGTTATACGAGTTCTGTTTTTATGACTGCAAGGAAGATGATCAATTTAGCATCCAACATGCTGATAATGGTTGTGATCTGGATCTTTGTTATTAAAATTGTAACACAAGAATTCACCATTTTACTAACCAAAGCATCAGCCATTTTATGTAACTTGTTGTATGAGCAGTTGTCTTCATGCGTCTTCCTATCTACCACGGCCGTGATGCTTGGAAGACAAGTACAGTCATTTTCTCTGGCCAGGATCTATTAGTCATCTGCTTCAGTGAAGGGCAGGTCGTGGTGATGAGAGGAGACCAGGACCTTGAAGGGTCTATAGGGAGCCAAGCTTAAGCATGAGGGAAATTTTTTTAAAAAAATCAAAAATCAGCTCTATATGATTAGGATGCTGACACACTGTTGATAAAATTTTGATTATTGTTTTTTGTTTTATGAAATTAAAATAATACTATATGGGAAAACATTTGGTTGATTGTTTTCACTGTATTCGTTTGAATATGACTAATATCTTGATATTATAATTTAGAAAATTATGTTATATTTTCAACAGCACGTTTTCATTTAATCTATTTCTGATATTAATTATTATAATAAATAAATGAAGGGCTAAAAAAAATTCAAAATTATGTTACCAAATTGAAAAGAAAAATAGTTGAAGTTTTTTCCCCCTCTCTTGGTTCCAGCATTAATCAAATTTCAATTCGAAAATCTTCAATAAGTCCTAAACATGGTTGATTATTAAGCTTTTTGTCTTTTTGAAGATAATGAAATATTTGTTTCTTGCTTTTGGTTTAAAACAATTTGAAATTTGAGGATTTTGCTGCAAAACAGATTTAAAAAAGGAAATGCAGCTGTCTTCATAAATAATTAAAGATCATTATGACTTGTCTTTTCCTGGAGTGAATGTATTTTAAATTCCCTATTTTCCTAACAGATTCATTTAGGGCTGAATTGTTTCCAGTTATGATCAGCCAGATACATTTTTTTAAACCTAAAAGGTAGTTGATCATCAGAATATATTTTCTATTCTGATTACTTATGAGGAATAGCATGGTAGATCATATTATCCAAAAATGGTCTTTCTAGAACCAATATCTTTTATTTTTGGAAAGCAAAATGAAGAAAATCTCAGTTAATATGAAGAAAGTCAGAATCTCTGGATGACTATTGAAGACTATGCAGTTGACCTGCATTCCTTAGAGAAAATTCCAAATGCCTAACCCTTTTTAGCATGGTTGATCTCTTCCCTGCCCCCTGCCCATTTTCTAGTTTCTCTCATTTTCAGGTTTCCCCCACATTCAATAAGTGTCAAATCCTGTGCCAAATTCAGAATCTACAAAGATGTTTATGTCATGATGTCTGTTCTCAGGCAGTTCATGAATTAGAAAAGTATTCAGTTTTGGATACACGTTAAAATCATCTAGAGTAATTTTATAAAAATCCCAATGTAAAGATTACACTCGAGAACAATTAAATCAGACTATTTGCGGAGGAGATACCCAGGCATCAGTATTTTTTAAAGCATCCCAGGTGCCTCCAATGTATTGTCAAAGTTGAATAACACTTGCTAGATTAGTACTTCTCAAATTTTAGAGGTGTGTCTGTGTCAACTACAAGGCTGGTCGGAACATAGATAACTGGATATCACTCTGGAATTTCTGATTCAGTGGCTCTGTGGTGGGCCCCAGAAATTTGTATTTTTAATAGTTTACTAAATGAGTGATCAATGGTTCTCAATCCTAAATGAACATTACAATGACCTGAGATGCTAAAGAAAAAAAAGAAAGCACCACAACAAAACACAGCAATATCTAGGCCCTAACCACAGAGATTCTGGTTTACCTGGTCTGAGGTGGAGTCCAAGCATTGGCTTTTAAAAGTTCCCTAGGTGATTCTCACGAATCCCCAGGTTTGAGAACCAGTGCTCTTTCTCAAGCAAAAGGTCTCAAGCCCTGACTGCAAATTTGAATCACCTTGGAAATTTTTCAAAATTCTGATGTCTAGGTCACACCTCAGATGAATGAAATTAGAATCTTTTGGGTGAGACTTAGGCATCATCTTTTTAATATTCCCCATGTGATTCCAATATGCGGCTAAGGTTAAGAACGTGCTGAGATAGAGGACAGAGACATATGCATACATAGAAAAAGACATAATGGAATATAATGAGGGAAATGGTGGTGTGCACAAAGAGCACACCAACTCACCATGGTCACTTTAGAAAAATCTCCCAGTAAACGAGATACTTCAAATTAATCTTGACAAAGTTAGCCAGATAGATAGCTACTCTAGGTCCATTTGTCAATTCACCAAAAACCATTTAGCTCAATAGCATTAGGTGCCCTTCTAGCTATCCTAAATTTAAAGAATATATAAATAAAAAATAATAAAATAATAAATAAAATATATATACATATATATATATGGAAAATGGCCTCCTAAATGCATATCTCTACTGCCCTTTTCTCTGGACTTTGATCTGATTCTCTCTCCTGAGTGGAGCAACCTCTGGATTGAGCAAACTGGTGGCTTAGATGGTGCAAACAAGGCCTTAGATTCTGCTGGGCCCAAATGGAGTGAGGCTGTGGAGAACATTGCTACCCTTATTTAAACAAATTTTTAGAAAGTGCAAAACTATAGTGATATAAAGCAGGTCAATGGTTGCCTGGAGCCAAGGAGAGAGGTGGGGATTAATTGCAAAGTTGCAGGAGGGAAATTTTTGAGATGATGGAAGTACTCTAAAACTGAGTTGTTGTAGTGGTGTAACTTGCATATACTTTACAAAATTCATCTGTTTATAAACTTAAAATGGCTTAGTGATATTGTCAATAAATAATGCCTCAGAAAAAGTATAAAAATGACAAAGAATTTATGGAAACTGACAAGCTGATTCTTCAATTTATGTAGAAATACAAATGTCCAAGAATAGTGAATGCAATCTTGAAGTAAAAACAAAAATCAATAATAAAAACAAAAGCAAAAATGGAAAGACTTACACTACCAAATATCAAGGCCTCTTATAATAATATAGTAATTAAGATAGGATGGTATTGGTATAAGGATAGAGAAACAGACCAATGGAACAGCACAGAGAATACGGAAACAGACTCTCACATATATAATCAAAGTGATTTATGACAAATGTGTCAGTGCAGTATAATGAGGAAAGGATTATTTTTCAATAAATGGTACTGGAAAAATTGGATACCCTTGGGGGGAAATGCACACAAACACATACATACACACACAAAAACACATATTCTTACTTTACACTGTACACAATAATCAATTTCGATCAATTGCAGAACTAAGTGTGAAAAAGGCATAACTAACTTATGATATTACAAATTCTGGCAGTAATTTTTCTTGAGGGAAAGACATCTGGGATGCTGACAATTTATTGTTTTTATTTCTTTATCTAGGTTCTGGTTAAACAGATGTGTTCAATTTGTGAATATTCATTGAATTGTACACTTAGTTTTGCTTTTGCATATGTATGTAAACTTTAATAATAAAGTAAAGCAGAGAAAAATATAGAGGTTAAAAGTGAATGGATGAACAAAATTAATAATAGACCAATATGAAAAATATTTTATCAAAATATAATTTTAAGTTTAGCTACAATAAACAAATCTCAGCAAGTAATAATAAAATATACAGCTTACATGGGAGCTCTGACAATCAAAATATGTATCTAGCAAATCACATAGAAGTTAAATAAAGCAAAAATTACAAATGCCAGGAGAATTTGAAAACAATGCAGTTTTGCTTGAACATTGGAAAATGCTTCTTCCATAATCAAACAGATCTATCAGATGAAAAATAAGAAATAACACAGAGTGATTAAATAATATAATAATATACATTACATATATATGTGTAATGTATACATATATTAATGTATATATAAACATATAACATAACTTGCTTCATATGAGAAAATAATACATATTTGTTTATGTCCACAAATATTTATAAAAAATAATAATTTAGCAAGAAAAGAAACCTTAACAAAGATTTTAAAATCTTTTTCGTGTCACATTCTCTGATGATAATCCAATAAAGTTTGAAATAAATGATGAGTAAAAAACTAAAGTTGAAAAAATGCTTAATACTTAATTAAGAAACAGCATACTAAAATTCCTTAGATCAAAGAAGAAATCAGTACTGAATTTACAAAATATCTTGAAGGGAATGAGCTGTAGAACTTTTCATATTGTTTTGTGATCCAGCTAAATCTATACTAAATGGAAAAATGATCATTTTCATTATTAAAGAAAAAAGACACCAATAACGAAAGAGTACAAATTAGCAGAAAATCTAAATATGTTTCTTATCCCTTTCAAAGCTTCTGTGTTGTCTCATTTATAAAAACACTTCAATACCTAAATCTCTCTTTAATATTTTTATATTTCTCCTGATTTTTAATCCTTATATCCATTTGAATTTATTTTTGTAATGTTTGAGGTAGGGATCTTGCCTTATTTTTATCTAAATTAACATACATTTGAGACAGTATCATTTTTAATAAAAACAATTCTATCTTACTGAATTGACATACAATTTAAATTGCTTATTAATCTCCAAATTTGCAGTGCGATACTTCTGCACTTCATAGTTGAAAGGACTTGAAAGTTGCAGGGCTGGTGATTCCCACCACAACCCCACTGAACTCGCCCATTTGGCCTGTGTTGAATACAGATGGATCTTGGAGAATGGCAATGGATTGTCACAAGTTTAATCAGGTGGTGACTCCAATTACAGCTACCATACCAGATGTGATTTCATTGCTTCAGCAAATTAACACATCCCTTGGTACTTGGTATGCAACTATTGATCTGGCAAATGCCTTTTTCTTTATCTCTGTCAATAAGGACCCCCAAAAGCAGTTTGCCAGCAATAAACCTTTACTGTTGTCTCTCAGAGATATATCAACTCTTCAGTGCCATGTTGTAATTTAGTTTGCAGGAATCTTGATCATCTTTGTCTTCCACAATATATCACACTGCTCCATTCTATTGACGATATTATGCTGATTGCACCTAGTGAACAAGAAATAGAAACTACTCCAGATTTGTTGGTAAGATATTTGTGTGGCAGAGAGTGAGAAATACATCAATAAAAGTTCAGAGGCCTTTTATCTTGGTGAAATTTCTAGGAGTTCATTGGTGTGGGGCAGATTGATATATCTTTTCTAATGCGAAGGATGAGTTGTGTCATATGGCCCCTCCTACAACAAAAAAAAAGAGGCACAATGCCTAGTGAATTTTGGAGACAACATATTCCTCATTTGGATGTGTTATTTCAGCCCATTTACCAAGTGACCCAAAAAGGTACTAGTTTTGAATGAAGCCCAGAACAAAAGAAGGTTCTGCAACAGGTCCAAGCTGCTGTGCAAGCTACTCTGCCACTTGGGTCATGTGATCCAGCAGATTCAATGGTACTTGAAGTATCAGTGGCAGATAGGGATGCTGTTTGGAAACTTTGGCAGGCCCCTATAGGTAAATATCAATTTAGGCCTTTAGGATTTTGAACAAAGCCTTACCATCCTCTGTGGAAAACTAGTCCACTTTTGAGAAACAGTTCTTGGCCTACCATTGGGCCTTAGTAGAAACTGAATGCTTGACTATGTGCCACCAACTTACCATGTGAACTGAGCTGCCCATCATGAGCTGAGTGTTATCTACCCCACCATGCCATAAAGTCAAGTGTCGACAGAAGCACTTCATCATCAAATGGAAGTGGTATATATGTGATTGGGCTTGAGCAACCCTTGAAGGCACAAGTAAGTTGCATTAAGTGGCCCAAATACCCATAATCTCTGCTTCTATTACACTACTTTCTCTCTCCTAGCCTATACCTATGGCCTTATAGGAAGTGCCCTATGATCAGCTGACAGAGGAAGGGAAGACTTGAGCCTGGTTTATGGATGATTGGATGAGCCTGATTATGGATGCAGCACTACAGCCTGTTTTGGGGACATCCGTGAAGGAAGTGGCGACAGGAAGTCCATATAGGAGACTCTGAGCAGTGTACCTGGGTGTTCACTTTGCATAGAAAGGGAAATGGCCAGATGTATGATTTCATATGGATTCATGATCTGTGGCCAATAGTTTGGCTGGATGGTCAGCGACTGGGAATGAACATGATTGGAAAATGGGTGACAAGGAAATTCGGGGAAGAGGCATGTGGATAGTCATCTCAGAGTGGGGAAAAAACTTGAAGATATTTGTCTCCCATGTAAATAACTCACCAAAGGGTGACCTCAGCAGAAGAGGATTTTAATAATCAAGTGGATAGGATGACATTCTTTGTGGATACTAGTCAGGCTGTTTCCCCAGGCATCCCTGTCATTATCCCATGGGCTCGCGAACAAAATGGCTATGGTGGCAGGGATGGAGGTTTTACATGGGCACAGCAACATGGACTTCCACTCCCCACTGTTGAGTGCCCATTCTGCCAGCAGCAGAGACCAACACTGAGTCCGCGATATGGCACCATTCTCCAGGATAATCAGTCTTCTACCTGGTGGCAGGTTGATTGCATTGGGCCATTTCCATCATGGAAGAGGCAGCATTTTGTTCGTACTGGAATTGACATTTACTCTGAAAATGGATTTGCTTTCCTTACATACAATGCTTCTGCCAAAACTATAATGTGGCCTTATAGAATGTCTTATCCATGGTCATGGCATTCTATACAGCATTGCTTCTGGTCAAAGAATTCAGTAGCAAATGAAGTGCAGCAATGGTCCCATGCTCATGCTTCACTGGTCTTATCATGTTCCTCGCATTATGAAGCAGCCGGCTTAATAGAATGATGGAATGGCCTTTTGAAGACTGAGTTACAATACCATTTAGGTGGCAATACCTTGCATGGCTGGGACAAGGTTCTCCAGAAGGCTGCATATACTCTGAATCAATATCTAATATATGGTGCTGTTTCTGCCATAGCCAGGAATTAAGGGGTAGAAATAGGAGTGGCTCCACTCACTATTACCTCTAGTGACCCAATAGTAAAATTTTTGCTTCCCGTTCCTGTGACCTTACGCTCTATTGGCCTAGAGGTCTTGGTTCCAAAGAGAGGAATGTTTCCACCAGGAATCACAACAATGATTCCATTGAACTGGTACCGAAGACTGCCGCCTGGCCACTTTGAACTCCTCATGCCTTTCAATCAATAGGTAAAGAAGGGACTTACTGTGCTGGCTAGGGTGATTGTTCCTACCTACCAAGAGGTAATTAGACTACTACTTCACAATGGAGGCAAGGAAAACTGTCTGGAATACAGGAGGTTCCTTAGGGCATCTCTTAGTATTGCCATGCCCTGTGATTAAAGTCAATGGTTAACTACAATGACCTAATCCAGGCAGGACTGTTAATGGCAGAGACCCTGTAGGAATAAAGATTTGGATCACCCCACCGGGTAAAGATTCACAACTAGCTGAGGTGCTTGTTGAAGGCAAAGGGAATATGGAATGAGTAGTGGGAGAAGGTAATTATAAATACCAGCTATAACCACGTTACCAGTTATAGAAACAAAGACTGTAATTGTCATAACTATTTCCTCTTTATTTTGTTGTGAATATTTCTGTGTGTTTTCATATATCTATATATCTATCTCTATATATATCTATATATAAATACCTATCTATATCTATATATATGTCAAATATCTTTCTTTTCTTCCCTCTCTTATTCTCTTTTCATATAATATTAGATGTATCAACTTTATTGAATTTATATTATGGTATTTAAGTACTATTAATTTTACATCATAGTACTTAAGTTATGGGATATCAAGGAGAAGAGAAAACATCACTCAAGGACTTTATACCCTTTTCTGGGGAAAGTGCAGTGCATTTTCAGTTGTACACAGGAAAGTTGTCAGGTGGAATTATGACCTTGTTATTGTCTTTAGTTTGAGATTAAGTATGATTTAAGGAGATGTGTAAGGGTGTCAAGTTGATAAAGAGTGGACTTGTGATGGTTAATTTTATTTGTCAAGTTGACTGGGCCATAAGATGCCCAGATATTTGGTCAAACATTATTTTAGGTGTATCTGTGAGGATGTTTTTGGATTAAATTAACTATCAGTTAGTAGACAGAGTAAAGTAGATTGCCCTTCCTAATGTGGGTGGCCCTCATCCAATCAATTGAAGCCTGAGTAGAATACAAAGGCTCACTCTCCCTCCAGTAAGAGGGAACTCCTACTGTCAGACTGCCTTGAGCTGGAACATTGGTCTTCTTTCCCAGTCTTCAGACTCAAACAGAAACATAAGCCCTTCTTGCACCTCCAGCCTGCTGGCTTTTGGACTAGAACTTACATCATTGGCTCTCCTTGTGCTCAGGCCTTTAGATTCGGACTGAAACTACACCATCAGCTCTCCTGAATCTCCAACTGGCCAACTGCAGATCTTGTTACATTTCAGCCTCCATGATTATGTGAAGCAATTTCTTACAATAAATCTCTCTCTCTCTCTCTCTCTCTCAAATGTTTATATGACCATAAAGGACGCTCTTGAAACATTGGTTAACACAGCTGTATCGGATTAGAATGGTTAGTGTATATATATTTGCGTATAGGTATATATACCATACATTAGGTATATATATATATATTTATGTGTATATATGTACATATAGGTACATATATATATACATACTCCCTATTGGTTCTGTTTCCTTTCTTTGGAGAACTGATACAATCAGGAAGTATCAATTCATTAAATTGATAACATAAATCATTGCTAAAATATGAGATAAATTTCAGCAGATATTCTCATGAAATGTCTAAATAAAATACAAATAAACCTATCAAAAGAGTAAAGACAAGTCACGAAAAAAAACATGCTGTCATCCTAAAAGTTAAAATGCAAAATTCAGTTCCATTAAGATAGAAAACATGACAGGAATCCCTGTTGAGAATACTGTAATTTGACATTATTTTGGAGATTCTGGAGGGAATGAAATAATAGCTCAAATAAGAAAGGATTGTTATAAATATTGATAACTGAGAGATGAAATTCTATCCTTCTCTGTTTCTGTCATTAGTGATAGAATCCTATATCTAGAACTACCCAACCCAGCGAAAACACTCTTTTCTTAAGTACCTAATGTAGATTAAAAAAAAATTTTTTTCTATTTAGGGAAAATTATGTCCATGTGTTTGTGCCTAACAGCTTAGTAACTACCATAATGTTAATGCTTGTTTTCTCAGGGTGGTGAAATTTCAGGTAACTTTTAATTCCTTAATTGTATTTTTGGTAATACTTGACTTAATAAGTGATATACATTGTTAGTATTGTCATAAAAACAAAGGTATTCTCATTGGGGAGAAACATAAATTGTATGTGATTATTAGAATAAATTAAACAGGGATGTAGAAAATATTAATTATATCACTGACCATTCTAATTCCACACAGCTGTGTTAACCAATGTTTTAAGAGCATCCTTTATAGTTATATAAACATATACAAATATATAAACTCGTAGGTGTGTTTTCTTATTTGTTTTATGTTGTGTGTTTGTTTTATAAAGATCCTGTACAAACTATCCCTCAACATTTTTTGTTTAATATAGCACAGCTATCCCTACATGTGTCAATATATCTAGCACTGACATTCTTTTTTATAAGTGCTCAACATTTCATACCATGTGTATAACAGATTTTATCCAATCATTGCCATATATATGGACATATGTTTTTTTATTACTATTAAGACTTTATTTTTTAGAATAGTTTTAGGTTCACTGAAAAACTGAGGGGAAAGTACAAAGATTTCCCACATACTCCCTGCCTTCACGTGTGAATAGTCTCCCTCATTATCAGCATCCTCCACTAGTGTGGTACATTTGCTATAATTGATGAACCTACATTCATACATCGTTATCACCCAAAGTCCACAGTTTACATTAGGGTTCAATCTTGGTGTTGTACATTCTATGGGTTTGGACAGATGTATAATGACACATATCCATCATTTCAGTATGATACAGAGTATTTTCACTGCTCTAAAAATCCTCTGTTCTCTGCCTATTCATCTTCCCTCAACCCCTAGCAATTAGTGATCTTTAACTCTCTCAACTTTTGCCTTCTCCAGAATGTCATAGTTGGAATCATGCAGTATGTAACCTTTTCATATTAGCTTCTTTCTCTTAGTAATATGCAGTTAAGGTTCCTTCCTCTATGTCTTCTCACGGCTTGATAGCTTATTTCTTTTTAGCAATGAATGATATTCCATTATCTGGATGTATCACACCTTATTTATTCATTCACTTACTGAAGGACAAAATGTTGGCTTCTAAGCTTTGGCAATTATGAATAAAGCCGGTATAAACATCTGTGTGTAGGTTTTTGGGTGGACATAAGGTTTCAAATAATTTGGGTAAAAACCAAGGAGCCTGATTGCTGGATCACAGATAAGCATATGCTTAATTTTGTAAGAAAGCACCAAAATGTCTTCCAAAGTGGCTGTACCATTTTGCTTTCCCATCAACAATGAATGCAACTTCCTGTTGCCCCACATCCTCACCAGTATTTGGTGTTGTCAGTGTTCTGGATTTGGTCCATTCTAATAGGTGTGTAGTGCTAACTCGTTGTTTTAATTTTTATTTCCTGATGACATATGATGTGGAACATCTTTTTATATAATTATTTGCAATCTGTATATTTTCTTTGATGACATGTCCATTCTTATCTTTTGCCCATTTTTGATTGGGTTGTTTGTTTTCTTATTGCTGAGTTTTAAAATTTCTTTGTATATTTTGGATAACAGTCCATCATGAGATATGTCTTTGGCAAATTTTCTCTCATTCTCTCATTCTGTTTGTCTTCTCATCCTCTTGACATTGTCTTCTACAGACCAGAAGTTTTTAATTTTAATCAAGTCCAGTCGATCAAATATTTCTTTCATAGATCATACCTTTGGTATTATATCTAAAATATCATTGCTATATCCAAGGTCATCTAGGTTTTCTCCTGTTATCTTCTAGAATTTTTATATTTTGTATTTTCTGTTAATTTTTGTGAAAGGTGTAAGGTATATGTCTAGATTCATTTTTTTTGTATATTAATGTCCAGTTGTTCCAGCACCATTTGTTGATAAGACTATCTTTGCTCTATTGTATTGCTTTTGCCCTTTTGTCAAAGGGCAGTTGACTATATTTACGAGGGTGTATTTCTGAACTCTCTTTAGTTCCATTGACCTGTCCTTTCACCAATACCACACTGTTTTGATTACTACAGCTTTATGATGTCTTGAAGTTGGATAGTGTCAGTCCTCCAAATTTGTTCTTCTCCTTCATATTGTGTTGGCTCTTCTGGGTCTTTTGTCTCTCTATATGAACTTTAGAATCAGTTTATTGATATCTACAAAAGAACTTGCTGAGATTTTGATTATAATTGTACTTGAATGTATAGATCTAATTGGGAAGAACTGACATCATGACAATATCACAACTCCCTGTCCATGATCATAGCATTTCTTTCCATTTATTTAGTTGTTATTTTGATTTCTTTCATCAGAGTTGTGTAATTTTTCTCATATAGATCTTGTATGTATTTTGTGAAATATATACCTAAGTATTTTATTTGTTTTGGTGCTAA
Source organism: Rhinoceros unicornis (assembly GCA_028646465.1). NCBI lineage: Eukaryota > Metazoa > Chordata > Mammalia > Perissodactyla > Rhinocerotidae > Rhinoceros > Rhinoceros unicornis. The sequence goes on along the minus strand of CM053558.1, from coordinate 8,191,160 downwards.
TGTAAATTGTATTTTTAATTCTCAATTTCACTTGTTTATTGCAGATATATAGGAATATATACCTATATTTTGTGTATTAATAAATATATTTTCATATATTTGTCCAGCAGTCCCACTTATTATTTCCAGGAGTTTTTTTTGTCAGTTTTTTCAGATTTCCTACATAGATGATCATATCAACTGCAACAAAGACAGTTTTATTTCTTCCTTCCCAATCTGCATACCATTTATTTCCTTATCGCGTATGTGTTATTGTATTAGCTAGAACTTCCAGTAGGACATTGAAAAGAAGTGGTGAGAAGGGAGTCCCTTGCCTTTTACCTGTTCTTAGTGGGAAAGCTTTGAGTTTCTCACCATTACGTATGATATTAGGTGTAGGGTTTTGTAGATATTCTTTGTTAAGGACGTTCCACTCTATTCCTACTTGACTGAGAGTTTTTATCATGAATGGTTGTATTTTTCAAGTGGGTTTTCTATATCTATTAATATGGTCATATGATTTTTATTTTTTAGTCTGTTGATGTTACGGATTACATTAATTGATTTTCAAATGTTGAACCAGCCTTGCATATCTGGGATAAATCTCCCCCTTGATTGTGGTGTATAATTTTATCTACACATTGTTGGGTTCAATATGCTAACATTCTCTTGAGGATTTTTGCATCTATGTTTGTAAAATATATTGATCTGTAGTTTTGGGTTTTTTTTGTAATGTCTTTGTCTGATTTTGGTATTAGGGTAATGCTGGCCTCACAGAAAGATTAGGAATTATGTTCCCACTTTCTATCCTCTGAAAGAGATTATAAATAATTGGGATAATTTCTTCCTTAATTCTTTGGCAGTATTTACCAGTGAACCCATCTGGGCCTGGTCCTTTCTCTTTGGGAAGGTCACTATTGATTCAACTACTTTAATAGACACCTGCCTATCCAGATCATCTATTTCTTCTTGTGTGAGTTTTGGCAGATTGTGTATTTCAAGGAATTGGTCTATTTCATCTAGGTTATCAAATTCATGGGCATAGACTTGTTTACAGTATTACTTTATTATCCTTTTAATTTCCATGACATTTGAGTGATAGCCCCTCTTTTATTTCTGATATTAGTAATTTGTGTACTCTCTCTCTCCTTTTTTCTTAGCCTGGCTAGAGACTTATTGATTTTGTTGACCTTTTCAAAAGTCCAGCTTTTGGTTTCATTGATTTTCTCTATTGATTTCCTTCTTTTTTCCTTGTTCAAATTTTTTTTATTGAGATATAATTGAAGTGTAACATTATATTAGTTTCAAGTGTATAACATAATGATTTGTTATTTGTATATATCACAAAGTGATCACCACAATAAGTCTAGTTAACATCTATCACCACACATAGTTACAAAATTTTTTTTTCTTGTGATGAGAACTTTTAAGATCTATTCTCTTAGCAACTATTAAATATGTAATACAGTACTACTAATTATAGTCTCCATGTTGTACATTATATCCTCAGGACTTATTTATTTTATAACTCAAAGTTTGTACCTTTTGACCACCTTCACCCATTTCACCCACCCCTGACTTTCTGTCTCTGGCAACCACCAATCTGTTCTCTGTATCTATGAGTTTGTTTGTTTGTTTTAGATTCCACATATAAGAAGTGAAATCATACACCATCTGTCTTTTTCTGTCTGACTTATTTCACTTAGCATAATGCCCTCAAAGTCCATCCATGTTGTTGCAAATGGCAGGATTTCCTTATTTTTATGGCTGAATAATAATCCAGTGTGTGTGTCATGTGTCACTTAACGATGGACATATCTTCTGAGAAATGCACTGTTAGGCAATTTCACCATTGTGCAAACATCATAGAGGGTACTTGCACAAACCTAGATGGTATAGTCTACTACATACCTAGGCTATATGGTACTAATCTTATGGGACCACCATCATACATGCAGTCTGTCATTGATCAAAATGTAGTTATGAAGCACATGATTCCATATCACATTTTCTTTATCCATTCATCCATCAATGGAGCCTTAGGTTATTTCCATGTATTGGCTATTGTAAATTATGCTGCAATAAACCTGAGGGTGCAGATATCTTTTCAAGTTAGTGTTTTTATTTCCTTTGCATGAATACCCAGAAACGGAATTGCTGGATCATAGGGTAGTTCTATTTTTAGTTTTTTAAAGCAACTTCCATACTGTTTTCCATAGTGGCTGCACCAGTTTACATTCCCACCAACAGTACGCAAGTGTTCCCTTTTATCCACATCCTCACCAACACTTGTTATTTCTTGTCCTTTTGATGATAGTCATTCCTACAGATATGAGGTAATATTTCATTGTGGTTTTAATTTGCATTTCCCTGATGACAAGTGATGTTGAGTACCTTTTCACATACCTGTTGGCCATCTACATAGCTGTTTTCCATCTTCTTTGGAAAAATGTTTATTCAGATGCTCCGCCCATTTTTTAGTCAGATTTTTTTTTTGCTACTGGGTTTTATGAGTTATTTATACATTTTGGATATTAACCCCTTATCAGATATATAATTTGCAAATATTTTCTCCCATTATGTAGGTTGCCCTTTTATTTTGTTGATGATTTCCTTTTAGGTTTGATGTAGTCTGGAATTTTTAATCTTGGGTATAGATACAAAGGGACAGAAGGTGATTGGAGCTAAGTTGCTGTGCGCAGTACTCTAAGTATGTCCTTGTAAAAAACATGAATTCCTTAGTCATATCCCGGATTTACTAACTCAAATCACCAGGGGAGATTCTCATGAATTCCTGTTACTGATATCTTACAGAGCTGCTCTAGATTTTGTCTTTCCTGAGGCTTGTTTGTTCTACTCTTCTCCCAAGTATTTGAATTACTCCTATTTTCCATAATTTCTTTTTGTACTCTTTAAATTAGTCATGATTAATATTTATGGCTTAATATCATATCTCCAGGAAACAGACTCCCAAGAAAATATATCTGCAATAGTTTATTGAGCTAAGATAAGATGAAAGTCAGTAGGATGCCCATTCAAATTCCAGAATGGTAAACTAGCAGGCTATGTCATGGAGAACAGAAGAACCTAATGAAGTATGCTTGAGGAATCCTGGGGCAATGAGTCCTCTGAAGGTGAAGCTCTGGGAGGCCAGGTAACTGCTGATAGAAACTAATTTAAATGGGATGCGCTAAAATGATTGTTTCTGATAAAATCAGATAAAGCTGAAATTTCAAATTCTTCCCTCAAGGCATGTAATAAAACTTAGGACTGTTATCTGACCCCTTTGCCAAACTTCTTTTTTTTTTGATATTACCACTACGATTGCTGTAAATCAAGCACAAATATCGATGCAGAGTTTGAATTATAATTATTGCTGGAGCCACTTAACTGACAAAGTTATCACAGTGATTAGGAAAGAGTAAGATCCTAATAACTTTAACAGTGATACATGGTTGGATACAGAAAATGGAGATAACTCCAAAAAAAAAAAAAAAAAAACACAGAAATTCTCACAAGGATATTTAACATGGCCTAAACATGTTGTTTTATCCCTTGCAAGTAAAACCTAATATTTTTCCTAAAATGCCTTTCCCATCACTATTGTTAGGCAAGTATTGGAGGTTGGGTTCTCCAGGAAACAGACTTTGAGATGAGTATGTAGGATGTTTGTTAAAGAGTGACTTTTGGATCTACACCTATAGAAAAGAGAGGAAGGAAGCAGGATTGGGCAGAGGGAGAAGTCAAGCTGTGATGTAGGCCCAATCTTAGCCAACCCCATGAGGAGTTCTAGAGATAGAATAGCCATTAAGATTGTCCCAAGTTGTGCCAAGATGACCAGACTGTTATACCTCTGCATTAATCAGTCATTGAATTTGAGCTATCCTGGGAAGGAACATGACCCTAGATGAGGCAGATCTCTGCAGCTAAGGAAACTCTAAAGGGGTTGACAGCTGATGGATGTTTCCTAATATAGTATCTGGATCAAGAAGTCCTTCCTCAAAGATGGATCTGGGAGGTGCATCTATGTGACCATTATAGTCCACACCTTGTTCTGCTTAGATTCATTTCATATATGTTCCAGATGCAGCTCCTCCAGGATTCTGGTGAACCTCTCTTCCTGGAGGAAGCTTAGAAGAAGAAAGTTGGTGGGATGAACAACTCCCAGTGCACCATCTGGGTTCAAGTTCACAGCTGATACTCATTGTTTCCTCCTCCACCCTCCATTCTAGAGTCCTCTCACTTTGAAATAGCAACTCTGCTGGTACTGATGACTTACCTGGTGGCATGAGGCAAACCATGATTCATGAGTAGTTTCAGCTCTTCATCATCATTCCCTTCTCAGGCCTAGGTTGCCGCATTTATTATTAGAATGAGGAAAGCAAGTACAAAAGGCAACCTAGAGGATCACTTGGGGCCACACACATTCCTCCCTGTCCTGATGGTATATCAGTAGCCCTATGTCCTCCTGATCATGGTCAATTATCCCTGGCAGGTTATTGACTTCTCTTCTGCTGTTTCTTTTGCACAAGGAGCATGGAATGCCAAGGGAACACTCACAGCTTATGATTCAATGTTACTCTTATTCTATCCCCTGGCAGAAGTGTTCCTCATTTGGAACTGAAGACCTCTAAACCTGCAAAACCCAGAGTTGGAGAGATCAGATGTGTATATTTTGCAAATGAGTCACTGCGACTGATGATAAGAGCTTCTTTGTTTCCTACAGAGGACCAGCATCATATAAATATCTTTGACTCAAAGTATAAACTGTGTCCTGAGAATGGCACCCTATTCTTCTATAGTATCACCTCTGAATTGGCATTTAAGTTGTATCTTTAAGAGGTTGTTCCAATGTTTAGGAGGACAGCAGCTTTTGGAGGATGACCACTCCTGCTCTTTTGCTGTAAAGTAAGTCTTCTGATTGGATGCAATGTTATATGGAATCTAATGCAGCTGAATTCTGATCTTGTTCCAGAATCCCTGGGGCCTGTTTTGTGATTCTCCTTCTGGCTCTTTAAACAAACTCCACATGGCATCTTTTTACCACCACTAATATCTCCAATGCCATATGTCTGTCAGGTCATATGTCCAGGTGGTAGACACACTTGCATCACAGCCTGGACCTGAAATAGGCCCCTTTCCTGCTCTGGGCCCAACTCAAAGCTAGCTGTCTTTAGGGTCACCTGGCATATGGATTGGAGCAGTTTTCCCAGGAGTAGAATATGCTGCTAAGAGAATACAAAGAGGCCTGTCAGGCATGGTACTTACTTATTAGTGGAAGGTGCAAGTTGCAATAATTTGTCCTTTACTTTGGATGGTTTATTAGTTCTCTAGGGCTGCCATAATGAAATACCAAGACTGGATGACATAAAAAACAGAAATTTATTTTCTCACCATTCTGGAGGCAAAAAATACAAGACGGAAGTATCAGAAGATTTGATTTTTTGTTTTTTCTGAGGCCTCTCTCCTTGGCTTGAAGATGGCCACCTTCTTTCTGGGTCTTCATACAGTCTTTCCTGTGTGCATGTATAGCCCTGGGGTCTCTCTGTGTGTCCAAATTTCCTCTTCTTATAAGGACACCTGTCAGATTGGATTAGGGGCCACCCTAATGGCCTTATTTTAACTTAATCACCTCTTTTAAGGCCCTGAAGGCAAATACAGTCATATTTTGAGGTCTTAGGGTTTAGAGCTTCAACATGTGAGTTTAGCAGAGGCGGGGGGGAGCAACACACAATTCAGCCAGTATCAGATTGGATAAACTAGAATGTCCCTGACCAATACACATCTCAATTTTTACTGATATGTCTAGCTTCTTAAAATTCTTGGATGTATCTCCCACTCTTTAGAGTGTGTGATAAGATCAAGGTTTCCAAAATGCTAGCTACTTTTTGTTCATGCAGTCTAATTAGTATGACATCATAGATATAATAAATAAAGCGCTTGGGGGATTATGTATGGGAAATGAGATAACATTACTCCTGAAGACCTACCACACAATTTTAATTTATTAGTCAGAATGGGGCCATATGGGGTCAGATGATAAGTGGAGTTCTCAGTTGAGAATGCTCATATTTGACCATATAACAACAAACTCATGCCATCTTTTGTTTCTCATATTGCTGAGTTTATGTAGGACATATACCCTCAACGAATGGCGGAATTCCATTTTGGAACCCTGGCTACTAAGCCAAGTAAGAGCTACCTATCAAACAGTATATTCCCTTAGGGAAACTGTAAAGTAATATGGCACCATGAATGACTTGAAAGATTTAAGCCTATTGATTCTTGTAATAACATTATTTAATTCTCTCATTTGGCCAATAAATAGTCCAATAGGTCTCGGAGAATGGTTTTGGATGTTGGTAAAGTTAATCAAATAGAGGCTTTGTAGCTGCATTTCAAGGTATAGTCTCCTTACTAGAGGAAATCAGAACTGCTAATGGTACTTTCTCTCTTCATGCCTAGGTCAAAGGAATCTTTAACTGTCTTACTATCCTACAGGACACTCATGTTGGTCTGTTACATTGATAACATCTTGCTGAGAGGACCTGGGGAACAGATACTAGCAGTTTCCCTCGATGCCTTGGAAAAATGTGCAAACAAGGAAAATAAATCTCAAGTAAATAGAACAAAATTCCTAGGAATCCACTAATCTGGAGGCATGTCAGGACATCTCCTTTTTGGTGAAGGAGAAGGATCTTATGACCCTAAGGAAGAGGTAAAACAATGCATGAGCTTCTTTATTCTTTGGAGGTAACACTGTATTTTTATGCTGCCAGATTTTTGTGGGGGCCAGAGAAGAGACAGCTCTCTACCTGCTTCCAGTTGCCATTATGACATAACATATCCAAATATGATTAAAGTGTCACTAGTATATTTGCATGCTCTATGGAGCCTATGGTAAACTCAGGACAAATTATATTGAAAACCATTAAGATTTTGGAGCAAAGCCACACTACCTTTTAAAAACAACTTTTGAGAAGTAATTGATGAATCCCTATTGGCTGCTGGTTCGAAAAGAAGATCATGAAAGAGTAAGTGAGCATGACATTCAAGTGCCCATCATGAATTAGATTTTATCTTGGACAACTAAACATAATCTTGGGCATGCCAAGGAGTATTTTGTCATCAAGTGGAAATGGTAGATCTTGAAGTCACAAATAACTTTCATAAGTATGTCTTACACTCCTAATATTTCTTATACTACAATTATGTCTCTCCCTCAACTGACAACTGTGGTCTTATGAGGAATTTCATATGACCACTTGGCTGATAATTAAAAATAAACATTTGAGCCTAGCTCAGAGATGTTTTTGCACAATATTCCAGCATCACTTAAAATTGAACTCTAGGATGTTATACTCCACTCTGAAATTACCCTGAAGTACAATAGAGAATGGAAATCTCAGTGAGCAGAAATTAGAGCAATCTAGCCAGCAGAACATTCATATTAGAAAAGAATTTTCTCAGGCTCTGGACCTATTACTTGAGGTTCATGTACATAATCTGTTTCTCAACCTTTCTGGTCTTTAATCCACCAAGTTTTATCCTTCCAAGTCCCTGATCCTCCAACAAGAACAACATCTGCTACTTTGTGACCAATGTAGAATCTTACAACGGACCATCTTTCCTTCTAGAAAAATAAACAAGAACACACTGAGAGTGTCTTTGGGATATAATGGACAAACTATTTTTGTTAATATTTTATATGTGTTTTCCTCATCTAATTCAGTGATCTCACAGGAAAAGTAACAATAACGGTTGGATTAGAGAATAAGTATAATCTCAACAACATGGAATTTCCCTCACCTAAGCAGACATGGTAAGTACCACCATTGATTAACTGATATTCCAGCATCCGCAACCAGTCTTGGTTATATAATTATTAATTAATCAACTACCTGGTCATATGTAATAGGTGGATTATATTGAGCTGTTTTCATTGTGGAGGGGATGAGAATTTCTCTGTAAACATAGATTTTAACTTGGATTTGCTATCCACACCCATTCTTTCTCTTAGAGCAAGTATTAGTTTGCTAGGGCTGTCATAACAAAACACCACAGAATGGGTGTCCTTAAGAAGAGAAATTTATTTTCTTACAGTTCTGGAGCCTAGAAGTCCATGATCAAGGTGTTGGCAAGTTTGGTTTCACCTTATGAGATAACAGGGGTTTAGGGCTTCAACATATGCATTTGGGGGGTGGTAAAATTTAGCCTGTAATACAGAACATATGAAATATCTTACACAATGATACCCCATAAACTTTGCCTTCAACCAAGTAAATTGCTTCACAGACAAAGAAACAAGACATGGATTGGCTGCACACATGTCTCTATGGAAATGAACAAATCCAAAACGATTGAACTAGGTCTTAACTTATTTCTCTCAAAAACTGATAGATAAATCAGGAAGATGCAAAATTACTGGGGATATTGAATATGAACCACAAAATTAGCAAGTTTGTTGTAAGCAACATATATAGAATACATTTATTCAAGCACATATGAAATATTAACAAAAATTCATTGTCTACTATGTCCCAAAGGAATTCTCAATGAATATTAAATAATCCAAAATATACAGACCACAATCCCTGAGTACAGTGTAATAAAATAAAAACTCGATAACGGATACTTCTATGTAGAATAGAAAAATAAATAATTTGGAAACCATAAACACAAATGGATCAAATAAGAAACTATGAAGGAGATTATAAAATATTTAGAATTGAAAGATAAGGAAAACATTACATATCAAAATTCCTGGTAGGCAACTAAAACAGTACTTAGTGGAAAAATGTATGGGTAAAAATGCATATATTATAAAATGAAGAAAGATAAAAAATTAATGGGCTAGTTGTTTTACTCTAGAAGTTAGAAAAAGAATAACAGGAGAAACCCACAAAAATAGAGGGAAGTTAACATTAGGAATTAATGAATAGCAAATAAACAATGGAGAGCTTCAGCACACTAACACTAGTTGTTTGAAAATTAATAAAATAGACAAACTTCCCACAAGAGTATGCAGGAGAAAATAATCCTAGGAATGAGAAGAGACATGATTAAACATAGTAAGCATTATTTTAAGAAATAAAAATATTATGAATACTTTTGTCCTAATAAATTTGGGAAAACTTGAAATGGACCATGTAAACTATCAAAAATGACTCGAGAAGAATTAGAAAACAGAATTAAGGAACAGAAAATCCATCTTCATTGAAATTATTTTAGTTAAAATTAAAAGAAAGAAATTTTTATTTCATTAAAATAAAAGAAAGGAAATCTCGTTTTATTAATCAAGAAGACTGAAATCTGACAAGGGTTAGCATGAAAAGGAAACATTGCATTCTTATGAGCATAGATGCAAAAATCTTAAATAACATACTAACAAACTGAATTCAGTACTATATAATACGTATGTCATGACTAAGTAGTTTTTTTCAGGAATGAAAAGATGCTGTAACATAAAACAAATCAACTAATTCACATTTAAGAGATTAAAGGAGAAAAACTACATGATCATATAAACGAAAGTGGAAAAAAGCATTCAGTAAATCAAACAGATGTTTGTGAGAAAAACTCTTGACAGTCTAGATATTCCTCAAATTTATAAAATATATCTACCAAAAATCTGCAAAAGCATACTTAAAGTGACAGACATTAGCTTTTATGCTAGAACAAGATGTGAACATTCACCCTTGCTGCTTCTTTCCACATCACACTAAAATTCCTAGCTAACAACAATAAAAGCAAAATCAATAGGAATAAAGTCATTAGAAAGAAATACAGTTTTATTTTAAAAATTAGATTCCAGACACAAAATTAATACATTTATAAATAACTAATGATATAACTAACTGGAAGGGTGTAAGAATGTAGATGAAGAAAAGTAAAAATTTTTGCTGAAGGACTTAAGAGAGGGTCTGAATAAATGGAGACACATAATATATTTCAGGAAGAAAAGACTCAATGTTTTAAAGATGTCAATTCTCACACACATTATAAATTCAGCAATATCACAATCAAAAATTTAATAGGATTTTTGTAATCTTCAATAGGCCCACTTATTTATTTGTGCAAAATTAACATGTGAATATAGTAAAAAAAAAAAAAAAATCAAACAGCACAAAATGGTACAAAGAAAAAAATGAGTCTTCAACTCCTGACCTCAGTCCTCCCAATTCACCTCTCCATATAACTGCTGTTTACATTTTTTGTACATTCTTCAAGAGACAGTCTATACATGTGTACATGTTTGTTTATGTGCATATAAATACATTCATTTCTATAAAAATGTTAGCATAATATCTACACCATGCTTTTCTTTTTTTTCTTACTTTTTTACTGGGTATATTTTGGAGCTAAATTGTATCAATACATATATATCTGCCTCAACTTGTAATGGCTGTGTAGTACTCTAGTACCTATTAGTGTTCTATTGGTGCTGTAAGAAATCACCACAAACTTAATGGCTTAAAACAACACATGCTTATTTTCTTACAGTACTGGGGGCAAGGGTCAGAAGTATGCAATCAGTTTCACTGGACTAAATTCAAGGTGTTGGCAGGGCTGGTTCTTTCTGGAAGCTCTATGGGGAGAATCCATTTCCTTGTCTTTTTCACCTTGTAGTGACTGCCTTTATTCCTTGGTTTGTGGCCCCTTCCTCCATCTTTAAAGCATATCACTCCAATCTCTGTTTCCACCATCACACTGCCTTATTTTCTGCAGTAGCATCTCTCTCTGCCTCCCTCTTAGAAGGGCGCTTGTGATTTCATTGTGCCCTCTTGGATAATCCAGGGTAATCGCCCCTTCTGAAAATCCTTAACTTAATTGCGTCTTTAAAGATACCTTTTTTTTTTTTTCTGTATAAGATAACATATTCACAGGGTCTGGGGATTAGAAAGGAGACATCATGGAGGTCCATTATTTAGTCAACCACACCTTATAATAAGATAAAAAAACATTTTTAACTACTTCCCTAATGATGGATGTTAAGGTTGTTTCTAATCCTTTCCTACAATAGACAGCAATACATTGCATATTTTATAAATAAATATTTGTACATAACTTATAATATCTTTGTGGGATATAAATTCCATTTCTAGAAGTGAAATTCCTGAGTCACTGGTCAAAAGGTATGTATTATTGATATGTAGATGATAGATAGATAGATGATAGATAGATAGATATAGATATACACAGATATAGATAGTTAGGCAAATTTTACTTGCCAGAAGGTCAAAATTTATACTTCCACAAACAAATTTGAGAGTCCCAATGCCTGTTTCCCACATTTTGTGCTTATCTTTCAGGACTCTTACTGTATCTAATTTTGTACATTGATTCTTGTGGATTTTCCAGGTGAATAATCATGAAAAATGATGACATTTTATTTTCTTCCCTTGAAACATGTATGTATACACCCTCAGACACACACATACGTTTTCCTTATTGCGCTGGCTCGTATTTTTAGTACAATGTTAAGTAGTCATTGAGATGGTACACAGTCTTACCTACCGGGTTACTCTTGATATTTGCCAATCTAATGGGAGAAAATTGTATTTTATTTGCATTTCTTAAATTATGCTAGAGATTAAATTTCTTTAATATGATTAGAGTTATTTTGCTGCTCATGTCTGTTCATTTCGCTGTTCAAATGCTGTTCATTTTGCTGTTCATGTGCATTTTGATTTCCTATTTGATCTCCAGGATTTTTTCTTACTTGTTTTTAAGAATCTATGTTTTTTAAAAAAGTTGTGTCCTTTGACATATGTGCTGAAAATATTTTTCTCAGTTTGTCAGTGATGTTTTTGTTTATTATAACATATTGCCATGCAAGAAAATCAAGTTTTACATAATTAAATTTATCATATTTTTCTTTTATGGCTTCTCTGATTTTGGCTTTGTTTAGAAGAACCACTGTAACGTTACTTAAAGAATTATCACATTTTGCCTGGTACATTATGATTTTAATTTCTAAACGTCTGATTAATCTGAAATTTTGGTGTAATGAATAAGGTAGGGATGTAGCTTTATATATATGTGACTAGCCAGTTCTCCCAACACCATTTAATGAATAAACCTCACAAATTTAATATATTACATTTAACGTGTAATAATTTGCATTTTTATTTGGATTTCTTTTTGGCTCTATTCTGTTCTTTTGTTTTATTAATCAATTAATGCATAAGTGTCAATGAGATTTAATTATTGTATCTTTGTAATATTTTAAATTTTGATAGGTTTAGTGCTCCGTCATTATCTTTCAGAATTTAGCTGGCAGACTTAAAGGTTTATTTTTTATGTGAACTTTGGAATTAGCTTGTCTTTACAATATTCACTTTTATTGTACAAAGTCAAGTTATGTTGTCCTATTTATCCATGTTTTTTCTGAGATCTTTTGATAATTCAAATTTTTCCTCACATGGGTGCTGAACATTTTTTTTTTTTTTTTTTTTGTGAGGAGGACTAGCCCTGAGCTAACATCCGATGCCAATCCTCCCCTTTTTTTTTCTTGAGGAAGATGGGCCCTGAGCTAACAACCGTGGCCGTCTTCCTCCACTTTATATGGGACGCCGCCACAGCATGGCTTAACAAGCGATGCGTCGGTGCGCGCCCGGGATCTGAACCTGCGAACCCCGGGCCGCCGCAGCGGAGCGCGCGCACCCAACCGCTTGCTCCACCGGGCCGGCCCCAGTGCTGAACATTTTTAAGTGTAATGTTCTGTATTTCCATTATAAATGGGCCCTTTTTTCCATTTCTATTCTTTTTATATGTTGAAAAGTTGTATTTCTTATATTTTAATTTTGTAACCAGTC
>CM053558.1:8145800-8177863 GCA_028646465.1 Rhinoceros unicornis | reverse complement strand
ATGCACATTTATATATGCATGTGCATATGTGTGTGTGTGTATATATATATATATATATATATATATATCCATCAAGATATCATACACAGCTTTATTCACTTCAAAAATTTTTTCCCTATACATACATATGACAATTACTCATTGCATTATGTGGATGTACCATAATTTATTTAATCATTCCCCAATTTATAGTCCTTTAAATTGTTATTTGCTCTGAAAATACTTGTCCATATATCTGTGCATCTATGTGACTACTTTTATAAGATAAATTCTTAGAAGTTGCTTGCTTGGTTAAAGGGTACATATATACTTTTCTTTTAAAAAAAATATTATTTATCTTAATGCAAATTCTTCCTGGACTTGTTATTGTCAGGACGTGGATGTGAAGGAGGGGCCAAGACCATATTCCAGGCTAGCAAGCAAGAATTCTCCTATCTTTCAGAGTTCTGCGTATGAGTGAGGTCTTAGGTCTTTTCTTCTCCCTAGTAGACTGATATCAGCATTGTAGAACTACCCATTAGAAGTTTCTCTCTTCCACTCTGCGCAAACACGCTTGCCTGTTTGTTTCTTTATTCAGCCCCACTCTCCCTACTTATCAAAACTTCTTGTCATGCTGGGTTCAAAGCAGCTTCCTCTGTCAGCCTTTTTACTTGTTTTGGTAATCAATTGATCATTGTTCTTCCCATTAGTGGTGGCCACTTAAAACTGTGCTTTGTCACTGGCCTGAGATCATTTGTCCCAAGACTCCTGCCTCAGTGTCTTATATCTTTTGACCTTGACTCCATTTGGAAGTCTTTTCTTATATATTGTGCTTTGAGATGATGGATATTTTCAAATTTTTTTGAAGATGAAGTTTGCATTATTTTTTAAACATTGTCTTTATTGCTTTGAAGTGTAGGATTACCTGAAAGATAATGGGAAAACTATTCTCTCTACTGTGCTATTTTAAAATTGGAAGTCTTTAATAGTTTTCCATTGATTCCTTTGTGTATTTTATGTGTGTCATATTACTATAAATAAATAATAATATTTTGCTTTTGCCTTTCAGATTCTTACACCTAAATTTCCTCACTTAGCCTCATTACATTGGCTACTACATTCAGTGCAAAATTAAATAGTCAAATTTAGGTGGATATTTTTCCTTTGCTTTTGCATTTAATGGGAATGATTTTTGTGTTTCTCCGTTAAGCTTGCTCTTGCTTTGTGGCCTCATATGGATAAAACCATATTAAGTGCTCATTTACTCCATTCGTTCCAAAATATATTTAATAATTTGTATTTTATTTATACATATAAAATATATTTAAGGATTTATATTTTATTTACATATATAAAATATATTTAAGAATTTATATTTTATTTTCCCCCAAAAGCATTTAAGAAACTGTTGTTTATTTTTTATCTATTGAAATGGTAGGAGTGATATGAATAGAATTGTTAAAAATGTATCTTTTTCACATCCTGGCAATAGCCTAATTTGTTCATTGTGAATTATCCTCTCAAAAGACAGTATAGTGCAAGTATTAAGAGTTTGAGCTCTGGAACAGACTGCTTAGGTTTGATCCTGGTTCTGTCACTTAATAAATAGTTGATTAACCTTACCTCTCTGTGCTTCAGTTTCTCTATCTGTTAAATGGAGATGATTCAGGTACTTACCTCGTAGAACTGTTGTGAGAATTAAATGTATAAACACGTGTAAAGCTCTTAGAAAAGTGCCTGGCAGATTGTAAACACCCAATAAATGTTAGCTGTTGTGCTACTATTATTAATGTGTGGCTAGATTCTATTTGCACATGCTTTATTTAGGAATTTTGCTTATTATTCATGAGTATGGCTTGTCGTTTTATCACTATGTTAATTTTGGAGTTGGTATAAAATTATTCTATATTCATAAAAATATAATTTTCAAGCTTTACTGTTGTATTTATGTCACAGAACAATTTAAATAGTATTGGAGTTACCTATGGAATAATCTAAGCATAATATGCTTTTTAAAAGGAGTAGCACAGTGAAAAGTTGAGAAAGTTCTTTTGTGGTCATAGGCATTTTTAAATATTCGACCTGTTCTGAGGTCAATTTAGTAACTTATAGTTTCCTAGAATTTTCAAATTTTTATCCTGGCTTTCCCCTATTCTCACTTCTTATTTTTTATATTTGCATTTCTTTTCCTCCCTCACTCTTTTTTCTACCACCGAGTTAGCTATTAAATTACCTATATTACCAGTTTTCTTAGAGAACAAGCTGTTGCAATTGAGTTCTATTTTTTAATATTTTATATATATTTTTGTTTCTATATGATTACTGAAAATTAGTTTGTTGTTTTTTCTATTTACTTCTTTTTTAATCTAAAAATTATATGTAAGTACAAAGACTTTGAAGGTGGAAGAGGTGTCTTCCATGTTCTTCCTCCTTTTCTCCCTAAAGTGTGTGTCTGTGTGTGTGTGTGTGTGTGTGTGTGTGTGTGTATTTGAATATCATGTTATCAGATCATATCAATAACCACCATTTAGTGCCACAGTCATCTGAAGACCTTAGGGTTATTCCCACTTATTCTATAAGATTTTATTTTATTTTTTTGTGTGAGGAAGATCATCCCTGAGCTAACATCCGATGCCAATCCTTCTCTTTTTGCTGTGGAAAATTGGCCCTGGGCCAACATCCATGCCCATCTTCCTCTACTTTATATGCGACGCCGCCACAGCATGGCCTGACAAGTGGTGTGTAGGTGCGCTCTCGGGATCCGAACTTGCGAACCCCGGACCACCGCAGTGGAGCGCGCACACCTAACCGCCATACCACTGGGCCCTAAGATTTTAAATCCTTGCTCACTGTTACCCTCTCTAACACAACTCCTCCTGTCATAATTACTTGTCATTTCTGAATGCACTTAGATCACCCTTTCAATATCCTGGGCTCTCTGTTCCTTTGCCTCCTCCTTTCCCATGGTTATTTCCATCCTCCTTTCTTAGCTAACCCCCACTCCCATGGCCACACCCTAGAACCTGCCATCATTAAATAACTGCAACTCCTTGAGTCCTTCAATGTCGAACATCTCACTCTCTGACCATCCATCCTATCATTCCTTTTCATTCTTCTACTTCCTTAACTCTAAAAATTTTTGGATCTCTTTGAAACTCCAATTCAATGATCCTACCATGTTTTATTGGTCCTTACCTTCTTCATTCCCTCACTTTCTTCCTTACCTAGCTTAAATACCACAAAGCATCTTTATCACTTGTTGCCTATACCCTCAACTGTTTTGACCCTTTCTCACCTCATTTTTCTCTCCTGGCAAAACCCCAATTCCGAATAAAATAAACTGGCTCATATTCCTCACTTGCACCTGCGCAGTTGAATTTAGCTGGATAAAGCTCCCGAAACTGTGTTCACTGCTCTCATTTTAAATTCGTGATCACTAACCTCAAGTGGATCCTTAATTCTATCTGCCAAACTTAGTATTTTCCTAGTCTATCCTTTTACTATCCAACTAACTGTCCCACACCTTTTCCTCTCTTCTCTTACCATTCTCCTCTCCCCACTCTTGGCTAATAATCTTGCTTCTTATTTCATTAGGAGAATAAAATCAATCAAAGGAGAAATTCCACTGGCTCATTTCACCATATTTTCCTACCTGTTGTGTCTAGGCCTTATGTATGTACTCTGCCTTTGCTGCTGTTGCTGTGGATGAACCCTCAATTCTATCCTTCCACCTGTGCACTGAATCCCATCTCTTCTCACTAACTGAAGGACTTTACTCCAGCAATCAACTTCTCAGTACAGGAGCCAGACCCTCTTAAAACACAGGCCAGAAAATATAACTCCTCCATTTTAAACTATGCAAGATTTTCCCATCTCACTCCAAGTACAAGCCAAAGTTCCCACAATGGACTACAAGGCCCTCCCAATCAGGCCTCGTTTTCCCTCTGCCCTCATTGTCTGTTATTATCTTCTCTAATCTCATTCCTTTCCAGGCACACTGGACTCCTTGGTGCTCCTCCAACATGTGAGGCACACTGCCTCTTTAGATTTCGCGTTGCTATTTCTTCTGCCTAGAGTACTTTCTCTGATGTCTTTTAGGTCTTTAGCTTTAGTTCTCTGCTCAAATATCACTCACGCAGTGTGGCCACCTCCTATAACCCTCTTTAAAATAGCAACCTCTTTCTTCTGACAATGCTGAGTTTTACAGGAACCCTGAGAGCCCAGAAAACAGTGATGGTTAAGAAATCCCCCCTCCTTTTGTGTTCTGGGAAGTAGCTTACTGCAAAGAACCACCCTTCACCATATGACTTAGATAATACTAAGGATGCCCCCCTTGTTTACCTATGACAAGGCCAGACACAGATCCATCAAATTCCGGTTCTTTGCCTCTTAAATGATTAGATGGTCTGTTTGTACTCACTGACCAATCCGGACAAAATACCTGACTTGACCAAAGTTTAGGTAAGTTTCTCTCCTTCCATCAGGTCCCTGAACTTTGACCCACCCTCAGGTGAGCCAGCATGCAACATTCCGATTTACTTTACTGCCCCTCCCAAGATGAGGCTGTGCACTGGGAAAGACATTCCCTGAGTATTGTCATTCCACCACACACCCACTCCCTCACACTCTGTCATTTCTGGTTTTGTTTACTCTTCCCTATAAAAGAAAAGCCCTTTTCTGCCTGACCTTTGAGATGCATGCAGCAGAAGTCACCACCATCTGATGTACTATGCATTTTACTTGTTTGTTTGTATTCTGTCTCTCCTCCCTAGAGTCGAAGCTATATAAAGAAAAAGAATGTTTACCTGCTTTGGTCCCTGCTATATTCCCAGAAACTAGAAGTATGCCTGGAACAAATAAAATATTTAATAAATATTTATTGAATGAAGAAATTAATGGATAACAAATACACTTCTATCTATAGCACATATTTTATAATTACTTTCTCATTGTTTTTTAAATAAAATAAATAAAACATAACAAATAATGTTGAAACCCTATACATACTCTCTCGACGATTCTATTTCCATTCTCTCCATCCCTCTTCTAATCTCTTTCTCAGAAGAAATCACTAAGAGTGAACATTTCCATTTGGCTTTTTAAAGTCTTTACAATGTGCAATCATGAACATTTTATGATATATTCATGTGATTTTAAATATGTGCAAGTAATACATAATTTATATATATATATATATATAATCTTATGTCTTTCTCTTTTTCCTCAATACTAGGTTTTTGACATCGAATCATAACAAATAAATGAATAAATACATACATACACGTATTCCTACTGGGTCTGTTTTTCTGGAGAACCCTAGGTGATGTATGGGGCATGCATAATTTCAAATTTAATAGATACTCTTAAATTGGACTCTGAGGTGTAACCAATGAACTAATTTACCCTGCCTACAGCAGTAAGTGAGATATATGGTATTTTTGACAAGCTGTTCTATATGAAATTGTTCATTGGTGATTTCATTTACACTTCTGTGATTACCAGATAAGATGAGCATCTTTTCATACGAATATTGGCAATTCAGCTTTCCTTTCAGGGAATTGACTTCACTCTTTTAGCTCTTTTCTTTTCCCACACTATTGTTCTTTTGGTGTTTTTGAGAAATTGTTTATATATCTTGGATATTAATTATTTTTCTGTTATTTGTGTTGCAAATAATCTCTCATAGTCTGTACATGTTTTTTAACATTTTTTTCTTATAAAAATGTAATATGGTTTGGTTAATTGTAAAAAATCTATTTCTCTTTTTTGTATGTTGTTTGTAGTGTTTAAAAATCCTTCCCTAACTTTAAATCATGAAGATAATCTATCATAACATTTCTAATACCTTTCAAGTTTTGTTTCTCACATTTATCTTTAAAATCCATTTGTAATTTATTTCTTGTGTAGTAAGGATTAGGAATACAATTATAAAATTTTTTCATATTGCAACTACTTGTCCCAAAACTATTTATTGAATAGTCCACTTTTTCTACTCTAGTTTGTAAAGCCAACACACTCACAAGCTATACACTTTTATTAGCATAAAGACTTTCTATTTTCTTCAATTTTAACATCTATCTTTGCACGAATACAACTTTAAAATAAGTTTTCGAAGTTGATATAAGTTTTCCCCCTTTGTTCTTATTTTCAGAAGTGTTTTGCTTATTCTTGGACCCTTACTCTTAGATGTGATTCTTGGAATCAGTTTTTCAACGTCCATCAAAATACATATATGTTGAATTTCTTTGGTAGGCTTTCTGATGTCCAGTCATACTTGCCTTGATTGTATGAAGGCATTTTTTAAAGTGTTAGATTTGATTTGCTAGTATTTCATTTATGATCTTTACATTTATGTTCATAAGTGATTTTGGACTCAAATTTTCTTTTCTTGTGCTCTCTGATCAGATCTTATTTTGAGACCCAGATTATACTTCACTTGTGAAATGATTTAGGTAGTTTTCCTTCCTTTTCTTGTACCTGAAATATTTTAGTAAGATTGTGTTTGTATATTTCCTAATTAATGTATAGAATTGACCTGTGAAAGCTTCTAAGCCTGGTAATTGTGTGGAGAGGAGGAAGGGGAGGACTTTTTGACAATTAATTCAATGTCTTTAATTATTACTGGTTCTTTACAGACTTCAATTTCTTCTTGAGTCAATAATGGAAATCTATCTTTTTCTAGAAAACTATTCACTTTATCTAAGTTTGCCAATGTACTGGAATAAAGATTTTTGAAATTTTTTTCTTTTGTGATGTCAATCTTTCCTCTACGAACATTTATGTCTACTTTAATTTTATTCCTAATATTGTATATTTTAAACATCAAATAATATTGCTAGGGAATTGTATGGTTTACATTTTTTATTTAGTCAACCATCTGAACTGGATTTATGGTTTTTCAAAATTTTGTTAGTTTGTGCTCTTATCATCAGTTTATTACCTTTTCCTTTACTTTTCATCAATTACCTGTGTTCCACTTTTTATCAATTTGCTCTTTTTCCTTTTCTAACATCCTGAGTTTATAACTTAGTTTATTGTTTAGTGTATCATTAACAAATAAGAATATGTTTCTACTATAATGGGATATAGATGTTCTGAAAAAAAAGAAAACCCATTGCTTTCTGTAAAATAATGCACTTAAACTGTTTTAAGTAAAAAAAAATTGGGAAAAGGGGAGACAACAAAAAACCCATGAGACTTTGTAACCAGTGCGCTAACAGCTAATAAAAATGCCAACATAGATAAAAAGCCATGCTAAAATCCTGATAAAAATAAATACTATGGTAAATATAGAAACTAATTTTTAAAACTGTAAAGATAGCTTGATGACAGAGTTTGTAAGAAAGAGTGGAAGGTAGCTGAGTTATGGAATAAGAAAGATCAAATGCACAAAAGATCTGGAAGAACAACATCATAAACACCTATAAGATAGATCTCATAGCCTAATTAAGCCAAGAAAAATGTAAAGAGAAGGAGTATTTTATACACACTACCTTCTTCCAAAGTGTATTGTATTACTCTAGGCTATAGTGCTTTGTTGTTAGAAAGTGGTATAAAGTATTAATATGTTATGAAAACTACTGTATGTACTAACATGACTTCTTCACTAAAATAAAAATATTTCCTTATTCACTAACCCCGTATAATCTAAATCACACTACCCAAATGTGTTCAAGAAGAACAGTCTATGCTTTTCTTGAAATTTAACTCTAAATAGTCCCTATTTTGCATTAAATTTTCATTATTTTATGGGTTATTTAGGAGTATATATTTTAGGGTGCAAAGATTTGATTCTTACATTATATTTTTATTGTTAATTTCTAATTTTATTGCAATTTATTAAAATAAGATGGTCTGCATGACATTGATGTTTCAGTACTTTCTAAGGCATACTTGGAAGGCTAATAGTGGCCAATGTATATTGTATAAATACATACACACACATAAACATACACAGACATAGTAATACATATACATATTTCACTTATGCTTAAAGAGGAAATATATTTTCTATATGTTAGGTGTAACATATATATAATAAATATACATATATAGGTTATATATACATATATAGGATATATATATATGTAAATAATTTCACAAATATATCCCATCAAGCCTTTTAATTCTATGCCTCATTTTTCTAACTCCCTTTTAATATTTCCCATATATCTATATAATTGTGCTGAATATTTTGTGGTTTCCTGACAGTCATTTTTTAAATTTCAACAATTCTCTTCTTAGCTGCGTATAGTCTGTTTTGCATTCCTAATATTTCCCTTTTGTCTTTTCAAAATATTATTTTCTCATTTCATAATCTCTCATTCTTTTTATAGTTAGTTCCCTTGAAATATCTTAATACATCTATTTTAACTCCCTTTCAGTGTGTTCTATTATCTCTAAATCCTTGGGATGAATTTCCTCTTTTCCTTCCCAACTCTAAGTTAACCATCTCTCACTGTGATTTTCTTCTCCCTAATGCACTTTGTACTTTTCTTTAAATCTGCCCAGGTTCAGTTGTAATTCTAGATCTTTTGTTTTTACTATTAGGTGTTGATTTAGGAGTCTGTACATAGCAGGTAGTGTAAATGTCGTCCTAGCTTCCACAGGATCAGGTTTCTGTTTTCTGAAGGCTGCTTCTGTTTTCATTTATTGCCTGGTACTGGTGGCTCATTTCTGACTACGACTGCTTCAAGGATGTCAGGAACTCAGTTCAACTTTATACCAGGATCCTTCTCTTCTCCTGACTTAGCTGGAAATGGATTGCCTATATTAAGACTTCCTCTGCAGTCCAGCCAAATGATGGCTATTATCCTTTCTTTCATCTTTTATATTTCATATCTATGTACCTAAACTTGACCAGGAGTTAGGGTAGATGTCATCTTTACTTCCTATCGCTTTTAATTCTAGACAATTTCTATGAATGCTTACTTCCTCATTCTATGAATACTTACTTTAAAACCTCCTGCTCCATTAAAGGACACGACCTCAGATGATAACACCTGATACTCTTCCTCGTAGTTGCCATCTTCTGAATTCAAGGTCATTCAACTTTATCTATTGATGACTTTGGCACTGGGCATACTGTGTTCCCCTCAAAACTCTTCTCTTGCCACAGATCTTGGTGGGTTCTCCAAGCATATTCATAATCCATCAGTTCTTCGATCTCTTCATTTCTTATGATCTTTTCTGTGTGTGTGTGTGTGTGTGTGTGTGTGTGTGTGCGCGCGCGCATGCACACATGAACTATGTGCACGGATAGTCGTGTTGGACTCTGTAAGTCCAAAATAGATTTCTTGAGTACCACTTCCAATCTGCTTCTCTCTCAGTCTTTCTCCATTTCAGTAAATGCCGTCAGCATTTGGTGGTCCATGAAAGTACAAGGAGTCACTCTTGAGTTCTCTCTCCCGCAACTTCATGTTCAGCTCGACCTGTCCTATGTTTTGTGCCTCCAAAATATCTTGCATCTTTTGACTGCTCTCCCTCTCCACTGCTATCCCGGCCACTATTCCGCCTCGCTTTGACTGTTACCATAACCTCTAAATTGATCCCTGTGCTTCCAGTCTTTGTTTCCACACTCCATTCTCCACATAGCACCCAAAAGAATACCATGATAAATACAGTCAGGCCTTTTCCCTCACTGAATTCTCCAAAGGTATTCATTTGCACATAAACTAAAATCCAAACTCTTAACATGCCCAAATCTCCATTCTATGTCTCTTATTAAAATCCCTTACCACTGTTTTCTTTGCTCATCTGCCCCTAACCACACTGGCCTTCTTCCTATTCCTCAAATTAGCCTATCACATACTCTTTGTGACCTTGTAAACTGTTGTTCCTTTTGCTTTAATAGGTTCACCTCAAGGTTTTCTGGATGAATGGCTTTTTCTTGGCATACATGTCTTAGCTCGAATGTCAGCTCCTCTGAGAATCATTCCCTGATCACACTTTTTAAATGACCTTCTTCCGATTATGTCCACACACACATATATGTGCGAATGCGCACGCACACACACACACACACACACACAGAGGCACTCCCTGTGACTTCAACTCCATTTTATTTTCTCCATAGCATTTATCTTACAGTATTATTTTTTGTTTGTTAACTGTTTATTCTGTAAGTTCATAAAAACTAGGAACTAAGAGTTGTGGAACTTCTTATTTTCCTTTCTGTCTCCAGCACCTAAAACAGTGCCTCACTCATGGTCAAGGCTGGCTATATTTCACAGGACAGGGGCTATTTGGGCTCTAACTTAAGTAGGTCTTTTCTTTTTTTTTTTTTTTTTTGAGAGGAAGATCAGCCCTGAGCTAACATCCATGCTAATCCTCCTCTTTTTGCTGAGGAAGACCGGCTCTGAGCTAACATCTATTGCCAATCCTCCTCCTTTTTTTTTCCCCCAAAGCCCCAGTAGATAGTTGTACGTCATAGTTGCACATCCTTCTAGTTGCTGTATGTGGGAACGTGGCCTCAGCATGGCCAGAGAAGTGGTGCGTCGATGCACGCCCGGGGTCCGAAACCATGCCGCCAATAGTGGAGTGCGTGCACTGAACTGCTAAGCCACGGGGCCAGCCCTAAGTAGGTCTTTTCTAAGTGAAAGATGAGAAGAGGACATTTTAAGCACATGCCCAGGGATATCTGTGCAAATAATTGATTATATCGTTTTCTAAGTGCCATTTTTTCTGAGACCAAGACTGAAGTCTGAATAGTAATAAACAGGGAAAACACAGCATTTCTTACTAAATGTTCTTGGCATTGTTGAAACTATTGATTGTACTACTCTAGAGCACTCGTTAGATTATGAATCATTTATCTTCAAATAAATTCCAAAACCTTCAATATTTTGGATTAAAGTGAATAGTCAAGGATGTCAGATTAGTTGAGGAGACGGAGTAAAATCTAGAGAGACTACATGAGTGCTGTGGTGTCCCAGGGTACTGCAATATTTATTAATGGTTATTAGATCAAGCTAAAAGAAAACAAAACTGCATACCCAAATTAAACATTTGATCTGTGCTATCGACTAACATGACTTTTTTTACAATTAAATACTACAACCGGAGTGTATTTGCCACAGATTTAATATCAAAAATATATACCAGAATATAATTTAATTCTATACATCTCCATAGAACCCATCACAAAATAATTTTACTCAAACTCAATTGATATTTGGAAGAAAAAGTGAAAACTGAAGACTGTTACTCAGACAATGCAATTAGATTTTACAGGAGCACAGATTTGCTCACCCTTGTGTTTGACGAGTGGCAAAGAAAACTGTTTGAATTATCCACATAGCAATATAGAATTAAATAGAATTAACGCCTCACAACTGCAAATGCCAACCGAGTTAAATTTGAAGAAAAATGGAGTGATCATAATTTTCAGATTCTACTGAGAGTTTAAGTCTAATGTAGTGCTTGATGAAAGATACTGGCTCTTTCATGGAAGCTGCAATATCTTATTCAAATTGCTCACTCCGAGCTTCAGTATCTCATTGTTAAAAGTAGAGAAAATAGCACTACTTCCCAGCGTTATTTTAAGATTTAGATGAAATAATACATGTAATGTTTTGCATGTGGTACCACTGGGGTTTGTTTCAATCAGCTTTTGCTGTGTAACAAATTACGCTGAAGCTTAGTGGCTCAAAATATCAATCATTTATGAAATCATGGTTCTGAGGGTCAGCAGTTTGGGCTGGGCTCAGCTGCATGATTCCTCTGCTGGTCTTGCACGGGTTCACTCATCTGGCTACATCAATTGGGAGACAACAGGGGCTGGTTTGTATAAGATAGCCTCACTCACACACTTGGTGGTTGTCAGGCTCTTGGCTGGGATGCTTTGTTTCTCTTCCATTGTGGCTTTTTCATCAAGCTAGCTCAGGCTTGTTCACATTGTGGCAGCATTCAAAAAAGGCTAGAATGGGAGCTACAAGGCCTTTTGAGGTTTAAGAGCAGAAGTAGCATGTTATTTCTGCCACATATTATGGGTCAAAGGAAATCATATTGCCAACACAGCTCAAAGAGGTGGGAAAAAGTCACCTCTTGATGGGAGAAGCTGAAAAGAAATTGTGACCATTTAATCTACCACCGTGACTTTAGTGAAATAATTTCAGTGGTATGATGGAGTAAAGAGGATAGGTTTTAATGGGTTGGAGAGTAAAATGGAGGTAAAGAAGTGGAAACTGCATATATAGATACTTTCAAGACATGTGTCTGTGAAGAGAAAGAGGATGAAATTGTGGGAGATGAAAGATACAGGGTCAAAGAAATTGTGGTTTTTTTTTTTGTGAGGAGATCAGCCCTGTGCTAACATCTGCTAATCTTCCTCTTTTTTTTGCTGAGAAAGACAGGCCCTGGGCTAACATCCGTGCCCATCTTCCTCTACTTTATATGGGACACCCCCACAGCATGACTTGATAAGCAGTGCGTTGGTGCGCGTCCGGGATCCGAACCGGCGAACCCCGGGCTGCCGCAAGGAGTGCACACACTTAACGGCTTGTGCCACCGAGCCGGCCCCGAAATTTTCTTTTAATGTTTGGATTAGAGACACAAAATAATGTTCACATGCTAAGGGGAAGTTTAGAAGCATGGAGGAGGTTTACAATAGAGAATAGAAAAAAACAGTAATGGAATAAAATTCTAGGAGGAATGGGCTCCAACACTGCACCAGAGGAAGGGGAACCTTCTTTGAAACCAAAGGGAAGGAGTTCAGTATAGTTGCTACTAGCATGAAAATATTTGTAGAAATCGCTGGCTATATTACAGGGGAGTCTTACTAAGTGGCTTTTCTTGGTGAAATAGGAACTATGCTGATGTGAAAGATGATTTTGAAGGTCATGAATTTGTAGTGATACAAATGTGCACTGAAGTGTAAGTAGCCATTTCAATGGAATCAGAGTTAGGAGTTTTCTGTATGATTGTGGATAAAGGGAAAGAGAACAAAAGAGTTTAGTGGTAATAAAAAAAAATAATGTAATGGGCAGACAATGAAGTATAGTTTTTATTGGTAAGTTTAAATGAAGATTGATTGAGGGAGTTGGATAGATTGGGAGAAATCAGTAAGATTTCAGAACTGTAAGTGGTAAGATATAGGAATATAAGAAAGCTAAAAGCGTAGAGAAGGATTTTGAAAACAGAGGACAGTGTGACCATACAGTGTGCCTGGGACAGTCCTGGTGTCATTCCTAACAGACCCCCCCAGTTTCATTCTCAAAAGCATCCTGGTTTGGACAATAAATTATATGGTCACTCATCATTTTTGATTTTAAGATTTGCAGGGGGCTGAGTATTTCTGGGTGTGAGAGCAATGAGAATGTTCCTCTGGGCTTCTTTTTATGATAGGAAATGTAATTGATCAAAGGCCCCAGCTGCTGCTTTGCCCTGAAATCTACCTAAAGTTTGTGCTGAGGCCACACTACCCATGCACTGCTCCCTGCCAATGACTGAATGATACTAAGGTGGACATGTTCCTGGGAGACAAAGGACTCCTTTGTTGGTCTACTTTGGTTCAAAGACTGCCTGATGGCTTTGCCTGGACTTCTTCAGAGTGTACCACAGTCTAGATTACTTTCACCCAACCTTCTCTCCCTCCCTTCTTTTCTAGCTGTCAGGAGATTTGACAGCTCTTCCAGCTTCCCCAGCTCCCTCCATATTCCCTTTCATAGGCATTTCCCCTAATAAAATATTTATATATTCAATCTTCTCTTAGTGTCTGCTTCTTGAAGGACCCAGGCTAAAATAAGTGGTACCCAGAATGGTCCAAAACAATAGACAGTAAGATGAGGATTTCTAACTGGTTTACATACCCTTTCATCTCCCCGCCACCCCACCCCACACTAAAGGCGAAGAGGATGCAATCTTCACCGGTACCATGGATAGTCCATAGCACAAAATAGTTACTCGATTACTAAATATTTCACCTGTGCTAACTTCGGAAAATATCTCAGCAGAGGTGGATGCTGTAGCAGGTGCAATGAAGCAGGCATTTGGAATATATGAGAGAAGGAGTGCCTACAAAGACAGAGGAATTGGCTGGTTAATGCTAAGCTGTGTTGACACTGTATACAGATAATGAGAGACTTAGAGCTGTTAACAATCAGTTAATAGCTAAGTGCAAGAACCGGAGGGCCTTAGTAGTAGCATATAAAGAAGCCGTCATCACCTGCAGCAGAAGGTAGCACCTGCAGACATAATCAAACAGCAGGCTGAAGAAGTAATTGTGAGAGTTGCAGAGCTCCAGAGACACCAAAGCAGGTCTGTTATGTGAAGGTCAGGGCCCTGGTAAGGAAAACCTAGTATCCTGAAAACTTGAAGGGGCACATCTAGATGGCTATTCTGAGTATAGTGATTCTACAGCCCTCCCACACTCCACACACACAGACACACTAGGCGTGTGTACATGCCCTACCCTTCCCATGTAATAGTTAGCGCTTTTGCTGTAATTCAAAAGGCTGTAGAAGCCTTTCTCCCCCAAGGCAATTGGTGACCCTTTAGGAATTTCTCCAATCTACTCTCCTGGCCACCAGGCTTATAAATAGTGTCAAATTCCAGTATAATCTGGCTGTGGACAAGCTGGGACTGATAAGGGAGTTAAGAGATTATATGCTTAAAAAAATTGCAAGAATTATCCAGCATATACCCACAGGGACCAGGGGAGTACTACGGGGATTGAGTTTTGAGGGTGCTTGATGGGGTCAGAAGTAAGGCTGGATAAGCAAGAATTCATTGACTTGGGTACATTTTCTTGGGGCATGAGATTTAATATTCTAGCAAGGATTCCATGGAATAGCACAAATGCGTTGTTAGGATGGCTCTTAGAGACCTTGAAAAAATGGCCAATGTTCGGCAAAGGAGACATGGAAACATTCCCCTGGAAGACAGCAAAGAGAAAATAAAGAGGATTAGGGAAGTGGATATCCTGAAATGGATATTTTAAGGCCCAAACCCCACAACAGAATTATATTCCCTGAGAGGAGCCAGAGTACATACCATTCACCAAGGTCACCTGGATTGTACTGGTGACGGGGGCACAAGCATCACTGAGAATTTCAGTGGTGGCTCTCCTCTTTAAGCTGGGGTTAATATTAAGAAAGACGCTTGTAGAGCAGGACTCATTAATGGCCATGGTGATGATGGAGCCATGATATAATAGAGGCTAGGTGGTAGTACTTGACTACGAGAAGTCAAAAGGCCACACTTACCAGAATGACCAGCCAGATTGGAGGAGCAACTGAAAGAGTTTGACCCACAGGGAGCTGTAGAGGTTGTTAACAGAGCGTGGTGTAACTAGTGGCAAAATAGAGAGTGGACAACCAGGGTTCTGCATAACATTTACAGCCAGGAAAAGGAAAGAATGGTGGAGCAGAAGGCTCAGTAAAGTCACCCCAATAAAAAGCCACAATCTCTTTTTGAGTTCCCAGACCTGAGCTGATTTTCAGTTCTAGAATTCGTTGACTGAAGAGGTATGTGAGTCTCTAAGGGGAAGGACGCCATAACTCCATAGCAATTTTATGCTGTGACAATTCCCCCAGTCCTTGCCCAAAGTGATCTATGGCAATTTACTCAAGTGACTGATAAAATGGGAATAACTAGACACTCCAAAAACTATTAGACACAGAATGTGAGTTGATTTTGATACCCAGAGGCCCAAAGAATCATTGCAGTTCCCCTGTGGGATAGGGCCCTGTGGAGACCAAGTAATAAATAGAGTCCTGGCTAAAGTCTGGTTCACAGTGGGCCCGGTGGTCGTTTGCCCAGATGCTAAAAGTGTATAATTAGAATGGATATACTTGTCATTTGGAGTAGTCTACACCTTAAGTCCTTGGCTTGGAGTAAAAGACATAGTGCAGAAGCCCAAGTAGAACCACTGAAAATGCTCCCCATTCACCCCAGACAAGATATTAAATTTAAAAAGATGTGCATATTGTATTGGTGGTATGGATTATGGCAATTATTAAGCCTAAAAGATATTGAGGTGGTGGTCCATATCATATCCACAATTAATTCACCAAGCTGTCCCCTATGGAAACTTAACGGATCCTGGAGAATGACTGTAGACTACAAAAGACTTAAGCAAGTATGAGCCCTGATTATAGATGCTTAGTAGCTGCCATATATAATATCACTATTAGAGCATATTAATAAGGCCTGAGGTACATGGCAGTGACCAATGGCCTGGGCACATGTTTGTAAGCCTGGAAGAAGAAAGCTGGATACATAAGGCAAGGAGTTTAGAGGCAGAGGCATGTGGATGGACATATGGGACTGAGGACAAAGTGGGAAGATGTTTGTATCACAAGTCAACACCCACCAGAAAGCATCTACCTTGGAAGAAGCACTGTACAAGAAAGTTGACAAAATAGCTCAGCCAGTTGACCTTAGTCAGCCTTCATCATTGGGAATTCCCAAACTGGCACAATGGGCACATGAACAGAGTATCTATGGTGGCAGAGATGAAGGCTACGTGTTGGCCCAACAGCATATACTCCCGCTTAAGGAGGGTGATCTAGTTACTGCTGCCGCTCAGTATCAAAATTGTCAGCAACAGAGATCAATACTGAGCCCCCAGTATAGCAGTATTCCTGGAAGTTACCTACTGGCCAAGTTGGCTATATTGGGCTTTGTCATCCTGGAAGGGCCTGTAGTTGATCCTCACAGGGATAGATAATAGTTCAGGCACAAGTTTGCCTTTCCTGCTTGCAGAGCCTCAGCCAGCACCACTATCTGTGGGCTTATGGAATTCCTGATCCATAGGCCTGAGATCTCACACAGCATAGCATCTGACCAGACTACTCTCTTACAGCAAAGGAGGTGCAGGAGTGGGCCAATGACCACTGGGTCCACTGCTCATATGACATACCACATCATGCAGAGGCAACTGGTCTCAAAGAACACTGGAGCAGCCTTCTAAAGGTACAACTGAAGTGTCAGCTTAGAAGAAACACTCTGAAAATAGAGAGCAAACCTTGACGGTATAGTGTATTTGTTAAATCACAGACCTCTTTATGGTGCTGTACCCCAATATTAATGATACATGAATTTGGGAACCTAGAGTTGGAAGCAAGAGTGACCCCAATTAACTTCACTGCTAATGACCCACTGAGAGACTTATGTTTTTTGTCCCCTCTACTCCAGGCTCTGCAAGGCTGGAGGTCCTATTTCCCAAGGGAGCACACTCTTTCCAGGGGACACAGCAAGGTTCCCAATGAACTACAAGTCAGAGCTGATTCCAGGGCACTTTGGATTCCTTATGCCCAGTGACCCGAAGGTGAGATGAGGAGTCACCATCCTGGCAAGGGTAATAAATATTGGTGTTGTGGAGGAGGCAGGGCAGCTTTTACACAATGGCGGCATGGAAAAATGATGTGTGATCCACATGGGTACCTCCTGTTACACCCTTGCCCCATAGTAACTGTGAATGGAGAAGTACAGCAATCCCAGACAGAGAAGGTCTCAAATCACCCAAGAATGAAGGTTTGGGTCACACCACCAGATAGGGATCAAGACCTGCTGAGGAGACAGCTGAGGGCAAGGTGAATTCAGAATGGATAGTGGAGCAGGTAGAGGATGAGTACCTGATGTGTCCCCAAAATTAATTGCAATAACCGGAATTGTAGTCCATCCCACTAACCACCTTCTTCTGAGGCTTTCTTCATGAAGAAATGTCTATAGGAGCTACACAGAAGCTTCTCCACAAAACCGTGTGGAGAAGTAGATCTGCATGGCCCAAGAATGGATGGTGGCAGCCATAAGAATGCTCCTGACAGACCTTTTACTACAGGGGGCATAATCATCCAAGGGCCTCAGCTGCTGCACTCTGAAATCCGTCCTTGTATTTGTGTCCAAGGTCCACTCCCCATAGACTTCACCTACTGTTCGAACACTAAGGAAGATACTAAGGCAGACTCATTCCTGGAAGATATGGGACTCCAGTGTTAGCTGACTTGGGTTTCGAGGAATACCCCATGGCTTTGCCAAACCTTTATTAGAATGCACTGCAGTCTAAGCCACTTTCACCCCACGTTCGTTCCATCTATCTTTCAATTGAGGTCAGACTTGGCATGGTAATTTGACGGCTTTCTCAGCCTTCCCATCCCCTCCATATTTACTTTCACACAGCATTTCCTCTAATAAAACTCTTGCAGGAGGCCAGCCTGGTGGCGTAGCGGTTAAGTGCGCACGCTCCACTTCAGTGGCCTGGGGTTTGCAGGTTTGGATCCTGGGCGTGCACGGACACACCGCTTGTCAAGCCATGCTGTGGCGGCATCCCGTATAAAGTAGAGGTAGATAGGCACAGATGTTAGCCAAGGGCCAGTCTTCCTCGGCAAAAAGAAGAGGATTGGCATCAGATGTTAGCTCAGGGCTGATCTTCCTCACCAAAAAAAAAAAAAAAAAAACCAACTCTTGCAAATTTTATCCATATTAGTATCTGTTTTTTTTTGAAAATCCAGACTAACAGAATGGATGACTAAAAAGAAATCAATATTA
Organism: Rhinoceros unicornis; assembly: GCA_028646465.1. Lineage (NCBI taxonomy): Eukaryota > Metazoa > Chordata > Mammalia > Perissodactyla > Rhinocerotidae > Rhinoceros > Rhinoceros unicornis. The sequence goes on along the minus strand of CM053558.1, from coordinate 8,159,395 downwards.
CGAACTTGGGAGTGGATGGCTGAAATGGAATGGGGTCACTGGAGTTTAGGAGGCGGAGAAACTGAAGTACTAGGTTTTGGAGTGGGTCATCCAAGTTTGATATTAACAATCCTGTAAATGATGGAACTAGAGACAGTTGTAAAGTAAGTAATTCGGTACTAAAGTTTTCAATGAATATAAAAGGGCTTTCCTGGAGTATGTCTGCAAATAACTAAATCACAGAGGCTAAAATGTAGTGTAGCAAAGAGAATGAACTCCAATGACAATGTTTTACACAAAGAAAAAGAATATTGGGCCTGAAATTAGCAAGGGGAAGTGAAAATATTGCTGACAAGCTGCAGGACCTTGTAAAATGAGGAATCTTTGAGGAACTGCAGGGAAGTTTGAATCCCCAAGGGAGAGCCAGATAGCTGTTATTATAAAGAGATAAAAAAAGCATTCTGTGTGTAAGTGTGTGTGTGTGTGTGTGTGTGTGTGTGCATATTTATGTATATATGTACAGAATATATATACAGACTATATATATTTACAGAATATGCAAACATAATATATATTTTAAAATATATATTATAAACTGAATATATATACAAAATACATATGCAGGATATATATGTAGTATATATATATAAATATACAAGACAATATAGAGAGATTATATATAGTTTACGTATGATATATAAATATATATATATCTATACATCTATATCTAATTCTATATCTACTCATCTACCTATATTAGTGCAGTGCAGTGTAGTATAACGTAAAAGGCAATTTGCTTACCAAGGAACACATATTGCAGTGATCCAGTTAGAAAAATTTGGTGGTGATGTTGGCAATGAATATAGAAGAATAATAAAAGGCAAAGCAAGACGGGGTAAGATTATGGAAAAAGTTAGGTGAACAGAGGGTAGTATAAAAGGGTGCTAGAGGTAAGTGATTTATGTAGCTTTATGGTTCCAAAGAAATTATAGCGTTGTTCCTGGGTTAACAGACACTGACACTTTAGGATTGGTATATTTTACCATTTGCTCCAGAGTTAGCCATCCTTGGCCTTTGCTTGGGATTTCAAATTGGACAGGGAAAAACCATATTTTGCACTATGAAATATCAAGGATGTCTTTATTTCTGCTAGAATTAATTAAATTCTCCTAATTTATTTGTATTTCTCCACATTCAACATTTTGTTTAGCTTCTTCATCTGACTCATAGGACACAAACTCACCACATCTATCATGCCATACATTTGTACAGTGCTTTGCAAAACATTCACATTTAGTATCTCATTTGTGTTCACAAACAAGAGAACTTGAAAGAATTTCAAGAAATTGAAAGGATTGGTTTCCCATTTCAATGAAGAGGGAACTAAGACAGTTAGAACACACTGGACCTCTGACTCCAAGTCCTGTAGTTATTTTCACCAATATACAGGCACTGAATTCACTTTCTTAAACAAGCAAGTTAGGGCATAAAAGAAAGTTAGAAAATAGACAGAACCTCTGCTAATATTTCATAAATTATATAACAAATGATATTGAAGTTGATTCTTTGAAAATAAGGATTAATTTATAAATATTTATGTGAAATAATACATTTAAAGCCCCAAGTTTCCAGTTCTGGCAGAGTAGCTTATATCATACTAATCCTCACAGAGTTAATAATTATTAACATTGTAAAATATTGTTTAAAATACTAGAAAATATTTTTTATCTTATACTTTTTGAAGGTCAGAAGTCTGAAATGGATCTCACTGGGTTAAAATCAAGGTGGGAGGGCTGGTTCCTTCTGGGGGCTCTAGAGGAGAACCCATTTCCTTGCCTTTTTCAGCTTCTAGAGACTGCTCACATTCCTTGACTCATGGCCTCCTTTCATCTTCAAAGCCAGCAATGGTGGGTCGAGTGTTTCCAAAGATGCTTTCTCTCTGGTTATGACTCCTTCATCTTCTTCTTCCACGTGTCAGGACCCTTGTGGGTACATTGGGCCCACCAGGATGATCTCATCTCAGTCAGCTGATTAACAACCGTAACTCCATCTGTATCCTTACTTCTTCTTTGCCATATTCCAGGTTCCAGTGATTAGAATGTGAACATCTTTGCCTGACCGTTCTGCCTACCACACAAGGCCTATGAAAGTCAATAAAAGCAGGGAGAAAATGAAGAGAGTTCAACTTTTGAATGGAGGGAACTTAAGGGAATGAGATTCACATTTATATGGTTTTTAGTCTAAAGGCAAACTTCAGTCCATGCTACATAGGAAGACCATATGTGAAGCAGAAAGCTGCAGTTATATTGGCCTGAGCAGACAGAGGACAGAGGTTGGGGCTGCTAGAGTAGCTGCAAATTGAGTGGGGAAACCACAGGGGAGGGAGCCACAGAGTGGAGAGCCCCCAAATCTGCACATAAACTTGACTCAAATCCCTCTAATCCCTCAACTGCATTTGAATGAGGGATACCACAAAGTTACAATGGGAAGTCAGAAAGAACTAATCAGAGACTTCAGGTACATTCCACTGTAGGGGAGAGGGGAGAGAATTTGGATAGAGGGGAGACTATCTCCTAGGAGAAGCATTAGTATTCTTCAAAGAAAAAGGACAGAATCAATATTTCCTATAATATGCAATGTATCCGCAACCATATTCAGTTTCTAACTAAAAATCACTCCACTTGTGACTAAATAGGAAAAGAGTAAAGAAAAAGGCAGTTAATAGAAGCCAATACCTAGATGCCTGAGATGACAGAATTAGATGCAAGGGTTTTAAATTAAACTAATAAGGATATGTCCGAAGTGTTAAAACAGTGCCATAATGAGTGAAGAGAAAAGACACACTAATGACAAAATTAAAACCATAAAAAATGGAGAAAAAAGAGACCTGAACAAAAGTCACCTGAAATTACAAATTTACTGAAGGAGCTCAATAGAAAACTGGACACAGGAAAATAGAGGGTCAATTACTTGAAGGCAAATTAGTAGAACCTATTGCAGAATAGAAAGAAATTCATGATTGAAAAGAAATACACGGAGCCACAGTGACCCGTGGGAAAATGCCAAATCATGAACTTATGTAATTGAAGTCCCAGAAGGAAAGAAATGAGAGAGTTGAAGTAGAAAAATTATTTTTACAAATAATGGCTGAAGTTTTCCCAATTTGTTTAAAAATATCAACTTATAATTTCAAGAAACTAAGCAAACACCAAGCAGGATAAATTTAAATGTCACGAGAGCAAAAGAATTAAGCTGACATCAGACTTCTCAAAAACAGTAAGCAAGGCAACAATGTAGAAACATTTTCAACAATCTCAATGAAAGAGAGTGTGACCAAGGGTTATATATTTGTTTAAGCTGTCCTTCAATTATCAGGGCTTCAGAAAACCAGCTTTATACATGCAAGAACATGAGAGTATTCTTTAACCATAAACCCTTCTTGAGAGTGATCACTGGGAAAACTTCAGGAAAAAGGACTGATGATATATAACTCAAACAAAAGTGAAGTAGAGGGTAGAATACAAATTTACTAATCTTGACAAAGTATGTAAATTTGAATATGACAAATGCTATGACAAAGTAGCAGTCACAGACTGGCCAGACACAGGCCCCGCCCAGGAAACTAGGAGAAGGATTAGATCCTGCAGCCTTCACGGAGCATCTAAAGATCCCCAGTGCTACTTGTGATCTGAGGGGGAGGGTACTTGACAGGATTAGCCCATGAGAGAGTTGGGGAGCAGGACACACCTTAAGAAGTTCATCTGGTCCAGGCCTCTGCCTCCCATTCGCTCTTGGTGTTGTACATTCTATGGGTTTGAGCAAATGTATAATGACACGTATCCATCATTATGGTATTATACAAAATAGTTTCATTACCCTAAAAATCCCCTGTGCTCCACTTACTCATCCCTCCTTCCCTCTAAACCTCTGGCAACCACTGATGTTTTTACTGTCTCCATAGTTTTGCCTTTTCCAGAATGTCATAGATGGAATCATACAGTTTGTAGCCTTTTGACGTTGGCATCTTTTTTTTGTTTTGTTTTGGTGAGGAAGATTGGCCCTAAGCTAACATCTGTGCCAATCTTCCTCTACTTTGTATATGGGATGCTGCCACAGCATGGCTTGATGAGCAGTGTGTAGGTCTGCACCTGGGATCTGAACACAAAAACCCCAGGCCACCTAAGCTGAGTGTGCGAACTTAACCACTACGCCACCAGGCTGGCCCCCCACGTTGGCATCTTTTACTTAGTAATATGCATTTGAGGTTTCTTCATGTCTTTTAATGGCTTGATAGCTCATTCCTTTTTATCACTGAATAATATTCCACTGTATAGATTTATCACATTTTATTTATCGATTCACCTATTAAAGGATATCTACGTTGCTTCCAAGTTTTGGCAATCATGAATGAAGCTGCTATACCCATCATGTGCAGTTTTTTATATAAGTGTTCAACTCATTTGGATAAATACCAACGAGTGTGACTGCCGTATCATGTGGTAAGAGTGTGTTTATTTTGTAAGAAATTGCCAAGCTGTCTTCCAAAGCTATCAGCAGTGAATGATAATTCTGTTGTTCCACATCCTCATCAGCAATTCGTGTTGTCAGTGTTTCGGATGTTGGCCATTCTGATAGGTGTGTAGTGTGTGGAGAGAGAGGGAGAATCCCCGTCTGCCCTTTCCCTTAAGGTTCTTATGGCTGGCCAAATAATCAACAAGACAGGTTAGCAGGAGAAAATAATACCAATTTTAATAACATGTATACATGGGAGAAACTCAGAAATGAGCAACTCGTCCCTCTCTCTAAGCTGCTTGCTTAAGTATTGCAGCTAAAGGTGAGGAAAGTGTTGGGGGTGGGTAGTGGTCTGGGACTCCAGAGGGCAAGAAGACAACTCTTTTCAGGGTCATCTATAGATAATGTGGTCAGGGAGAGATAGAGTTTTTTGATAAAAGGGGCTTGGTGCCCCTCCCATTGTAACATCTATTCCACATTATCATTACAGCCATCATGATAATAACTCCTTCCTGAAACAGATTTCCCACCTTAAACTCTCTAGGCAGTTTGGGAGGGGAAACTCAAATATTATTCCTGAGTTTTCTGAGTCTTTATTGTCTTCAGCTCGAAATAATCCACATACCAGAGTGGTGCTTCCTGGGGTAACTTGCCCTGAGCACTATCAAGTGGTATCTAATTGTTGTTTTAATTTGCATTTCCCTGATGACATATGATGTGGAGCGTCTTTTCATATCCCTGCTCACTATCTGGATTTCTTTTTTGGTGAGGTGTCTGCTCAGATTCTTCATCGCTATTTAACAGTGTACTGGAGGTGCTAGTCCATGAAACTAGACAAGGAAAGAAAAATCGATTTGAGGCATTATAGCTGGTAAAGAAGTGAAGCTATCTCTATTTTCAGATGCTATGATAGCATATCTAAAAATGTCTAAAGATACAATGATAAAACTAATTGAAACAATAAAAGCATTCAGTAGGATGGAAGGACATAAAGTTAATGTACAGAAATTATTAGCTTTCATATATAAAAACAATTGCTAGTTAAGGGAAATAATAGTAGAGAAAATACTATTTATAATCGCATCAGAGAAGATTACATTCTTAGGAATAAAATGAACATGAGCAGTGCAAAACTTACATGAAGAAAACTTTAAAACACTCTTGAAAGACACACAAGTAGACTTGGACATGTTGAAAGATATGCCCCATTCTTGGATAGGAGAAATCAACATCCTAAAGATGTTCATTATCTCTGCTAATTTATAAATTTAACGTGATTCTAATAATAACACTTATTCACATTTAAATGGATCTTGAAAAGTTGATAACAAAGATAAGTCAATAATAATATTTATATAGAAAACAATCATGCAAGTAGAGCTAGGATAAAACAGAAGAGGAAAACTGCAAGGGGGAGTAGCCCTATCAGACATTAAAACATACTGCAAAATTCTCATTAAATAAAACAGAACAGTACTGACATACGAAAAAAAAGACCAGTGTGATAGAACAGAAATGCCAGAAATTGATCCAAATACATATGAAAAGTTAGTATGTGATTAATGTGGCATCTCAAAACACTGGGGCATAGGTGGGCTTCCAAAAATGGTGTGGGGAAAATTGGCTAATGATTTTGGAAAAGATAAAATCATATCTATCTCACACCAAAATCAAGAATAAACTCCATATTGGTTAGTTATCTAAATGTAAAAAATTGAATGATACCAGTACTGAAGGAAAACAGGGGTGAATTTCTGTTTATCCTATGTATATAGCTGGCCTTCTAACTATGGCTCAAAATCCGGTGTCAATAAGAAAAAATATTGATAACTTTGGCTACACAAATTAAAAAAAAAACTGTTTCATATAAAAAAAATTACACCATAAATAAATCAAAAGGTAACTGCTAGAGTGGGAGTAAATCTTTGCACCATATGTCACATATAAAAAGTTAATATCCCTAATACATAAGAACTTCTAAAAATTGAGGGGAAAAAAACCCCAAAATAGTGATTGAAAAACGGAGAAAAGATGGGCAAAAAAATTCACAAAAGCAGATTTAAAAGTGGCCCTAAAACATATGAGAGGATGTTCATTCTCACTCACATTTGGAGAGGGGCAAATTAAAACAGTGCTAAGAAACTATTTCTCACCTATCAGATCGGCAAAAATTAAAAAGAATGACGACACAATGTTAGTAAGGCTGTAGTAAAATGGAGATCCTCAAACACTGCTGGTTAGCAAGCAAACTTGGAAAATTCCTTGAGAGGGGAATTTGGTAATACCTAACAAAGGTACAGATGTACATACTATTTGACATAGCAATTCTACTTCAGGGAATTTTTCATAAAGATACATCTCCAACAATAAAAAAAAAATGTGCACAAGGATATTCATGACAGCATTATTTGTAATTACAATACCCTGAAAACAACCTAAGTTCCCACACAGATGACAGTAATTGGATAAACCATGGTAATCCACACATTGCAATACTATGCAGCTATAAAAAAAGAACAAGAATGACTTCTGTAAAGAGATAAGAAGTGATTTCCAAAATATATTCTTAAATAAAAATAAAAATGTGCAAAATACTATCTATAATATGCTATATTTTGTATAAGAAAGGTGAATAAGAAAATTGTACACACACATATGCACACACACACATATTCACTTGACAAAAAGAAAGACAGGAAGAATAAACCAAAACTAATGAGATAATTTATATAGAGGAAATGGGTCAAAACATATGAACAATGTTGGGGCAATTAGAATGCGAAAGAAGGAATGGGAAATGACTTTTCTCTAATTACAATTTTTTGTATAGTACTGACTTTTAAAACTTGGTTAATATTTCTTACACACAATAATAATGACATTGATAATAAAAATCCACAAAGATGGGAATTGGGACTTAGAATGAAATACAAACAGAATCAAATAAGCATAGTTGTGTTATAAGTGGATCATGTAACCATAATGAAAGGGGGATAAGAACTAACCTTCATAACTTTGGGAAAAAATACTATGACGATATTTCTAGGGATAAACACAAAAATAACCACACGCAAACATTGTACTGTTTTTAAGAAGTTTGTTTTTCATAGGAGTATATGTTATCAATTTTCAAACTACTTTAAATGTATTCTAGAATTGAGCAAATAAATAAAAATATTGTGTACAAAGAGTGATACATTTTTCACTGTCAAAGAAAGGAATTATAAATAAAGAAAGAAGGATGACTCAAATGAATTCTGTGATATTTGAGTAGAATTGGTGGTTTCAGTATGACCTCATGGTGTTTGATAAATATACAGAGAGATATAGAAATTGACAGACATGTATGCATAAATACATACATATCCTGCTTTTGACCATTGAGACAGCCTAGTAACAATGACACCCAAGTACCAATGAACACAATTAGCACCCAGGTCTTGGGTTCTAATTACCATTAACCAGCAAAAGGAATCAGGGATTACTGGTTGATTCCAGAGCTTGGGCAGGCAAAGTAAAACAGGAGCCTGAAACATCTTGCAGTACCAAATAATAAGGAAGCGGACAAAAAATGATGAGGACATGTGAAAAGGACACAGGAGCCAACTTGAAGGGGTTCTCAATGGCCAAATCTGGGACAATGTAAGCAATGAAATACATAATGACAGTAAGCAATTATATTCCATAAAAGAAAACAAAACTCCTTAAGTTCCTACAGATATAGTAAATAAATAATTTGATATATAAATGGAGGAGAAAGGAAAGCTCTTCCTTACACTGTAACTCAAGTTAAAACTTTTATTTATTTTAAAAATTTATTTTATAAAAATAAAAATAATGATGGAAATAAAAAAATTATCATTCACAAGCACTACTACTAATTGTTTCAGGCAAGAATCATCAAAGGATGCTAAAATTGGTAGGCAATGTACGATGAGGAACAAGATGATTATATAGGCTCAGAGTATCTGCCCCAAGATGCCTATTAATTGTAAAGTTAAAAATAGGAACTTTATGGTGGAAAAACCTAGCAGACACTATCTTAACCAAATAACCAAAGTTAACATTACCACTAATGGGATAAATCAACATCATGTGCTTCCTGATATGATGTACTGAGAAAGACATAACATCACTTCCGTGGTACGCCTGCCAAGAATTCATAAGATGAATAAAATCATGAGGAAGCCTCATATAAACCCAAAATGTGGGGCTTTCTACAAAATAGCTGGCTGGTATTCTTCAAATATGCCAAGGTCATTAAATACAGATAAAGCCTAAGGACCTATTTAAGAAAAAGGAAAACTAAGGAGCCATGAAAACTAAATACAATGTCTGATCCTGGATTGAATATTGGACTAGAAAAATAAGATACTAGCAGGAAAATTGGTGAACTTTGAATAATGTTTGTAGATTTTATTATAGCATTGTAACAATGGTAGTTTTCTGATTTTGATTACTATACTATGATTTTGCAAGATGTGAGCATAGAAGAATCTGGGTGATGTGTACATAGTTAAACTTTGGACTATGATTACAATATTTTTGTAAGTCTAAAAAATTAAAATTAAAAGAATTATATATTTAACTAACCCAAGGAAGGCAGGCCAGGAAAACAGAGGAACAAAAAGCATATGTGACAAGCAGAAAACAAATAGTAAAGTGGTAGACCAAAGTCTAATCATATCCATATATATTAAATGTAAATGGACTTTACACTCCAATTAAAATTCAGAGACTATCAGACTGGATAAAAGGACAATATCCAACTATATGTTTTTACAACAGATGGACTTTAAATATAAAAACACAGGTCAAAAGTAAAATATATTTAAAAAGATGTACCATGCAAAAAGTAAGAACAAGAAAACTGGAGTGATTATATTCATATAAGACAAAGCAGACTTCGAGACAAACTGACCTTTATAGAACCCCACGCCAAACAATAGCAGAATGAGCACAGTTCAAGTGCGCATGAACTATTCACCAAGATAGACCATATGATGAGCCATAACATAAGTATGAATAAATTTCAGAGTATTACAATGATATAGTCTATGTCCTCTGACCATAACAGCATAAAATTAAAAATCAATAATAATAATATATCTAAAAAAATCCTGAAATAACTGCACATTAACAAAAAAACACTTTGAAATAACTCTTTGGTCAAAGAACAAATTAAAAGAGATATTAGAAAATACATTACACTGAATAAAAAGGAAAATACAACATTAAAATGTATGGGTGTAGCTAAAGCAATGACTAGAGAGAAATTTGTTAGTTTGAATGTTTGTATTAGAAACAAATCAAAAATCTAGATTTTCACCATAAGAATTCAGATAAAGTAGATCACATAAATCCAAAGTAGAAGGAAGGATATAATGAGGTAAAAAGAAGTAAAAAAAAAATTAACAAAATTTGTTTCCTTGAGAAGATCAATAAAATTGATAACCACCTAGTAAGATTCATTAAGAAAAATAAAGAAAGAAAACAGAAATTTCCAACATCCAGAATGAATGAGGGGATATCACTATATATTCTACATGTATTAAAAGTATAATAAAGAAATATTATAAGCAAGTTTATGCCAATTATTTTGACAACTTAGATGAAATGAAAACATTTCTTGAAAACACACAAATTATCAAAACTGTTAAAAATGACAGAAAACCTGAATACCTCTATATCTATTAAATAAATGGCGTCATTTGTTCAAAACCTTCCCACAAAGAATACAACAGGCCCAGATGGTTTCACTATTGAATTCTAACAGATAATGCAGAAATAGTACATCTTATACAAACACATTCAGAAAATAGAGGACAAAATACTTGCCAACTCATTTTACAAGGCCAGTATAACCCTGACATCAAAACCAAAGAAAAAATTACAGTAAAAGAAAATTACCAAGCAATATCAACTGAATATAGATGCAAAAATGACAAACAAATCACACCCAGAAATACATTAAAATAATAGTATTTTATTACCAAATATGGTTTATCCCCACGCATTCACAGTTGGTTTTATGTTAAAAAAAATCAACGTGATTAACTCTATTAGAAGAATAAAGGACAAAGTCATTTGATCATCTACATATATGCGAAAAATAGAATTTTACTAAATTCAATTTTGTTCATGACAAAAACGTCCAGCACACTAGGAATAGAAAAGGAATTAACTCAGGTTGATAAATAGCTTCTACAAATGACAAACAAAAAACTACAGTTGCAATCATTCTTTTTTTTATTGAGGTAAAATCGGTATATACTATATTAATTTCAAATGTTAAAGATAATTTGATATTTGTATACACTACAAAGTGACCACCACAATAAGTAGTTACCATCTGTCACCATACAATTGAGCCCCTTCACCCATTTGACCCAGCCCTGAACCCCCTTCCCCACTGATAACCACCTATCTATTCTCTGTATCTATGAGTTTTGTTTTGTTTTGTTGGTTCATTTGTTTTGTTTTTTAGAGTCCACATATAAGTGAAGTCATATGATATTTGTCTTCCTTTGTCTGACTTATTTCACTTAGCATAATACCCACAAGGTCCATCCATGTTGTTGCAAATTGCAAGATTTTCTTCTCTTTTATGGCTGAGTAGTATTCCATTGTAAACATACACCACATCTTCTTTATTCATTCATCCACCAATGGACACTTAGGTTGTTTTCATAGCTTGTCTATTGTAAATAATGCTGCAGTGAACATAGGGGTGCACATATCTTTTCAAATTAGTGTTTTCATTTTCTTCAGATAAATACCCAGAAGTAGAATAGCTGGATCATATGGTAGTTCTATTTTTAATTTTTTTATTAACCTCTATACTGTTTTCTATAGTTGCTGCACCAATTTACATTCCCACCAACCAGTGCACAAAGGTTCACTTTTTTCCACAACCTCTCCAACGCTTGTTATTTCTTGTCTTTTTCTTTTTTTTTTGTGAGGAGGACCAGCCCTGAGCTAACATCTGCCAATCCTCCCCTTTTTTTGCTGAGGAAGACTGGCCCTGGGCTATCATCCGTGCCCATCTTCCTCCACTTTATATGTGACGCCGCCACAGCATGGCCTGACAAGCAGTGCGTCAGTGCACGCCCGGGATCCGAACCGGCGAACCCCGGGCCGCCGCAGCGGAGCGCGCGCACTTAATCGCTTGCGCCACCGGGCCGGCCCCTATTTCTTGTCTTTTTGATTTGATAATAGCCATTCTAACAGGTATGACGTGATATCTCATTGTGGTTTTGATTTGCATTTCTCTGAAGATTAGTGATATTGAGTGTCTTTTCATGTACCTGTTGGTCATCTGTACCTCGTCTTTAGAAAACTGTCTACTTAGATCCTCTGCCCATTTTTTAATTGGATTGTTTGGTGTTTTGCTATTGAGTTGTTTGAGTTCTGTATGTATTTTGAATATTAACCTCTCATCAAATATACGGTTTGCAAATATTTTGTCTGATTCAGTAGCTTCCTTTTCGAGTTTTTTTTTTGTGAGGAAGATCAGCCCTGTGCTATCTGCCAATCCTCCTCTTTTTTTTTTTTTTTTTTTTTTGCTGAGGAAGACTGGCCCTGGGCTAACATCCATGCCCATCTTCCTCCACTTTATATGGGACGCCGCCACAGCATGGCTTGCCAAGCGGTGCATCAGTGCACGCCCAGGATCTGAACCGGCGAACCCCGGGCTGCTGTAGCAGAGCGCACACACATAACCACTTGCACCACCGGGCCGGCCCTGGTTTCTTTTTGATTTTATTGATGGCTTCCTTCACTATGCAGAAAGTTTATAGTTTGATGTAGTACTACTTATCCATTTTTTGCTTTTGTTGCCTTTGCTTTTGGAGTCAGATCCAAAAATTCAACACCAAGACTGATGTCAAGGAGCTTACCACCAATGTTTTCTTCTAGGAGTTTATAGTTTCAGGTCTTACATTCAAGACTTTAATCAATTTTGAGTACATTTTTGCATATCGTGTAAGATAGTGGTCTAGTTTCAGTCTTTTGCATGTGGCTGTCCAGTTTCCCCAACAAGTCGCAACCATTCTTAATGGTGAAAGACTAAACACATTTTCCTTGGATTAGAAACAAAGTAAAGATAAAATCTGAATTTCTAATGTCAATTGCATAATAATGTAATTTTAAGTTTCCTGATTTTGATAATTGTACTGTCATTATATAAGAGAACTCCATTGTTATTAGAAAATATACACTGAGATATTTAGGGGCAAATGAGCACAATATCTATAGTTTAACATCAAGTGATTCATATCGAGTGGTGAGGGGGACATAGTGACAGAGGCACACACAGAGAAAGAGAAGGAGAGAGGATGATAAAGCACTTGGGGTGAAAATGTAAAGAATTGGTAAACCTTGGTAAAGGTATAACAAGAGTTTTTTGTACTATTCTTGCAAATTTTCTTTATGGTTTAAAACATATTAAAAAGTTAATGAATACAGTTCCTATTAGAGTGTCTGGTCTATTGAGGTCAGTTAGTAAATGATGGGCATCATTATTAATAATGAATAAGTGAATTACTTTGAACAGTAGTAGAAACAAGAAAGGATGAAACTAGTTGATTTGCCTATATGATAACTCTGAACTAAATATATTAAATTTAATCTACTGTTACAAAATGTTTCCATGGCTACCACATTAATAATAAGTCTTATGAATTTTACTCAGAGATTAAAATGTCTAAGATCTTAGGATCAATTATTTTTCTTCCTAATATTTTTAATACAAAGAAAGACCTGGTGCTATAAACAAAATACATTAATTTAATTTGCTGACAAAAAATCAGGTAGTTTCCTAACATAACCCACATAAATGTGAAATAGGAATGCTATCAATCAATTTGTAAATGATTTGGATCAGTTCACAAATTATATCATTTCCATGGGAGAACAGCACTTGAATACTTAATGATTTTAATTTTTGCTACATCTTTGTTCAGTAATGCATTCGTTCTGGATATTACCTAATATCTGGTAATGTTAGCTGTTGTAAAACCATAAGTTCTTCATGCCAACTTCTTATCAGAAAAGCAAAAACAGGGTCTGAGAATGTGTAAGAAGTCTGACATTAAATTTCTAGG
>CM053558.1:8119150-8145300 GCA_028646465.1 Rhinoceros unicornis | reverse complement strand
CTAGGTTAGGATTAAGCATAATTTCAGGTAGAAGCCTTCCCTATGAAGCACTGAGTATTTGCAAACTCAACTGCTTCCTTGCTTTGTCTAGAATATACCCACCATTTCAATTATTCCCCTGTTTATAATTAAGGATGAACAGGAAATCACTACTGTGGGCCATTTGCTATATACCAGGCACTGTACAAAGGCACTTTAAATATAATTTTCTCATTAAACGTTCATAGCAACTCTATAAAGTATTATTATCTCTATTTTATCAGAGGAACCTGAGAATCAAGGAAGTTCAATGACCTAAGGTCAAACAGTTATTACGCCCATATTGTTTCAACCACACCACATTGCCTTGGTGTTTCCACTTCTGTTACTTCAATTTTTTTATCTCTAAAATGAGTAAAACAATGATTTAGCATATAGAAGTACTGTATAGATTACGAAATGATAATTCAAAGATTTAATATGAATACTGAATACATCCAGAATTTAAGTGATTTGATTTTCTGCCTTATATCTTCCCTTGATCTAAGTGGATAAGATAAAAAGTATATTTTATTAGAAATGTATGTTTCTGTTTCCAAATTGTGTTTTAAAAATATTTGCGGGGCCCAGCCCCGTGGCTTAGAGGTTAAGTGTGTGTGCTCTGATGTTGGCAGCCCGGGTTCGGATCCCGGGCGCGCACCGACGCACCGCTTGTCTGGCCATGCTGAGGCGGCGTCCCACATACAGAAATGAAAAAGGATGTGCAACTATGACATACAACTATCTACTGGGGCCTTGGGGAGAAAAAGCGAAAAAAAAGGAGGAGGATTGGCAATAGATGTTAGCTCAGGGCTGGTCTTCCTCAGCAAAAAAGAGGAGGATTGGCGTGGATTTTAGCTCAGGACTGATCTTCCTCACAGAAAAAAAAAATATTTGCTCTTATCATTACATGAAATTTAACAAAATCTATAATTAGTCAACAACTGTAGATTTTTCTCTCACTGGGGCAAATTGAAAGTCGAAATGCTTCTCTATGAAGACTGTTCTGTACAATTTATCAATCTCAGTTTTTCTTTGGAGAAATGGATCATTAAGTGTCTGCTCTGTGAAACACCAATACGTACCCCATTAAGGGAAAAATTCACACTGTAAAATCAAATGAATATTTCAACTCAAATTGGAAAATGAATGAAGTTCCAAAATCTATTTGAAATGAGAAATTAAGGTCAGCATAGCAGCAAATGAGGTTTAAAATATTTGTCCGGACATCAATAGAGCTGCTCTACAGATAAGTATGCATTTTATACTATATGGGAGAGAAATGGAAATATTCGATATGTGAGGAATTGTATTGCAAATATGTGGGATCTCAATGAATATTCTGCCCGCCTTTACATTATGTTGTAGTGATCCAGGGAAAAATGTGAAGTTAATATACGGTAGAGAATTATTCTCCTCATTCATTCCATGTCCATTCTTTCCCCTCATCCCACGACAAAGTGATGTCAGATGGGCTATAGTCTTTAAAAAAATCTTTTGGTAAGCTATAGCATAAATAACAAGAGGTACACAAATCACAATTGCACAGATTACTAAAGTTTTTTGAAATGGCCTCACATACACAGCCAGCATCCATATTTAACAACATAACATTACAAGTGTCCCAGAGGTCTCCTTTATGCTCTGTTCCAGCCCCTCCTCAAGGCAAAATAATATCCTGATTCCAAACAGCATGTTTGCTTTGTATGTCTTTAGTAAATGGAATAAAAGAGTTTGTACTATTGCGTCTGGCTACTCCTGTTCAACATTTTTGTGAGATTCATCCATATTGTTGTATGTAATTGTAAGTCATGTACTCTCATTGCTGTGTAACATTCCATTGTATGATCATGTCAAAATAAGTTTATCCTTTCAAGTTTGGGACGTATTACAAATGGTGCTACTATGGACATTCTTTTACATGCTTTTTGGCGATGATCAGTATTTATTTCTTTTTGGACATATACCTAGAAATGGAATTTTTGAGTTATATAGTATACAAATGTTCAGCTTTATTAGATACTGCCAAACAGTGTTTTCCAAAGTATTTGTACCAATTACATCCCCATCAACTGTGTATGAGGATACTGGTTGCTCCAGATTCTCGCCAACACTTGGTTTTGTCTGTCCTCTTTTTTCAGATATTCTGGTGGGTATTTAGTGGTGTTTCTTTTGTCATCACTGGGGTCTATGTTGTTATATCTAGTGAGTCTGTATATTATTTCATTCCCCTATGCTTAGAGAAAGATGAGCTGATTAAATCTAGAGAAACTTTTTGATGTTGGATAATTCATTTAGACCAACTGAACCACACCTTCTTTGTGAAAACAAGATATTATCAGTTTGCCTGCCTTATCACATTGTTGCATGGATTAAGTAAAATAAAGTATAGAAAATGCTAAAGAGGCGAGGGAGTACCATTATTACCATCATTTAGTACAGCGATTCTAAAATTTACTTCTTTATAATAATCATCATATAAAGCTCACCTCAGACCTCAGTCAGAATTTCTAAAGCAGCTGTTTGAGAATACGAATTTTGGACCAGTATCTTTAGATTATTTCTGTGATCAGACATATGTGAAAGGCATTGACTTAGACCGCTTTTTATGTTGCATGAAATGTCTTTTACATTCTCCAAGTGTTATTATTTTCCATTATTTAACCATTGCCGTTATTCTCAGAGATTTTTACATAATTAACAATATGTAAGGTAGTCTTAAGTCTAATATCAGTACCCTCTGAAACTGTTTAACACTTAAAGACCCTAAGTATTGAATTTACAGCAACATTAAACACAGTCACTAATCTACGCCTTGCTTGTAAATTCCCTACTCGTAGGAAGTGTATTAATGTTTTTATTGATTTGGTATTTAACAGCATAAACATTTGAATGGATACTATGGAATTTGTTCTCATTTCTTCTATACTGATATTAAAATTTGTTAATGCAAATATAAATTGGTTCAATTTTTTTAGGAATTAATTTGACAATATATATAGAGTGCCTTAAAATTTTTGTGCATATTTACCCTTACAATTTTATTTTCTGGGAATTTTCTTAAAATAATAGCTCCAAATGAGGAAACTGCTTTCAGCAGAAAAATGTCCACTGCAATCTTATTTATAATAAGAAAAAATGGAAACAGTCTAAATATCTAACAGTGCCAAATGATTTTATAGCACTTGTATTAGTAATAATAATATAAATTAACTGTGACTTGATGGTTTCCTCATATTTTAGTCAATATTAAGCATAGTATACATGATCACATTTTATCCTCCAATGCTATGAGGTAGGCATACTAAAGAACAAAACACACACATACACACACACACACATGCATATACATATATGCCATTTTTAAAAATCAGGTTATTTTGGTTTTTGCTATTGAGTTGTATGAGTTCCTTACATATTTTTTATATTAACTCCTTATCAGATATATGGTTTCCAAATATTTTCTCTCATTCCATAGGTTGCCTTTTAATATTGTTGTTTCCTTTGCTGTACAGAAGTTTTTAGTTTGTTATAGTTCCACTTGTTTTTTTTTTCCTTTTCTTGCCTGTGCATTTGGTGTCATATCCAAAATATCATTGCCAAGGCCAACGTCAAGGAGCTCATCCCTCTGTTTTCTTCTAGGAGTTTTGTTTCAGGTCTTACATTTATGTCTTTAATCAATTTTGAGTTAACTTGTGTGTATGGTGTATGATAAGAGTCCAATTTAATTCTTTTGCATATGAATATACAGATTACTCAATATCATTTATTGAAGAAATTATCCTTTCCCCATTGTGTATTCTTGGCATGGATTTATTTCTGGGATCTATATTCTATTCCATTAGTCTATGTGTCTGATTTTATGCCAGTACCATACTGTTTTGATTACTATAGCTTTGCAATATATTTTGAACTAAGGCAATGTTATGCCTCCAGCTTTGTTCTTTTTTCTCAAGATTGCTTTGGCTATGTGGAGTCTTTGTGGTTCCATATGAATATTAGGATCTTTTTCTTCTATTTCTGTAAAAAATGCCATTGGAATTTTGACGGGTATTGCACTGAATCTGTAGATCTCTTTGGGTAGCCTGGAGATTTTAACAATATTAATTCTTCCAATCCGTGAACACAGGATATCTTTCCATTTATTTGTGTCTTCTTCAATTTCTTTCATCAATGTTATATAGTTTTCAATGTACAGATTTTTCACCCCCTGGGTAAAATTTATTCCTAAGTATTTTGCTGTTTATGATGCTATTTTAAATGGGATTATTTTCTGTGCAAGCTTTCTATTGGATTTTTCAGTTCGGTAATTTCATTGTTTAGTTCCAGGATTTCAGTTTGGTTCATTTTTTACATGGCTTCTATTTACTTATTAAACTTCTCATTTTGTTTAAATATTGTTTTTTTGATTTTATTTAGTTATCTCTCTGTGTTCTCTTGCATCTCACTGAGCTTCTTTAAGGTGGTTATTTTAAATTATTTGTCAAGTAATTTGTAGATATAGACTTCTTCAGGGTCAGTTACTGGAGTAATATTACTTTCTGTACGTGGCGTCACATTTACCTGATTCTTTATGATTCGTGTAGCCTTGATTTGGTGTCTGTTCATTTTAAGGATCAAACACCTCTTCCAGTTTTCACAGACTGATTTCAGCATGTAAAGACCTTCTCCTTTTGGGTCTCCAGGCTGATGGGGTTGCCTCTGGGTCACAGTCATGTGGGATTGGAGCCAAGTCACCTAGTTGCTGCTAGCTGCACAATGGGGTCTACCTTTGGCATACGTCTTTTACCAGTAGCTCAAGTGTGTGTTTATCTTGCCTGGTCCCTAGGCAGACAAGACTGCCTCCTGGACCTTGGTCAGTGGGGCTCTGAGACAAAGGCCCACTTTAGGGCCCATAGTTAAGTCTGCAGACAGCTGGCCCGTTTCTAGGTGTGTGGACAGGTATGGCTCCCGCCAGATATCTTGAAGGGTTCCTGCCAGGTCACTGAGAGGGTCCCTGGGCAGGTGCAACTGGCTCTGGTCCATGGCTGAGAGGGGCTAGAACTGAGTCACAGGGCTGCTTTGGGTCTACAGCCAGGCAAGTTCTGCAGACCTCAGTCTGGGGGTATGGATGAGCATGCCTTCTGCTGGGCTCCTGGGCAGGCAGGGCTTCCCCCGGACTACAGCTGAGGGGGACTGGAGATGGTTCAAAGGGCTGCTCTGGATCTTCGGTTGAATAGAATTCAGAACGGCTTCCTCCAGTGGCACTGATAGATGTCTCCCACTGGGGCCCTGGGCAGGCCAGACTGCTCCTGGACTATGGCTGAGAGGAGCTGGAGCTGAGCTGATCTTCAGGATCTGCAATAACACCAAGGTCAGTGGGCCTGCCTCCAGTAGCTTGGATGGAGGTGTCTCCAGTTGGGTCCCTGGGCGAGAAGGACTGTTCCCAGAGTGGAGCTGAAGCTGGGTCATAGGACCATTTCCAGATTGCAGTCGAACTGAAGTCAGAAGGCCTGCTTTTGGGGGCATGAATGAGTGTGTCTCCTGCCAGGTCCCTGGGCAGGCAAGTCATCTACTGGACTATGGCTGAGACTGGGTGGAGCTGGGTCATGGGCCACTTCAGGGTCCACAACCAGGATTAAGATAGGTGGGCCTGTGACCCAAGGAATGGGCGAGCATGGCTCCTCCCATGTCCCTTAGTGGATGATGCTGGTGGCAGAACCAAGGCCAATCAGGGCTGTAGCCAAGTTCATAAGGGGACAGGGCTGTTTCTGGATCTGTTGCCGGGACCATGGTTGGTGAGCCTAACACATGGGCGTGGGCCTGCCTTCTCAAAATGGCATTCCTCAGTCTTTGGCTCCAGTGGGATCTCACAAGCTCCTGCCTGGATCCCAAAGCTCCCACAGAGGCACTTTGTCTGTGCATGCCTGCTAAATTTTCTCATTGTAGGGGTGTAAATGCGAGGGATCTCCTATTTCTCCATCTTCTTGTTGTCATTCTCACAACTTTTGTTCAGCATTATGCTGAATGTCCTAGCCAGAGTAGTAAGACAAAAATAAATAATTAAGTAAATGGATGGCTTGCAAATTAGAAAGGAAGAAATAATACCACCTTTATTCAATGACATCATGATCATGTACATATAAAATTCCAGAAAATATTTTAAAAACTACTAAAACCAGTAAGTAAACTTAGCATGGTTGAAGGATACAAGATCAACACACAAAAATCAATTATATTTCTATGTATTGGCAATAAAAATTGGAAAGTGAAATTTTTAAAATAATCATTTATAACAGCAACAAACATGAAATATATAGGGATACATTTAGCAAATATATGAAGACTTCTACACTGCAAACCACAAAATATTTCTGAGAAAAATTAAAGAAGACTTACACACACAGAAAGCTACACCACATTGATGGATTGGATTCATAATTGTTAAAATACAAATTCTCCATATTTATCTATAGATTAAATAGGATTTCAATAAAAATCCCAACAGGTTCATTTGTAGAGTTGCAGACTCTAAAATTTATACTGATATTCAAAGGAAATAGAATAGCCAAAACAATTCTGAAAAACACGACAAACTTGGCCGGCCTTCTAATACATTATTTCAAGATTTATTATAAAGTTACAACAATCAAGACAATGCACTATTAGGTAAAGGGTAGACATAGATAAGTGGAGATGAACAGAAGTCTAGAAATAGACTCATGCATATATGGCCAATTGATTATTTTTTCACAAGGGTAACAAGATTATTTAGTGGGGAAAGGACAGTGTTTTACAACTACTGGTGCTAGAACAACTGAATATCCAAAAGGAAAAAGCAAACATCAATACTTTTTTAAACCATTAACAAAAATTAACTTTAAATAGATCATACACCTAAAAACATCAAAGATATATTGTAAAATTTGTAGAGAAAAACATTAGGAAATTTTTGTGAACATGGGTTAGGCAAAAATTTCTTAAGACTAAGAAACACTAACTGTAAAAAAATGGCAAGTTGGGCTTCCTCCAAATTAAAACTTCTCCTGAAAATACACAGTTCAGTAAATGAAAAGGCAAGACACAGACTGGGAAAAAATATTAGCAGTACTTATATCTGACAAAGGACTTGTATCTAAAATATAAAATAACTCTTATATATCAATAATAAGAAAAACAGCCCGAAAATATTGGCAAAAATATGAACAGAATCTCTATAAAAAGAAGTACCTGATTGGCCAAAATGTTAATAGCTACTAATCAGGGAAATGCAGATTAAAATCATGATCATTTGCCACTTCACACCCACTGGAATGACTAAAATTAAACAGAGTGAATATATTGGCGAAGAGCAACTAGAACTCTCATACTCTGCTGGTGGTAATGTAAAATTGTATAGTCACTTTGAAAACAGTTTGGCACTTCCTTAAAAAGTTAAAAATATACCTACCATATGATCCATTATTCTACTACTGTGTATGTACTCAAGAAAAAATGAAATATATGTCTGTAAAAAGGCTTGGAAATACTTCTTCATAGCAGCTTTATTCATAATAGCCAAACCTAGAAGCAACTCAAATGTCTATTAACAGATGAATATTTAAACAAATTTTGGTGTATCTATACAATTGAGCGCTACCAGCAAAGAAAATGGAACAAACTACTGATATGCACAACTACATTGATGAATCTCAAAAACATGCTGAGTGAAAGAAGTCGGACACCAAAGAATAGATACTATATGATCACATTTACACAAAATTCTAGAAGAAACAAAACTAATCTATAGTACCATAAAGTGGATTAGGGTTGCCTAGGGCTGGAGATGGTAGAAATTGAATTCAATAGGGCATGAGGGAACTTTCTGGGGTGATGGAAATTTTCTCAACTTTGATAATGGTGTGATTTTACACCATTGTAAATATTCGTAAAGTATTTACAGTTGACAAAACATTGGAATGTGCAGTTAAAGTAGGATCATTTTATTGTAAGTAAATGTTTTTATAAAAATTAAGAGTGATACATAAGAGACATGAGAAATGGTCTTTTGATTTCATGTTCTTATATTACCTGAAAGAAATTTACAGCTTCTGAAGGGTAATGGTCCATCCTCTCCTCACCTATCTTTTCTAACAGCTGGTTCATTTTTTAAAAAATGTTGGAACAGCCATGCCCTGAGAGAATTTTTTTAATGTGTGGATGCTCCGTTACAATACCAAATTAGATTGTATTGAAAAATAAAGCACCGCAGTCATGTGTAACTCAAAGGCTATTTCCTAACACCAAAGGCTATTTCCTAACACCAGAGGCAGTTTTCAATGGTCTGCATGGGGAATTAGTTCCGCAGCCCCTATTCGTAATAGGAGTTTTACTTCTGTTCTACAGCTGATGAAGCTGAAAATGGGCCTTGTGCTTTGGGGGTTTAGTTTCTCATTTGGACTTCATAGAAGAAAGATTATTTCACCATTTCTAAATTAAAAAATTAATTAAAAGAAACAAAGATATTCCAAGTTCTTGCTTAGTGGAATGCCCAGAACATGTCGCTTTTATTTGAAACTGTCTCAGCAGACTCTTGCGATTATTTAAAAAATATATGCTTGGAGAGACTCCTAGAAACCCTTTAGTAAGAGATGCACAATACTTATAGATCATATGTATTCACAGCAAGGATATGGACATCCTACTTCTCTCTTCAGACTCACTAATAATCCTTTTTTTCTTACTGGGTATGAACATTTCAGCAAGCAAATAACAGTGAGCATGTTTACTTTTGCTACTAGGATTCTAGCTATAAAATTATTTTCATTCCATTTAGTTTTTATTTCTCTCGATGCTGGAAGAATGACAGTGAATGTCAATCAACTTCATTCATTGCTTTCTACACTTGTCCTCCTGGTTCAGATATTCAGAAATCTTACTTAAGGAAATAAAATGTGTTGCATTCTAAGTAACTATACCAGAAAAAAATGATGAGAATGTCTCGTGAATAACCTTCAAAGATAACCCTGTGTATTTGGTTCCTTTTCCATTTGATGCCTCATATTTTCCTATAACATTACCAGAAATCTATTATCATAAAGCAGGGACATACTTAATAGGATATAGTACTCTTTCTACCTGTTATAAGGTTTTTTACATATGCTATATAGTCTTGCCCTTCTATGAATGTGTGCATGCGTGTGTGCTCATACACACGCATGCACATGCGTGCGCTTGCACGGATGTGTATTGGAGAAATAATATTCAATCTTAGTTTATTTGTTCTTTTAGAATTCTTATTACCTACTGCATTTGGGAGTCTGTAGTTAGAGATTATTAGACATAGGTATTTTCAGCAATTTTTGTTGAAATAATGCTGTTTGGTGGAATCAACTCGTCTTCGATCAGCTTATGCTACCCAAAACACAGGAAATATGCTCTTGAAAAAGTAAAAATAATGCTATACATAGATTAGGTGGTCTACAAATTTAAAGCCATTTATTGGGCCTCTTACTGTCAAGCAAAGATAAATGACATGATACTTGCTTTCAAAAGGCTGATAGATGAGCAATTTGTTTGAGAACATATAAAATTCAGAGTTTCCTGAAAATATATACAATGATGATACTAATAAATTTGTAGTATGTCAGATTAAGTGGAGGTCTTAGAGAATATGCAGGGTGCTCCTCTGCAATAGCCCCAAGGAGTGTTCACACAAGCACTTCTGGAACAGTCGTATTGACTGAAAACTTAACTCTTTTTTTTTGTTTTTAATTTTTATTTATTTATTTATTTTCCCCCAAAGCTCCAGTAGATAGTCGTATGTCATAGCTGCACATCTTTCTAGTTGCTGCATGTGGGACACGGCCTCAGCATGGCCGGAGATGCAGTGCGTCGGTGCACGCCTGGATCTGAACCCGGGCCGCCAGCAGCGGAGCGCGAGCACTTAACTGCTAAGCCACGGGGCCGGCCCAACTTGTTAACTCTTAAGTAGCTCATTACATCATTGGCCAGCTATCCGTTAGAAAGGTCTTATACTAAATAAAAATCTACTGGTCTGTGACTTCTACACATTAGTCCTAGTATTTCCCTTGGGGGCCATAGGAAATAAATTTAAGTACATTTTTTCTTTCAAAATGTTATGCACTTTAAGCTTTCACCATATTGAAATGATAAAAGGTTAAAACAACCTTTATTCATACATCACTGAGAGAAATCTTCACTTTCATGCTCAAAAAAGTATGCCATTTTCTTTCTAGATACTTTGAAAGAGCCCATGTTTTGAACATTTAAAAGGTTAAATATTGATTAAACTCAGTACTTAAAGTATACAGATTTGATTTTTATAAAAGAAAGAAAAAGAAATCAAGGAAAATAGCATTTATTGACTATCTATTGGGCATTGGAAACTATGCTATTTATACATACATTACTTAGTAGTGATGAGCAGTGCTATGAGGTGATAGTTTATTCCCATTTTTCGGATGAGGAAAGTAAAGCTCAAACAACTGATATTACTTTTCAATCTGTTTTAGTTTCTCTTCAGGACTCTGCTGAGATTTACTTGGTACTGCACTCACCCTCATTGGCTGGTTTTGTTCTTTAGTCACAAGGCAGGTAATCACAAAGCCTAGCCTACAAGTTTAGCTCCACCAATTAACAGATGTTCTCACTGCTCTTTTTCAAAGTCATCAGGTGCCTGAACCCCAACGGCAAGGAGTGTCTGAAACTGCTTGTACTTTTATGTGACCTGGCCAGTGTCATAGTCATTCATCTTCCTACCAAGCTACAGCTTTCACTGTGACCTTCATTATGTTGGACTAGTTTGAAAAGCTGTGCTCCTACTTAGAATCCCATTCAGAAACTTAGATTGCTTTGCTGGAGCCCTAGCTGGCTCTTGTCCAACCCTTTCCTCTGGCTAGCAGGCCTAACCCCTGATATCACTAGTTGCTTTCTGGGAGTCCTGCTCCAAAAAGGTTGCTCACCCACAATCACAAAGCTGTTACCTATTCGACTATATTCATTTTGTCATTAAATAAACATGTAACTGAGAATCTACTGTGCCAGGACTAGGGATGAAGACATATACAGGAGCTCACAGTCTATTGAGGTGAGAGAAGCAGCACCCATATCAACTGTCTGTCTGTGGCAGAATTAGGGAAGCAAGGAATTCAATAGGTAGCTGGGAGTGGTGTCAGGGATGCTTTCCCAGAGCAGATGACACTTGTAACTGGGTCTGAAGATTAAATACAGCTTATTTAGATAAAGAGAGGGTGTGAATGACATTTGAAAGGAAAGAAACTGCACATGCACAGTGCCCAAGTAGGCAATTTGGAGAATGATTGAAACATATAGTGTTGGGTGAGGAAATGTTAGGGATGACTGGAGAAGTAGCCAGGTTATAAACGACCTTGTTCCCATGCTCAGGAGTTTGGACTTGGTGCACTGGCATGGCATGGAGACATCTCCTTTCACACTTTATCATTGGCCTAGAAACCCTTGGACTTCAAATCTAGAATTCAAGGTCTACTGCTGGGTCATTCTTTTCAGCCTCAGTCCTCTCTTGTATTCTCCACTCTGATATACTTTGGAGTCCTGCCTCTCTTCTTTTCTTCATTTATCACTATTGTTGAGCTACTGGTACACCATTCAGCAGATCAGGGCTGCCTTACCCAGAAAATAACTTGGAAGATTTGCCTATATTCTTCTAATTGTTAAATGTGCTCCACAATGTTCATAGGTGAAGGGATGAAAAAGTTTAATTTTTAAGAGATTCATATGTTCCAAAAGATAATTTTTACAAATAGCTTGACTTGCAGATTTTATAATAGTTTTCATTTTGAAGAAAAAATATTCTTTAGCTCAGAGCAACTGCACAGGATAAAAAGTCCAATTTAGCTGTGTGTGTGTGTGCATTTTAATTTTCCTGGACAGAAAGGAAAAAATCTAGGCTTTTAGGTTTTAGCACAAAAAACCTGGCAACGCTGCTGGTTGGGCTTGGCTAGGGGAGTGGCATGCCGAGAGGTTGGAATTCCACATATTCCAGTGAGAGCTCCACGTTACACTGTATCCATGGGACGTCACTGCACTGTTACTTTAGGCTGAATGCCACTCATCACTGCATTTAGGAGATAAGTAAGTCTTTTAAAAACTGCCTGAGCCATCAATTCAAAGGAGTGGTGGTGAAATAGATTTGGGTCATTTAAATGATTTGAAATACTCTATAACATTTTAGTTATTTAGTTCTCAAAAAATGGTTCCTTGGCATTCTATAGAAGCAGGCATTGCAGATTGGTAATCTGCTTTGCACTTGGGGAGCAATCTGTGAATCTGTTAAGATATTCATAGCCACATCACGTTTAAACCCATTTTCTGCAGCAATCTTATTTACTGTATATTATGACATTCAGTATGAAAAGGAAAATCCATCTCTTTGGTGGTATTAATGTTGGTGTTAAGTTTCTAAACAGAAGACATCTGATTTCCACGTGTTTAATCATGAGTACCATGCAGAAGTGAAAAAGAAATAATCATCCTCACTTTTCTCTTGCTTCTGTTTCTTTAACCCCAGGGTTGAGGGGAGAGCTTCACCCAGAGGGAAGGTATACAGAAACATAAAAATAAAACTACATATGTTTTGCTGACTTTTAAAATGACATGATTTCAAGATTTCGTGGGTGGACAGGTGGGAAAGAAAGACTGTGTCCATGGCCAGTATTCTTAACGTCAGTCTTTCCCCTAAGACATCCCTTGTGCTCCATGCTTGAGCTGTTACTTAGCCCAGAAAATACACTGTGGATCCCTCCCATATCTCACTGACCCTGAAAGATGAGTCGACTTTATCCCCAGATTGTAGTCCAGGACCATAGGTTGACCCTAGGCTTAGGTGAGAGGGATAATAAGTGTCTGGGGGCAGGAGCCCAGTAGATAAGTTTCTAGTCCATCTTGTGTCTGACCCACACTGACCTGCTCAGCCTAATTCCCAGTGCTTATGTAGTTATAGCCATCCTTGTTCCAAAAAGGATTTATAGCCCTTTACAAAAGTATATACAAAACGACAAGATAAGCCCTACAAATTAATCAGTTTTGTTGTAAATTAATACACCATGGATGTGAAAAAAATTCACACATACATGCATATGTACATACATACATATATATTTAATCAAAGTTCTGGAAGGTAGTACTCCTCATTAGAAGTTCTTTAATTAGAGGGATTATGAGTTATTTTTACATCTATTTTTCTATTTTATAATGTTTTATGCAATGAACAGGTATCACTTTTATGATACTTAAAATACAACTGATTTTTAAAAAAGAAGTGAGAAAATCAGTGCAAAGGGAAATTAAAGAAGGAAAACATAAAATGAAGCCAGGGTGGAGGCTAGCACACAAAATAAATTCCACAAGTTACTGTAAACCTGCATTCATTCATTTGACAAATATTTTTTTCATCTACTATTTGCCAGGAACTGTGCTAGGAACTGGGGGGGTATAGAGTTAAAGAAGATAAATACTTTTCCTGTCTTCATAGAACTCACGCTCTAGTGGGAGAGGCAGATATTAGTCAAATAATCACATTAATAAATAAAAATGTGCATCTGTGATAAGTAATATGGAGGAATGTGTAATTATACAAACATAACAGAAATAGTTTGTTTGGTTTGGAAGTTATGTTGTTCATTGAGTAATTGAATATCGCACTTTTTGTGAGTCCTATATTTGTCTCTGAGCTTCCTAGTAGCCAAAGCAAACAAGAAATATGATTACTTATATGTCTCATTCTCAAGAGAAGCATACCTATTTCTAGGACTGACACAAATTTTTCATAAGAGGCCTTGCAAAGATAATACTATTCCACAGTGTTAATAGCATTGCTACAGTAAATATGAATCTATTACCAATCACCAGGGATTGGGTTCTTGTCTTGTCTTCCATTGCTGGACTTTCTGCTCCAAAATCTCAATCACTCAAAATTTATGCAAGAAATCTGAGGATCATTGCTCCTCCAGTTTCCTTTCCACCAGTTGCATACTATCTGGACATTAGCCCATCACTTGCTGCTTCCTCCCTAGGTAGGTGCTTTGTTTAGACCTCCCTTTGGGATTTATGTTTTAGCATTGCAGCAGAAAGTTTTCATCCCTAGAATCGCTGGCCTCTGGTCATATATCTCTGCTGAAACAAATGTCCATCTCTCAGTACATCTCTTAATGAAACTAAACAATAAAACAATAATAAGGACAATAGTAATTCTCATTAATGAGCTCTTACTAAGCAGCAGGCACTGCGCTAAGCACTTTATATACGGTGTTTAATTTAATCCTACCATAACCCTATGGCGTAGAAAACTATTCTTGTCCCTATTTTTAGGATGATGAAATTGACACATAGAAATGGAGAAGTACCTTGCTTAAGGTGACACATTTATTATGGGATCAAGCCGAGTTGTGAACCAAAGGTCACGCACCAAACCACTAAACTCTCTCTTGTAAGCCTGTCATTATTGGTAATCCTCCAATGCCTATTTTCCATGCAAGGCTCTCCCAAGACTGGCCCAGACCTCTGGCTATGCCATTATTCATACACTAATTCATTCATTCATTCATTCAACTAATATTTATTGAGGATGTTTTATGAGCAAGCAGTATGCTAACCATTGGGGATATGAAGACGAGCAACATAGATATAGACATACTTACTGACAGAATCACTCAAGCATGTAATTACAAACTGTAGTAAATGCCATATAGGAAATCTACACAAAAGAACCCAATATAACCTGTGAAGTTAGGGACTTGAGACGTGAAGAATGGATAGCAATTAAATAGGCCAAAGTGTGGTGCATTTGGAGCGGGGGGCAGTTGGAGAGTGTATTACGCACAAGGAATAATTTGTGAGAAAGCTTGGAGATTGTAAGGAATATACCCAGTTGAGGAAATGAAATAAAACCAGCACAGTTGGACTAAGGGGACAAGGAAGAGAGTGGTATAACATGAGATAGGAGAGTTTGGCAGGGGCCACATTTCTGCTCACATAAGCCCTATGAGTAGATATGGTGAGGGTAGAAATTGTGTTTTTTTATCAGAAGAGTAATGGAGAACTACGGATGGGTTTTAAGCAGGTGGATGCCATGAAAAGATTTATTTTGTTTTGTTTTGAAACTAGTAAACAGTTGTGGAAAACACAATAGAAAAAGACGGAGGTAGAGGTGCAGAAACTAGTTAGGACACTACTACAGGCAGCTAAGTGGCTGCAGAGGTCCTTCACGTCTATTCTTTTTTTTTAATTAATTGCTATATAATTGACATATAACATTGTATAAGTTTAAGGTGTACAATGTGTTGATTTGATGTGTTTGTATATTGAGATATGATTACCATCTTAGCATTGGTTAACATCTCTGTCACGTCACATAATTATAATTTTTTTCAGGTGAGAACATTTAAGAGCTAATCTCTTAGCAACTTTGAAGTATATAACAGTGTTGTTGACTATAATCATATGCTGTGCATTAGATCTCCAGAACTTATTTATCTTCTAGTTTCAAGTTTGTACCTATAACCAACATCTCCCCCACCTGTATTCTAATGCCTGAATTTTCAGGGTAATGTGACAATTGGGCAGGATTCTAGTTGCATGCATCCCATTTGAATAATCTAATAATTTAGATACACCAGGTTAGAAAGAAATTGATTTTTTTTAAATTTTTTATTTATTGCAGTAACATTGGTTTATAACATTGTATAAATTTCAGGTGTACATCATTATACTTCTATTTCTGCATAGATTACATCATGTTCACCAACCAAATACCAATCACAACCCATCACCACACACATGTGCTCAACTATCCCTTTCACCCTCCCCCCTCCCCCCTTCCCCTCTGGTAACCACCAATCCAATCTCTGTCTCTATGGGTTTGTTTATTGTTGTTATTATCTACTACTTAGTGAAGGAAATCATACGGTATTTGACCTTCTCCCTCTGACTTATTTCGCTTTGCATAATACCCGAAATGTCCATCCATGTTGTCACAAATGGCTGGATTTCATCGTTTCTTATGGCTGTGGTATATATACACAATGGAATACTACTCAGCCATAAGAAACGATGAAGGAAATTGATTAATTCAGTCAAATAACAGGTTATTTTGGAAGTGATTTGGCTAGCAATAAATTGAATAGTTACAAACTAGGGCATGCAAAAAGATAACTTACGTATACATGTAAGGCAACTCAATATGGCTTTCAAGCTCCACGTCTGCACAGAGCAAATGGGTAGATCTATTCCTTTCCAGCATACTCAATATAATTCAGTAATTTGTAAGCCAAAATCGAGTAACGTAATCTGTCATTGTATATTTCATACCTTAGTCATTTTGGGTAAATCCTCAGCTCTTAATGGTTTACTTCCCTCCCTTTGTCTGCCCTTCTCCCTCCCGTAATCTAAGTTTCTAAGTAATAGTGGAAGGGAGTGCTTAAGCATTATTCTGGCATTGTGGAAATTGTGTCTGGTCATCGCAAGGTGCAGATTGAGCTTTCTCATGCCTCTCAATTTCTGGGCATCAGCATTCATCCTCAGGCACAATGCCCAATGCACGGTAGGAGTTTATTAAGAGTGTATTGTTTGGTTAAATCAGAAGCAACATTTTTTTATGTGTGTGAGGAAGACTAGCTCTGAGCTAACATCCATTGTCAATCCTCCTCTTTTTGCTGAGGAAGATTGTCCCTGAGCTAACATCTGTGCCCATGTTCCTCTATTTTGTATATAGGATGCTGCTGCAGCATGGCTTGATAAGCAGTGCGTAGATCTGCTCCTGGGATCCAAACCTGTGAACCCTGGGCCGCTGAAGTGGAGCATGCAAACTTAACCACAGTCCTGCAGAAGCAACATTTTTGAGATCTCATTTATAGATTATTCACATGCATTTCTTGCAGACTGGACAGTGTCATAACCATTCTGTAACAGCTTTCCAGAATAATACCTTATAAACAATAGCTATTCAACAAACACTTGAACATATTTGAATTAATTTATTCTCTGAAACTTCCACAAAGTATTGTGCAGCTCTTGCTTTATTTGGTAGGAAGTTAAGGGGCATGATTTAGGTGTAGAGAGGTTTCAATCAACACAACATCTCCAGGCACGTTCACCAGATTTGTTTTATGTTATAATTTGCATATCTAAGCTTCACTAGGCTGTGAGTATAAAATGAGGTCACAGTGGCCTTCTTTCCTGATTAAATTTTAATGCTCACTTTACAAAAGCTCAAACCTCTACTGGCTTGAATGTAGGAATCCCCAAAAGTATCCAATTGTTTCTGGGGAACTACAAAGAATTATCATGCATATGTTCACAACCGATCTGTGCTACTCTTCCTTTCCTGTTCTCATGCCTCCTCATCAGTGGCCACTATTTAGGCCATCACTTAAAGAAACTCACTACTGCCAGTATCATTGTCTTTCTAGGGACATCATCGGTACCAAGAGTGCTTTATCCCAGTGTTCACACGAAGCCTGAGTGGCACTTGAATCTGCAGAGTTGGGAGGATTTACCCTTGCTTTGGTTTGCTCTCTCATTTTGTCATCCGGGCCCTGAAGTGACACTGTTCAAATCCAGAGTCTTACAGATTATCTCGAGAATGTTGTGCCTTCAAATCATTCAAATTCATTTATCACAACAAATTATGTAACCAAACAAGAACACGTAATATTTGCATTTCCTATCTCCTTCAAAATGTATCTTTTGGTGTAAAAACCATAAAGGACATACTTGTCATAGGCATTTGCAGAATGAATGCATACTCTCTCTAGATATAGTAAAGACAGATTTGAGGGAGTTTACTTCCAGAATTCAAGTGCATGCCCAGGTTGAATACAGTGAATTTTGGTTGAAATTCCTGTCTCTTTTTCTTGAATTATTTTGATAATCATTTCAACTTTTCACTAAACTGTTCAGAAATAGACTATATTTTAAAAATAATAATGATAATAAATTATCATTTAGACATGTAACAATAAGAACATACCAATATACAAGCCAAAAGAGAAAATAATATATATTTTACTGATATTTAGATTCTTTAGAGGAAAACAAATGTAAAGGAGAACAATAATGCAATACCGTTTACTAACTGCCAAGTGGAGAATAAACAGGATATGAAAGACACCAGGGGGAAAATACTGTGCATAATTAGCAACCTCAATAATTCTTCCTTCTCAATCATTTTTGTTATAATTATTTTTAATTCTTAAAAGACAATAGAAAAATATTGTCACAATGGAATGTGCAATCTTTTCTTTGTTGGAGGAATATGTGTTTATTGAAATATTGAGATAAGCAAAAAAAATTATCTCATTAATAATTAGAACTTGTGTACAATAACAGGAGTGTCATTAACTTTCATTAAGTTTCTATATTGTGTGCTTAGCTTGCCTAACCATGTCCTTTCCCACTGGCATTTTGTAAAATTATGCAATAATCAATTTCTAGAGCATGGATTCTTAAACTTGGCAGCACATTGGAATCACTTGGGAAAGCTTTAAAGAAATAATTGTTGCCCGGGTCTCACACCTAGAGATTCTTACTGAATCGGTACATGGTGTGGCCTGGGCTTTGGGAGCCTTAACAACTCCCCCAGGTGATTCTAATGCATGGCCAAGTTTGAGAACCTGTGTTCTAGAGTTAGAAGATTTCTTAGATCATGCCCCCACTCCAGTGATAAGCCTTGTTAACTATATGGAGGCAGTATTTTATAAGGTTTAAGAGTACAAATTTTGAATTTTGACTGTCTAGGTTGGAGCTTCCAGTCTACTATGTCATATATGCATCACTTTATGCAAATTACTTAACCTGCCTAAGCTTCAGTTTCCTCATCCATATAGTAAGAAGGAGGGCAATGTTACCTATCTCAGATTTGTGATGAGGATTAAATTAAATAAATTTTGTAAAGTATTCAGCAGAATCTGGCACATAGAGTACACTCAATACCTATTAGCAATTAATAATTTTGATTATTATTAATAAATGAAATAATACATGTAGATCATACATCAAAGCACCTGGCATGCTATGTTGGTTGACATCATTATGTTATTATTATCATTATTTAAACTACATAGGTAAATTACATAACACCCCAGGTTATCCATCTTCATTTCCAAAATATAGCTCTGATAATCAAGCTAAGAAGTAAAAAGTCATTCTGAGATATTATATGCTATATAGATAGAAGTGAGATTCTTTTCACATTTACTTGAAAATGATGTACAAACAAGTGGTATCTAAGAGAAAGGAAGAGAAATAACACAAATAATGACATGAAGAGGTTTGTTTCAAATTCTCATTTGGACAATAGCAGGCTCCAACTGAGGTGATGTTAGATCTATTGTGTATGCTTACGTTTATAACTTTTTATTTTGAAATAATTTTAGAATTATAGAAAAGTTGCAAAAATAGTACAGGGTTCCCCCATACATTGGTGCTTCACTTAGTTTTCCCTAATGTTAATGTTACGTAACCATAGTACAGTCATCAAAACCAAGCAATTAACATTAGAACATTGCTATTAACTAACCTACAGAATTAATTTGGATTTCACCGGCTTTCCCCCTAATGTCCTTTTTCTGTTCCAGGATCCATTGCAAGATACCGCATTTAATTTAGTTGTTGTGTCTCCTTATTCTCCTCCAATCTGTGGCAATTCCTAAGTCCTTTTTTGTCTTTTTCACTTAAGAGTTTTGAAAACAGTTTCGAAAATGGTCCGTTGTTTTGCAGAATATCCTTCAATCTGGTTGTATCTGATACTTTCTTGTGATCAGACTGTGGTTATGGATCTTTAGGAAGAATACTACAAAGGTGAGGTACTCTTCTCAGTGTAACAAATCAGGGGACACATGAGGTGGATATGTCTTATTTCCGTTGACTTTAACCTTGATCACTTTGTTAAAGTGGTGTCTGATGGATTCTCCACTATAAAGTTACAATTATGCCCTTTGTAATTAAAAAATATCTTGGGGGTGATACTGTGAGAATGTGCAAATACCCTGTTTCTCCTCAAACTTTTGCTCACTAATTTTAGCATTCATTGGTGGATCTTGCTTGCAACAATTATTAGTTAGGGTTATAATGATGATTTTCTATTTCCCTCATTCCTTCTACATTTATTAATCAGAATTTTCAGTAAGAAAGAGCTATTCCTTCTCTTGCATTTATTGATTTATTCAACTATTTACTTATCTCAGTATGGACTCCTCATGGATATATATTCTATTGTATAGGTTTCAATCCAGTACTATAATTACTTATTTTGTTGTTTAAATTGCTTCTGCTTTATCCATCGGGAACTCTTTCAGGTTGATGTCTCTGCCCTTTCTATGTGCATTCTTCTTTTTTGAGCATTTCATTAATTTTTGGTACTGCAAAATATTTCAGAATCATTTTGTATTTTCTCTATTCCAGTCTTAGAAGCATCCACTTTTTCAAGCAACTCTGGTTCCGTCTACTGGAGAATGTTATTTTGAAACCAATATTTGGGTATAAGGTGTGCTCATTGCTACTGGAGTATCACTGCTTCTAGTCCTCCTCAGTGAGCAGAGCTTGGAAACATATGTATGTATAATAACCCATGCCTACAAACACATCTATATTGATTTCTCTATTTATTTACTTCTATATCTCTCTATACTGCTATCTATCATCTGTCAAGTAAAACACGAGTTCATACTGATATCTCCAATTCCAATCCAACACCACAAAGTTCATTCTGGAATTTGCCCTTTCCTTGTTTGTAACTTCTTTCTCTGATAGAAAAAGAAAATGAGAATCTGGTTCTCATTTTCTACAATATATTTACTTATTTCTTCAATTCTGATGCATGCATACAGTAGTTTCAGGATTGCTAACCCATAACCCTATGGGTTATTAACCAGTATACTACAGTAATTAACTGGAATATATTAGTTATGTAGTGTTATTATTGTCTTTGCTTATACAGTATTTAATCAAAATACTCTTCCAAAGTAACTTTAAATATATCCAAATATTTGCTGATGCTTGAAACCTCTTAGTAGGTAATGAAGCATTTCTCTTTCCATATTCAAGATGAGATTTATCAAATAGTCCATGCCTTCATTTCATCAAATAGTATATTATGATGTAATGTTATCTTGAGGCAGGCCATCATATATTTCGGTAATTTTGACCACTATGATGTACTCTATATAGAAATCGAAATATGATGATGTACAACTGACAAAAAAAAACAAGACTTTCTAACAATGCTGTTGGCTTTATACATTTATTAATTTTATATTATTGATCTTTAAGAATCCTTGAAGGAAATAAACTTGTCCTTGCTTATTAAAAAATTTTCTTCTGAAATTTTTCAAATTGAAATGAATAAATTGAAGCCAAAACTTCTCTCTCAGGTTTCTACACATTGGACTACATGTTTATAAATTCCATATATAAATGTTGCAGAAGTTGCCTTATAAATGAGTAAATTAGTTCTTGTTATTTACTTCTTTATAGGTATATAGTGGGACCATTACATATGGTTATTTGCACATATCAGTAATCTAGGGAAAAAAAAAGAGGAACTGTATTCCAGTTGCACCTGGAAGCCGTGGCTAATCTCATACTATGATCTTATTTTTCTCAATATTGGGTGAACTGTGGCTCTCCAAATAATTACATACAAACATATGTAATGGTAGGAATACACTTATTTAGAAAAAAAGGTCTGGGGCCGGCCCCATGGCTTAGCGGTTAAGTGCGCGCGCTCCGCTGCTGGCGGCCCGGGTTCGGATCCTGGGCGCGCACCAATGCACCGCTTCTCCGGCCATGCTGAGGCCGCATCCCACGTACAGCAACTAGAAGGATGTGCAGCTATGACATACAACCATCTACTGGGGCTTTGGGGGAAAAAATAAAAATAAATAGATAAATAAAATTATAGAAAAAAAGGTCTGTGAATGCATGCTCTGTGACATCCCTTTTGTGGAATAATTCTAGATATATTACCTTTCTTATAAAAAACGTCTGCTGACATTATGGAGATTTTTTTTCACAAAAACAGAAACTAATACAGTGAAAGACATGTACCTTGTGTGGATAACTGAAGTCTGCGACCCATAATCTAGTCAGTGTTTTAAAAAAATAAATTAAAACCTATGTTTTAAAATAAAATTATTTTATGAATCAGAGGGAAAAGAACATTTATCATTATTAGCACCACTGTCTCCATTGTAGATTTCCTCAACTGCATGAGAACTAGTTCATATTTATAGATTTTGCTTTCTGCATGATGGCATGGGGCCAAGACAGCGGGCAAATGAAGAAGAAGACTTACACAAAGCCAGAAAAGCCTCCGATTCTGGGTGAGCAGGGATAGGGTAATATGCAGACTTGGGAAGGCTGCCAAAAGCCTAAGGCCTTGGTCTTCACTGATCCCCAGTACACAGTGGGTGCGGCTTGACTTAGGATGAGTGTTGTCTGCCTTGGTGTTCTTTAAATCCTTTTATTTTCCATTACATTCTCTCACCCTGTTGCTTAACTCACAGTGCATGCTCAAAAGGCACTTTTTGAATGAATGAATCAATGAATGAATGGCTTGTCAGGTATTAGCTGTTAAGGGCCATGGGAAAGAGAGCCACAACATGCAGCTCAACGGTGAGTAACAGGCACACCCATGCTTTCCCAACTGCCTTCAGGGTCAAATTTAGTAGTGAGTGGGGCAAAGGTTTCTGAAGAATCTTTTACCCACACTGGGCAAAGGTCTCATGAGCTCAAAGAGGATAATGAAGCTGAAACTCTTGATGAGATTTCTCAGGATTTTGTCTTCAGTAATTGATCATTCCTTCAACCTATTGATTTTCCCTTTAAAGAAAAATTACTTTCTTTTCTCTTTTCTAGTTACTATGAATGAATAGTGGCATTCATCATTGTGAGCAATTCTTACTCCAATTTAATTTAACTGTCATCCATAAAATATCCCAATCTTAGGAATAAAGTGGGATTATTGTTTGAAATCATTTTCTCATCTTTTTCTGTCTCCTGATTTGATCAAAACCAATATAAAGTAAATGATTTCAGAGTTTCAGATGGGAAGGTTACATTCTCTTAGGGATATAAACTTAAGACTTAGCACTAAATAATTCTTTGACAGCAAATGGTACTTTGGAGGTAAAAAAGAAAAGGAAAACACATAGAAATTTCTGCACACAAGTATTTCTTTATTAGCAGCATCTATATGCCTTGAAGGTTTACACAGGTGATAGCACTTGAAGGTTTATAGTTATAGCACTCTATTTTAAGCTGATAATAGCTTAATTTCAATTGCATATAAAAATTATACTTTTTCTCCTCCCCCACACACATTATATGTTTTTATGTCACAATTTGCATATTTTATATTGTGTATCCATTAACAAATTATTATAGCTATAGTTATTTTAATACTTTTATCTTTTAACCTTTATACTAGAGTTAAAAGTGAGTTACACACCACCATCACAGTATTAGAGTATTCTGAATTTGACTCCATTGTCCCTGGTATCTGTGAGTGATTGGTTCTAGGACCCCCATGGATACCAAAATCTGTGGATGCTCAAATCCCTTATACAAAATGGCAAATCATTTGCATATAACCTATGCACATCCTCCCCTATACTTTAAATCATCTCCAGATTACTTATAATACCTAATACAATGTAAATGCTATGTAAATAGTTGCTATACTGTTTTGTTTCAGGAATAATGACAAGGAAAAAAGTCTGTACATGTTCAGTACAGATGCAACCATCTAGGCCTTTTGATTGTGGTTGGTTGAATCCGAGGAAGTGGAACCTCCCCCCGCTTCCCCCTGATACTGAGGGCGAGGGCCAACTGTATATACTTCTCACCTTTACCAGTGCTGGGTTCTCAGACTAATGAGACTGCCTCTGGAATCTCAGTCAAATGGGGCTGGAGCCGAGTTACATGGTTGTTGTCGGGTCCACAGTTGGCAGACCTGTTACCAAGGACACAAGCATGTGTGGTTCCTGCCAGATCCCTACGTGGACAGGACTGCTCTGGGACCATGCTGGAACAGAGCTGGAGCCAGTTCGTGGGGCCACTTTCAGGTCTGCAGTCAAGTTCACAGATAGTGGGCCTGTTACCAGGTACACAGATGGGTCTGGCTCCTACTAGGTCTCTGAGAGGGCTCCTATTTGGTCCTTGGGTAAAACAGGACTCCCTTCAGGACCCTGGCAGGGTGGGGCTGGAGCCAGGTCACAGAGCTGCTTCAGGGTCTATACTCAGGAATGAGGTCAGCAGGCCTGCCACCAGGGGCTTGGACAGGCGTTCCTTCTGCCAGATCCCTGGATGGGTAGGACTTCCCCTAGATCATAGCAAAGTGGGGTTGGAAGTGAGTCTCTGGGCCACTTCAAGGTCCACAGCCAGGATGGACTTCAGGGTCCACAGTTGGGACTGGGTTCAGTGGGCCTGCTACCAGTGGCATGGACGGGCATCTCTGGGCCTCTGGGCAGGCAGAACTGACAGCAGTATTGGAGCTGGCCACAGGACAGCTTCAGGATCTGCATTTGGGATTGTGGCCTGAATACCTGTTATTAGGCTCACAGCCAGGCATGGCTCCTACTGGGTCCCGGTGCGGGCAGGAGTGTTTCTGGACTGGGCTATAACCAAGTTACAGGGAGGCTTCAGGACTTGCAGTCAGGTCCATGACTGGTGGGAATGTAATGGGGGGTATGGATGGACATGACCTCTCCTGGGTCCCTTGGAAGAGGGGGCTGGGTGCAGGACAGCAACCAAGCGGGGCTAGATCCAAGTCCATAGGGGCACCAGAAAGCTGGCCTGGCTGTTCAAAGCAGCTATCTTCAGTCTTAGGGTTCACTGGGGTTTTGTAGCCTCCTACCTGGATTCCAAAGCTTTCACAATGGCACTTTTGTCCATGGATGGTTGTCAAATTGTTGTTTTTGTTGGGAGATGTGAACTGGGACCTCCTATTCCTCCATCTTGCTGATGTCACTTCCCTCATTGTGGTTTTGGTTTGCATTTCCCTAATGATTAGTGATGTTGAACATCTTTTCCTGTGCTTATTGGCCACATGTATATCTTCTTTGGAGAAATGCCTATTCAAGTCATTTGCCTATTTCTCAATCAGGTTTTGTTGCTGCTGTTGCTGAACTGTTGGTGTTCTTTTTTACTCTGTGTATTAACATCTTATCATCAGATATATAATTTTCCAATATTTTTCTCCATTGAATGGGTTGCTTTTTTATGCTGTTGATATCATGCTTTGATGTACAAAAGTTTTTATTTGGATATAGTCCAATTTATCTGATTTATTTTTTCTTGTTTCCTCTGTTTTTGGTGTCACATCCAAGAAATTATTTCCAAATCCAATGTCATGAAGCTTTTCCTCTATATGTTTTTCTAAGAGTTAGCTCTTAAATTTAGGTCATGGATCCATTTTAATTTTTGTATATGATAAAGGGTAAGAGTCCAACTTCATTCTTTTGCATGTAGATATCTAGTTTTCCCACCACCACTTGTTGAAAAGACTATATTTTTCCCATTTGAATGGTCTTGGCACAGTTGTCAAAAAATCTCTTTATTTTTTTAATGAATATCAAATCTTTAACTTTATTTTTAGCCAATAAAAGGTGTTTGTCCTTATCAGACCTCAAATATGAATGTTTAATCTACAACCCCACACATCTAATATATGTTACTTCTTTCAAACATAATTCATTTCAATAAACATTCAGTATTTTAGAGAGAGTCATTTAAAATGATGCACCAGAGGGGATTAGGTCAAGATGGCGGCGTAAGCAGACTCGGAACTCACCTCCTCCCGTGGACACAGCCAATTTACAACTACTCGTGGAAAAATTACCCCTGAGACAGAACTGAAAACTGGATAAGAGGAACTCCTGCAACAACGGACAATCCTAACTGAGGTGGAAGAGGCAGAGACTCCCTTCTGGAGAGGAAAAACGCCGCCTTCACAAGCCGCAGGCTTCACGGCCGCCGGGAGCAGCTCACAGGTCCGCAGCCTCCCTGGAGGAGCGGGGCCCTGAGCCGGGAGCGCCCCCGCTGTGGGCATTTTGTGGACCCAGCACAATCGAGACGAGTGGCAGAATATCTGACTTTGCCGCTACGTTTTAGTAGCG
>CM053558.1:8063182-8118650 GCA_028646465.1 Rhinoceros unicornis | reverse complement strand
ATTGGATTGGTGGTTACCAGAGGGGAAGGGGGGAGGGAGGAGGGTAAAAGGGATAATTCGGTACATGTGTGTGGTGATGGGTTGTAATTAGTATTTTGGTGGTGAACATGATGTAATCTATGCAGAAACAGAAGCATAATGATGTACACCTGAAATTTTTACAATGTGATAAACCAATGTTACTGCAATAAACAAAAAAAAATAAATAAATAAAAAAATAAAATAAAATAAAATGATGTAACAGTGTATTCTGCTTTACTGGTTCATATATTGGCCACTTTTACCACTGTTAAAATAATTCAAAATTTGGGAGCTCTGAATACATCAGGAAGAAACAAAGTAGGATCATTTATATTTTTTGGTGATCTTAGTCAACAAACTCAAAAGAATATTGTTAATGAACATTTTAAGTTGACTTTCTCATTTTTTATTATGAACCCAAGATCATTTTGCCAAATTGGCATATGTCTCATATCATCAGCTATTTGAGTTTACAGTCCAATGTTGGTAGCATACATATTGTACTATTCAACCCATTGTCAGTAGCACTGACACTAATGATAAAACAAGGGAAAATAAAACACATTAACCTTTCCATTGAGCTATTATGAACAGTCTGTTAAAGAGAAAAATCCAGGTACATTTTGAACATTTACTTAAGAGCAAAACAATAAGTCTCAGGGAAAAAAACATGTCTCTGCAGCCTCACCATAGGGAAATCTAATTCATTTTTCCTTAAATTTACTGTAAGAAAAGGCCTTGAAAATGAGATGGTCTTTGTTCTAATATTCTCATTTAATCCATACATGAAGGAACTGTGATCAGAACTGCACCTAAGTGATTTGTAAAATTCCTTCCCAATTCTCTCTCCTTTTAAAGAGAATTTGTTCTGCGTAGTGGGAATATTCATGTGAATAATAAATGAGAACATGAAAAGTCACACAACATTTGGGAAATACAGAAAATCCCATAAGATTTTATTTTTAATTTTGTTATATAGGCTGTATTTATTATAGTGTAGATGTTTATTCATAAATAAAAAATTTAGTATCTTGGAAACTTTACCACATCCAACAACAATATATTTAGAGGCTTTAACAATGAATGATCAAAAGAAACAAATGCAAGTAAGGCCAGTTCTCCAAACCACATTGAAACTTTTTGGAGAGGGAGAAAGATTGCAAATTTTTGAGAACTTGAAAGAAATGCAATTCTTTTTCTTTTCTTTTTTGCAAACTAATAAAATCTAGGTTAACAAAGTTGGGCTAAAGTAGGAACAGCTTTAATGGCTGGCAACAAGCACTTCAGTGGTTCGTATGAGAATGAGTGATTTTAAAATACTTGGAAACAATTTGCTAGTTTTATTAATTTCCTTATTGGCAAACATATGAAATATAAAATAAACTTCAACTGGGCCTGAGTTCAAATTGTTAAATATTCTTTAAGTAATTAAATCCTAGTTAAAGTAGATTTTACTGTCTATCTCATTGTGGAAGAAAGAACCTTCATCCATATTAAAGCTTCCAACAAAGTCTTCAGGATTTGGAAGCAACATTTTCTAAATATTCCCATTTATTTCTGTAGACATTTCAAGAGGACCTGCATTAATTTTGCAAGTTTAGCTTAGGTTAGCTTTACTGACTTTATATTTTTAGATACTCAGTTCAAAGAAAGAGGAGGAAGAGGAGAAAAAGAAGAAGAAGAAGAAGAACAACAACAACAACAACAACAAGAAACCAGCACTGTTTCCGTGATAGCATCGCTTTGTTAACTTGGGTTTGGGTTTGACCAGAAAATGCACTGCCTATACAAATATTTTAAAAACATTTGCCTCTTGAAATGTCTACAAAAATAAGTGGGAATATTTAGAAAATATTGCTTCCAAATCATGAAAAGTTTGCTTTTCTATACACTAACAACAAAGTAGCAGAAAGAGAAGTTAAGAATACAATCCCTTTTACAGTTGCAACAAAAAGAATAAAATACCTAGGAATAAATTTAACCAAAGAGGTGAAAGACCTGTACACTGAAAACTATAACACATTGTTGAAAGAAATTGAAGAAGACACAAAGAAATAGAAAGATATTCCATGGTCTTGGACTGGAAAAATAAACATAGTTAAAACGTCCATACTTCCTAAAGCAATCTACAGATTCAATGCAATCCCTATCAAAGTCCCAACGACATTCTTCACAGAAATAGAGCAAAGAATCCGAAAATTTATGTGGAACAACAAAAGACCCCGAATAGCCGAAAGAATCCTGAGAAAAAAGAACAAAGCTGGAGGTATCACACTCCCTGATTACAAAATATACTACAAAGCTATAGTCAGCAAAACAGCATGGTACTGGCACAAGAACAGACACACAGATCAATGGAACAAAGCCAAGAACCCAGAAATAAACCCACACATCTATGGACAGCTAATTTTTGACAAGGGAACCAAGAACATACAATGGAGAAAGGAAAGTCTCTTCAATAAATGGTGCTGGGAAAACTGGAAAGCCACATGCAAAAGAATGAAAGTAGACCATTATCTTACACCAAACACAAAAAACTAACTCAAAATTGATTAAAGACTTCAATGTAAGACCTGAAACCATAAACTTCTAGAAGAAAACATCGACATCAGTCTTAGTAGCATATTTTCAAGTACCATGTCTCACCAGGCAAGGGAAACAAAAGAAAAAATAAGCAAATGGAACTACATCAAACTAAAAAGCTTCTGCACAGCGAAGGAAACCATCAACAAAATGAAAAGACAACATAACAATTGGGAGAAGATACTTGCAAGCCATATATCTGATAAGGGGTTAATGTCCAATATATATAAAAAACTCATACATCTCAACAACAAGAAAACAAACAACCCAGTTGAAAAATAGGTAAAAGATCTGAACAGACATTTTCACAAAGAAGATATACAGATGGCCAACAGGCACATGAAAAGATGTTTAACATCACTAATTATTTGGGAAATGCAAATCAAAACTACAATGAGATATCACCTTACACCTGTCAGAATGGCTATAATTAACAAGACAAGAAATAACAAGTGTAGGAGAGGATGTGGAGAGAAGGGAACTCTCATACACTGCTGGTGGGAGTGGAAACTGGTGCAGCCACTATGGAAAACAGTAGGGAGATTCCCTAAAAAATTAAGAATAGAACTATTGTGTGATCCAGCTATTCCACTGCTGGGTATTTATCCAAAGAACATGAAAATACGAATGTGTAAAGACACATGCACCCCTGTGTTCATTGCAGCATTATTCACAACAGCCAAGACTTGGAAACAGCTTAAGTGCCCATAAGGGACAAATGAATAAAGAAGATGTGGTATATATACATGATGGAATACTACTCAGCTGTAAAAAAGATAAAATCTTGCCATTTACGACAACATGGATGGACCTTGAGGGTATTATGCTAAGTGAAATAAGTCAGACCGAGAAAGTCAAATACCATATGATTTCAATCATAAATAGAAGATAAAAATAACAACGACAATAACAAACACATAGATATAGAGATTAGATTGGTGGTTACCAGAGGGGAAGGGGGGAGGGAGGAGAGCGAAAGGGGTGACTTGGCACATGTGTATGCTGATGGATGGTAATTAGTCTTTGGGTGGTGAACACGATGTAATTACACAGAAACTGAAATATAATGATGTACACCTGAAATTTATAGAATGTTATAAACCGAAGTTACCTCAATTAACAATAATAATAATAAAGTAATTGGTGAACCATTTAAAAATCAACAAATAAAGTAATTACGATTAAAGAAAGACTGCAATCATAAACATATAAGAACTAACATGTTAATTTTAAATGTAAAAATTAAACATGGTTGAAAAACAAAATAAAAATAAAAACACTGCTTGAAATCAAGAATAAATATCTATAGTCGTAACTAAAAAATATCTGGAAATGGAGGTAAGGTCAGACAGCAGAAGAAAAACACAAGCATCTTAAAAGGGAAATAAAAAGAACTCCTTTTCTCCTTTTTATTCTTCGATGAAAAAAGTACGAGAATTCTTTCAGAACATTGTATTTTGGAACTGTAGGCCCAATCCTCAAACTTTCAAGGTAATAATTTGACCCAGTTGGTTGTTTTGCCTTTTTCCATTTCAATTTCCTGGGTAGACATAAAGTACTTTATCTCCAGCACAGAACGAGCTGGTCTAATATTCCCAAACTCCAGAAT
Organism: Rhinoceros unicornis; assembly: GCA_028646465.1. Taxonomy (NCBI): domain Eukaryota; kingdom Metazoa; phylum Chordata; class Mammalia; order Perissodactyla; family Rhinocerotidae; genus Rhinoceros; species Rhinoceros unicornis. The sequence goes on along the minus strand of CM053558.1, from coordinate 8,114,437 downwards.
AAGGCATGTAGAATCTAATCTATGACTTGAGGTGCATTTGACTTTCCTGTAAAACTGGTTTCTTTCTGGTTCCTCTACACAATATATCCTTTTTGATAGTGCAAAATAAGCAAGTACTATCTAGCTCTTGGTTAATCTTGGGGGAGCATTCACAATTACATAGTTCATTGGGTGACATAATAGATAATCCCCAAATAATCAAATAGTACCCATCATCAACTCAATTCAACAAAAACAATCATTGGGTACTTACCGTTTCCCAAACATAGTGTGCAAGGAGCTGAGGATAATACAATAGTGAGTAAAACATAAACTAAGGCTGATATAGATTAGTCTACTTTACTGAGGTCATAATTAATAAATTACAGTCAATACTCAAGATAACATCTTCTGATAATAAAGCAATGCTTTTGTCCATTATATCCATATTTAGATATTATACACCTATGCTTTTTTACCTGAGAGAGGTCATCATCAGGACTGTTCAGTAGCATTAGCCACATAGGCATGGGATATGCATAATATATATGGATATCAAATATGTATGCATTTTTATTGATATGCTATTAAAGGAATTCATGTGATTTCTCAAACATCTTTAGAATGATTCATTTTCTCTACATGGCATAGTGTAATGGTTGAGGGCATGGACCTTCCAGCCAGAAGACCAAATTTTGAATCCTGACTGCTGCTTAGTAGCTGTCCAACCTTGGGCAATTTATTTAACATCTTTCTGCCTTGGTTTCCTCAATTTTACAATTAATATAAATAGAGTATCTACCTTGTTGGGTTGTCATGAAAATTAAATGAATTAATATTTACAAAATTTTTAGAATAGTGTAAGGTACCAAGTAAATGTGATATGTGTTTGTTATATGAATATAATAAGTAAATGTTTTAAAGGTCTTTGAGAGTCTCCTTTTACAGAAAACTCAGAAGCATCTAACTGTGCCCCCTTCCCTTCCTACCACTGTAATCAAAGAAGGAATTTCCAGAGTGGGTATAGCTCAGTGATAGAGCATTTGACTGCAAGGAAGGAGTTTCCATTAGTTAAATATCCTAGAGTAGTCTGGATTCTTCAGGCTATAGTGAAGAAAGTTGTAGCTTAATAAATTCTCCATATGATGGAATAGATAAGGAACACAAACAATCTAACCATGTTTAATACAGAATAACTGTATGAAGAAATATATATTTATGTACAGAGCACACTAATTTTTGTTGCATTGCCAAGATGGTCATAGATTCAGTACATCAATGTGGAGAAAGCAGAATATATTTTCTTGGCTTTGATTTCAACTCTGTAGGCTCGATGAAGAGAGGTGTCATCATGAATACTCATTATATATGAGAAGAAAAATGTGATGAGAACCAAATGTTATGAATGGTTTCATAGGTGAAAGCAATATTAAATCATATCTTTCCAAAGGACTATGTAGGATAGGAATTGAATGTGTGACAACTTAAGCAGGTGAAAATGTTGGTCTAGTGTCTGAATTGTTCCTGTGTACTTCATCCTAATTTGCAAAAAATTACTGCACTCTATTTTAGCTCTTCATAAGGAAATAGAATCAAGCAAGTCCAAAGTCAACTTGTACCCCTGTTATACTGTTACCTCAAATTACACTAAATTAATCTTTCTTATTTAGTATACAACTCTTCATATACAGAAACTTGCATGCCAAATTTAAATAGCAAGGTTGAGGGGCCGGCCCAGTGGTGAAGTGGTTAAGTTCATGTGCTCTGCTTTGGCGGCCTGGGGTACGCAGGTTCAGACCCCAGGTGCGGACCTACACACCGCTCATCAAGCCATGCTGAGGTGGTGTCCTACAGACAAAATTGAAGAGGATTGGCGTGGATTTTAGCCCAGGGCCAATCTTCCTTACAGCAAACAAATAAATAAATGAATAAATAAATAAATAGCAAGATTGATTTTTTTCTTATTTTCTAATATTGGCTCAAACTTTTTTCTAGTGGTAGTGAAATGTAATGAAGAGAAATGAAAGTCAATGATTGCTACTTGATTGTGCGACCTTTGTTAATTACATAACATCTCTGAAGCTTTAATTTTCTCACTTACAGAATGGGTATAATAGCAACTATCTTTTAGAATAGTGCAAGATGGAGTGGTACTTTTGAAATACTAACCATTTTTCTTTCCCAATTTATAAATCTCCATGCTTTTTCCCCTCACTTCAACTCAAGAATTGTGATATACTTTGCCTCAGTAGAAGGATGTGACAGGACAGAAATCATAGCCCAAAAACAAGAATTCCTCGATGTGGTTGCCAAGTAGGACTTCAGGAAAAGACAGAGAAATATTGAAAGGGCAAACAGAGATTTTAATTTATTTCCATTGTAGTTGTTATTTATTGCTGCATAACAAATTACCCCAAAACTTACCAACTTAATACAATAAACATTTATTATCTCACAATGTCTGTGAGTCAGTAATCTGCTGGGTCCTCTGGCTGAGGATTTCTTGTGAGGCTGTAATCAAGATGTCAGTTGTGATCTTATCTCAAGACTCAGTGAAGGAAGGAGGTGCCAAGACATCAAGGGGATCTGTAGTCTGATTACTATGTGGGAGACACAAGAAGACAGTAAGATCACAGAGAGGGAATGATTCTCTGTTGTGTCTCAATAGATGGGGCATAAGCAGTCAAGCAGTGATCATACAGCCCCAGTATGGAATGACAAATAACAAAAGAATTCCAAAATCCTCAAATATGGTGCAGAAGTAGTGGTGAGAGTCACTTGAGGGGTCTATGAGGAGAAATGAGAGATGTCTCTGATTTCTTGCAAATATCAGATTGCCTGAGTGGACAGATGGCACTGGGAAACAGATGCACCAGCACTCCCCCTCACCCACCCCATTCTCAGCCAACTTTGGCACCTTGTAAGTCCTGAGCAACTCAGACACGAGGCTGCGGAAATGGGCAGGAAACAATCCTGCCATGTCAGTGAGTCAGTTTCTGCCACCCTGGGAGGTGTAGGCCACAAAAATAAATTAGGTCAAACCACGGAAATACAAAGTTCTATTTCTTTCACACTTGGGTTTGCAGATTATCTTTATATCTCCTGTATATAAAGGGCCTAGTCCATATCTTAAAACAGGTAGATGCTTATTCAATGATAGCTGTTATTATTTTAATTATTTCTCAAGCTAACTGATATTCTTAACACCTCATAGAAATCAATTCTCTCTACGTGAAGGACATAAGCTCTACTATAACCAAGGGTCCACATTCACGTTGGGGGGAATAGGGAGTGATTGGTGAATGTGTTTTCAGAATTACCTTTCTAGTTACCTCCCTGTTAATTAATGTTGGCTAACCAAGTGATGTTAAATCAATAATAATAATAGTACCCAACTCTTTTTGAAGATGGAGGCTTCCTGTGTACCAGATACTGTGCTAAGCATTTTTCCTGAAATAACTAATCTATCCCTCACAACATCCCTGTGAGTTAGAGACTGTGTTCTCATTATACAGAGGAGGAAATTGAGGCACACAAAAGGGTCGAGTGATCTGCCCAGGAACGAGAGGGAAGAAATGACTCTGTTGGGGGGAAAGAATGGGGGGAAGGGAAGCAAACCAGGAATTTCGAGAGGCTGACTGTGAAAGCGGGATAGCGAGAGTGAGTGTGTGAGACAGGGGGCTAAGTCAGTGGGGGGACCTAAGGGAGAAGCGAGAGAAGGGAAAGTCCTGCGGCAGCCCCTTGCTGACCTTGCTTCTGATGCCAGCTCTGTGGCTAAGAAACCTGAGTCAGCACAGAGTTTTGCTGACTGTCTACATGTGAGGGGTTGTGCGAACCCAGCTTATTGTGCAGGTTTTGAAACCGGTGGCGTTTCATGGAGGAGTGTCCGGGTGTGTGACCATCTGGGGAGCTGGATTTTGTTTACCTTGGTTCAGTTATCGATTTAAATGGAGACTGTAGCCAAGAAATCAAGAGAAGACTGAGACTCAGAAGGGCAGCAATGGAAGAATTAGGAAAGATCATCAAGTGTAAAGAAGTGTCATTAGAGACTAAGGCCAAGATTATCCCCATCCTCGTATTCCCAATTACTATGCGTGGGTGTGAAAGCCAGACACTGAAGACTGACAGAAAGAAAATGGATTCATTTGAAATCTGGTGTTGGAGAAAAGCTCTATGGATCCCTGGACTGCCAGAAAGACAAACAAGTGGGTCCTAGAGCAAATTAAGCCTGAACTATCACCGGAGGCAAAAATGCTAAAACCGTGGCTGTCCTCCTTTGGGCACATCATGAGAAGGCAGGGTTCTTTGGAAAAGACAATCATGCTTGGAAAAGTAGAAGGCAGTAGGAAAAGAGGAAGACCAAATATGAGATGGATTGACTCCATAAAGGAAGCCATAGGCATGAGTCTTCAGAAGCTGAGGAGGGTTGTTGAGGACAGGACATTGTGGACATCACTCATTCACAGGGTCACCAGGAGTCAGAGTTGACTTGACAGCACATAACGCTCCTGTACTGAGACTGAAGTCTGGCCCACTGATAGTCATCTTCTAATACCTATTACCAGAATGGCATTTGATCTATGGGTAACTCATTCTCCCTGCCTGAAAAATGGGTACCTTACCCCTCTCACCAATAGGTTATCTGAAATCAGATGGTAGTGCTGGGATACTGCATTGCTCAATCCTCTTAACAGAAGATTTCGATTTTTATTTATTTATTTATTTATTATTTATTAATTAATTAATTTATTTTTTTGTGAAGAAGATCAGCCCTGAGCAAACATACATGCTAATCCTCCTGTTTTTGCTGAGGAAGACCGGCTCTGAGTTAACATCTATTGCCAATTCTCCTCCTTTTTTTTTTCCCCAAAGCCCCAATAGATAGTTGTACGTCATAGTTGCACATCCTTCTAGTTGCCGTATGTGGGACGCAGTCTCAGCATGGCCGGAGAAGTGGTGCGTCGGTGCGCGCCCGGGATCCGAACCTGGGCCGCCAATAGCGGAGCACGCGCACTTAACTGCTAAGCCACGGGGTCGGCCCAGGATTTCGATTTTTAAATTATTTTCTTCCATTAAGTCTCATAACAGAGTAAAGTATACTAAAAGAGCAATGAGTTTTTATTGTTAAATAATTATATAGGCAATGCCTAACCATCTGTATCAGAAAATAATTGCTAATATTCAATGAGTGACTAATACGTGTCCTGTACCATTCTAATTGCTTTGTATATCTGATCTCATCTAATTCTCATCACGTCCCTATGAAGTACCATTATGAGCTCCATTTTAAAGATGAGGAAACTGGGGCCTATGTTCACACAGCTGGTAAGTAAATGAGCCAGAATTTGGACCCATGCACTCTGGTTCTACAGTCCATATGCTTAACCACTTTCTCAAGAATAAACCTATCACACGATAAAAGTTGAGAAGTACTGCAATTTAGATTGAGAGACAACTCAAAGTGCATTTGATTCAAAGTTCTGTTACTCGCTGGCTGAAGACCTTGAACAAGTTACTTAGTATTTGTCAACCTCATTTTCCTCATCTGTAACTAGTACCTACCTGCCAAATTTGTGGTAAGAATTAAAAGAAGCAATACAGAGCCTAAAACATATTATTAATTTTCTTAGATCAAATTTGCTATTTTTAAGTCTTATGTCCAGGCTTCTTAGATAATCAATTGAAATAATTTCAGCGAAAACATTTTGAAAATGATGAGTCACAAGATAAATGAAAGAAGCTATTTCCATTAATTAATACTATTAATATAAATAGCTAACCATTTTAATGCACCAGGCACTGAGCCAAAACTTTTCATATATTAGCTAAAAAAAACTCTGAAGAAATTTTTAAAAACCCTGTACTATTCTACAGATGAGAACACTGAGTCACAGAAGAGCTAAGTAGCGTGTTCATAGTTACAGGCAGGAAGTGCTAGAGTTTAGAGTTTTCCTCAAACATAATTAACTCCAAAACTGTTTGCTTTACATCATAAAACATTATTTAAAACATACTGCTTCAGGAACTTTAGAAGCAGGCAATGCACTGTGAACAAAATAACTCTATTGTAATCAGACAGCCAGTTACTTTAGCTGGTAAAATGGTATGTTTAAGACTAGTGATGTCCATTGTAATGGTTGATACATTTTAGGCAGGACTTGGTGTACCTTGGGGAAGGGATAGGAGCTACTAAAAACCCCTAAAAGCAATAAAATTCTGTATTTTAAAGATGTTATACAATGCTCAGATTATTTTCTGCATCTATTCTTGCTTCAATCCATCCATACATTCCTTCCTTCATTCATTCAATAAATATCTGTAAATCAGACTAGTCTTTGCTCTGATAGTTGCATTATAGAGCATTAGAACAAGATATGTCTGAGTCTACACCGCAGCCTCAAAACTTCTCATTTGCGTGACCTGTAAAAGTCACATAATCTCAAAATGGAAATAATATTATCTATCTTATAATAGTTGTGAGCACTAAATGAGATAACACACCTAGAACACTTAGCATAATGCCTGCCATATGGCAAGCACTCAGTAATGCTTAGTTATCATCATTATCCTTTCCATCTTATCATAAACATTGCCCAATTTATGAAAAACTTTTTATTTTAAAAGTTCACTGTGTCTTAATTGGTTCTCTGGAAACAAAAGGCCTATTTCCCTGGACATAATTGGTTATCCGGAAACAGAAGCACTATTTCCCTCGAAGTAATCTTATAAACATTTCTCGGACTCCGAGGTTACCCTGTCCAATTCCATTAATGCCATCACGTAATTTTATAAATGTTATTTATCAAGTTTCAGCCAAGAGACAGGCCAGAGGTCTTCAGAGCCCTAGCTAAAAGGCTAGGAAAAACAGCGATGGAGATAGGAATGAAAGGGAGTGGTTGTGGCTATGTTGAAATGAGCTGGCTATGAAAGGGAATGAAATCATTAAAAATTAAAGATTCTAGGTTTGAATAAATGGATTGATTTAATACTAATAAGTTATTGAAGAGGCAGAAACAGAATTGGAAAAGGGAGGCCAAAATGTAGGTTGGGTAGACAGTGGAGACAGGTCAGTGCAAATACAGGACATTCGGTTCCAGGAATAGGGCCTATAAAGACGAATATGCGAGAGGCTGGGCTGAGAGAGACACCAAGGAGAAGGCAGGAAGACCTGCCCCACCGTGGGGTGAGAGAAGAGAGAGTTCCTACTTCCAGCTGTACTTTTCCACCTACATTTGTGCTTCTGAAGCTTGACATCTAAGCAATGATTAGATGAAGGAGGGCTGTGTATGTCCTGCTAAGACATTTGGACAGTATGCTAAAGGTCATGGAGAGCCACTAAAGAGATGTAATTCAGGGAGTCAATGCTTTCTACTAAAATATTTGTCTCAAATTTTGCAGACTATTTCCCATGTGGACTTAATGTTACACCCTGCTTCCAGGCAACTGGACAAAATACTGTAAGTCTGAGATTTTGCTTGGAATCATTTAGTATTTTTCACTTCTAATGAAGCAGTCACAGAAAGATAAACATCCAGTACATTAACACAAAAATCTTGGGTGATGTTATAAAGCCCAGCATTTATTAACAACACAGCTACATTATTTTTAACAAGCTGGTCACCAGATATGGATGTCCCTGGCAGCATTACTAGTGGGCTAAACACTTTAATGTATAATGTAAAAGCTTTTTATAGAGGAATATAAGTTTAGCTAGAGTGTCCACTCAGCACTAAGGTACGCAGATTTTTCCCTATATAAAATCAAATTTGTTGACATGCTCCTCCATAGAGTCCTTAAAGTCTGACATCTCCCCAGATTTTTTGTAAACTCTGTGTAGAGGATTCTGAACCTCACAGAACACTATCTGCCATGGTACTCTGTCTCCAAAAGTGGAAGCTCAATAACTCCCTCTGCCTGGAAGAAGTTGGCACTATGGAAATTAGACTACTTTGTTTGGCCACTTATAGGGCAATGGGAAGATGTTTACATAGTCTAAAATGCATTAATCGATTGTTGAAACATTTTCTTTTCCTGCCTCTCAGGAGAAGATAAAAGTTAGAGGCAAGGCAGAAGTACTTCTCCAATGCACAGTGCTATCTATTTACTGATAGGTATCCTTCTCTCTCAGAAAATAAAAGGAGGTATAATTTCTGAATATTTGAGTTTTGCCAAGTTCAAATTTTTTTTCATAATTTTAAGCTATATTTTAGCTGGTATATATCCCAAACATTCTTGCCTTCTCAGAAAAAAAATATGCTTCACACAAATAAAATTTTTCTGATGCCTCAGAGTCATTATCAGTGGCACTAAATATTGCCTGTACTAGTTTCCTATCACTGTTGTAACAAATTCCCACAGCTTGGAGGTTTACCCAATACAAATTTATTAGCTTCCAATTCTGTAGGTCAGAAATCCCAGACAGGTTTCACTGGGTTAAAAATCAAGATTTTGGCAGGGCTGCCTTCCTTCCTGGAGGATCTAGGGAAAATTCTTTTTCCTTGTCCTTTCCAGTTCTAGAGGCTGTTCACACTCCTGGCTCAGGCCTCTCTTTCTACCTCGTCAAATCCAGCAGTGTAGTAGCTTCAAATAGCGTTTTTTTCTGACCTCTGCTTCCATCACCTCTCTTTCTCTGACTGACACTCTTGCCTCCCTCTTATAAGGATTGGGCCCACCTGGATAATCCACGGTATTCTCTCCATCTCAAGATTTTTTTCAGAACACTTGCCCTGAGTTAGCATCTGTCGCCAATCTTCCTCCTTTTTTCTTCCCTTCCCCCCCGGCCAAAGCCCCAGTACATAGTTGTGTATAGTTTTATGTTCTTCTTTGTGAGCCGCCACCACAGCATGGCTACTGATAGACCAGCGGTGTGGTTCAGCACCCGGGAACCGAATTTGGGCTGCTGAAGCAGAACGCATGAACCTTAACTGCTAGGCCATCAGGGCTGGCGCTCAAGATTTTTAATCGTATCTGTTCACAACAGCTTCTTTGAATTTCTCTCTCCATGACCAGCTGTTGTGTGCACAAGTTTCCCCCGACTAGTTTTCTCCTTCTAAGTTTCTATGAAGAGTGAGCATATAGTTACCATAAGAAGAGAGGGAAGAGAAAAGAGAGAGGAGGGAGATTGAAGCCAGACTCTGAGGTGATCTTCTGTGAGTCAGGTGTGATAACTATGTTGTCCACTTAAAGGATTTTATTGCTTGCTTCTGATTTTCAGATGTGTTCAGGAGGGTTTAATTTGCTGCTATAAACCCACTCAACTATTCATAAGCTCCCCCTTGCATTTCATTCTCATTCTTTTCTCTGTTCCTATCCTCTTACTGACCCCCGCTCCCTGGAATGCCCTTCTTTCACTTTTCTCTCTTCCAGGACTTTTTTCAAACATAAATTTTTCTTGAAGACTTTCTTACCTTTTCTCCTCCAATTAATCACTCCATCTTTTGTGATCCTATTGAATTGTGTTCCTGTTAAAACAGTTCTCACTCTATCAGATTTAGTTTTTCATATGTATGTCTTCCCCAGCTAAGCTGTGAGTTCCTCAACCATGGGGCTGTGTGCTTATTAGTTTTGCATTCCAACACATATCACAGTCCCTGGTACAGAGTAAATTGCTGGGGAGACGAACACACAAACGCGTAGTTTGCTGAACATGTAGCTAACATGGAGTGTCACGAGGCTGTGCTGGCCAGGTGAAATGAACACTCGCTGGTTCTGGGCTCTGGTCGTCACCACTCCATTGCTTTTAATTCATTAAAAGCCGGAGAGAACCATCTGATGAATGGATGAATAAAAGAAGGTAAAACAGTGATTATTATCACTTTAGTGCTCATTTTCCTTGTCACTCAAACAGGGAACCTCAGCAATATTAACAGCCACCTCTTAGTGCACCCTATATCAAACCACTTAGTGCTAAACTTGCCTTCTCTTATTCACAATTCAAAATAGTTCTATGAAGTAAGTATTCTTATCCACATTTGGCAGTCAGGAAATTAATGCTGAAAAAGTCTTTTGCCCAAGATCATGCTATCATCAAGTGTCAGAAATGGAATATGAACCCAGTTCTAACTATTCTCTTAACCTCTATGCTGTACGACTTCCCATGTTTACTGTTTATGCTGCCGGTGTGATTTTCAGAACTTTATTCCACTTCTGAGCTAGAAGGGACAGAGTAACATGATGGTTCATAACACAGACCCTGGGGGCAGACAAATCGTTTACAATATCTGACTTCGAAACTGAAATCCTTGCAAAAGTTACTTCACTTTCTTGAACCTCAGATTCCCTATTTGCAAGAATGGGAATAATAATATTTCCTAACTTAAAAGGTCATTGCAATGAATGAATAAGACCATACATATAAAGTGTTTATTACAGTACCAGATTATATCCCTGCCAATGCTGCTGTAAGGACTAAATTAGATAATATATCTAGCAAATAGTAAAAATTAAAAATAGGAGCTACAGATGGCCAATAGGCACATGAAAACATGTTCAACATCACTAATCATCAGGGAAGTGCAAATCAAAACAACACTAAGATATCACCTCACGCCCGTTAGAATGGCTATAATCACCAAGACAAAAAACAACAAGTGTTGGAGAGGATGTGGAGAAACAGGAACCCTCATACACAGCTGGTGGGAATGCAAACTGGTGCAGCCTCTATGGAAAATGGTATGGAGATTCCTCAAAGAATTAAAAATAGAGATACCCTATGATCCAGCTATCCCACTACTGGGAATCTATCCAACAAACCTGAAATCAACAATCCAAAGAGGCTTATGCACCCCTATGTTCATTGCAGCATTATTCACTATAGACAAGAAGTGGAAGCAACCCAGGTGTCCCTCGACTGATGATTGGATCAAGAAGATGTGGTATATATTTACAACGGAATACTACTTAGCCATAAAAAATCGTCCCATTTGCAAAAACATGGATGGACCTTGAGGGTATTATGTTAAGCGAAATAAGCCAGAAACAGAAACAGAAACACTGTATGATCTCACTCATATGTGGAATATAAACCAACACATGGACAGAGAAAACTGTATTGTGGTTACCAGGGGCAATGGGGGTAGGGGCTGGCCACAAGGGGTGAAGGAAGATGTGTATATGGTGATTGACAAACAAAAATATACAACCAAAATTTCACAATGTTATAAACTATTAAGACATCAATAAAAAAATAAAAAAGAAAAATAAATTAAAAATAAAAGAAAAAATAAAATAAAAGCCAACCACATAGGCGGATATATAAATATACGTATTAAAAAAATCACTTGCGACCATCAAAAAAAAATGGCAGCTTCTATTAAACAATAATATATATGATATTTAATGTTATGTATTATATTTATGTTATATATGAAATATATGTATATATACAATATAAACATATGTAATATGTTAAATTTATAATATTAATTAAATATAATACAATAATGTCATATATGATGTTTAATAATAAACAAAGATAAATGTGGTCTTTCCCATTTGTTGAAAACTACTTTTTTTTTTTTTTGCTGCGGAAGATTAGCCCTGAGCTAACATCTGTTGCCAATCTTCCTCTATTTTAAATGTGGGTTGCCACCACAGCATGGCCACTGACGAGTGGTGTAGGTCCATGCCTGGGATGCAAACCCGGGCAGCCGAAGTGGAGTGCACCAAAATTAACCACTTAGCCACTGGGGCTGGCCCGAAAACTACTTATTTATTTAACAAACTTACTTTCCCTGAGAAGGAAGCTTCACTTTGTTTAATCATCACAAATTCTGAAACAGTGTAATCTATAAGAACAATATTTTGTTATGTTTTAAAATTAGCCTTCTTTGTTTTTGCCTTAAAAAGAACATGAGCACAAGACCCAAATTCTTACTTAAACTCCCTTGTACTCAAGACCCTCAAAGTGTCCCAATCTAGAGAAATCTCATATGTGATAGTCAGACAGGACCCTCTCCATGGAACAGCATAATCCTGCAGAGGAGGTGAAACCAGTTGACACAGCATATCTCTAGGATGTTTGCTATCAAGAGCAGCTTGGATGAGGAATTCAAATAGTGGACTACAGTGTGTGGATTGCCTCAAAATGTTCTAGAGAATCAGCCTCCTTTTGTCTGTTCTAAGATTTCTTTATACCATGGTGTGGTGGGGCATGGCTTAATCTATTTAAAAATTTGAGCCAGCTAATTAAAGTGCATAAACTTACAAAATTATGAGAAGGGTAGATTGGGACAAAGGGATAAGAAGAGTATCAAAGAAACTGTATTTGGAGATAAAGTTAGCAATAGGAAAATAAAATAGCATACCAGAGAGTTCTACACAATTGCCAAAGATAAGCTATAAATTTGTGTTTGTGCATCTCAGTATCCAGAGTAAAGACAAAAAATTACAATTTACGTAATAAAAAATAAAATAACATACAGCAGTTGCTCAGGGTGACCATAACTTTTCCTGGCCCTGAGATCTGAGAGAAACCTCTATGGATCCACATGAGAAGGTCGCTGTGTGTTTCAGTGGATACAGTCCTTTGCAGCACTCCTACACTAAATGCCAGGGTGAATTTCATACCACTGCATTGAATTCCCAGCTTCAGTGTTACAAGTGCATAGTTTAATAAATTCAAATTCATAGAAGCCAATGTAAGTGTGTTCAACTTCTCCACCTTCTGATGGCTGGCTTGATTTAGAGAACGGCTTTAGAATAGGTGGTATAGTTATATTTAAACTCCAAACTCAACTGAGTCCCACAGTTCCTCTGGAGGCAACAGGGCAAGAGCGTGGCTCAGAGTCTGGATCTCCACTCCCATTTCAACCAGAGTAACCCTGATTTTGTTTGTTATGCAGACTGGCATCCCACATAAGATTTAATTTGAATACAGAAGAGGTTTCCTTTTTTTCTTAAAAAAATTTGTAAATAACTAGTTTAGAGGAACGAATGATTATAAGTTGTCAGGAAATCCTCCAGTTATAAATAGCATTTATCAGGTTTTAAAATTTATTCTTATTTTTTATTTTCTTCATTTTTCTTCCACTTTTAAAGAATTTATTTTTATTTTCCTAATTTGAATTTTACTTCGATTTAAAATCAAATTCAATTAAAAATTATTTCAATAAATATATTTATAAAAATATGTGGTTATTGCAATGAGTCAAATAATATAGACTATTAAATAATCTCCTGCCACTTCAATGTTACCCACTTCATGTAACCCCTTTGTTATTTGTTACACAAACTCTCATGTTTAATTTTGCTTATATAAATCTACAAAATGTATGTGTGCACGTGTTTATATATGGGGGGATAAGTAGTATGTGTATATGTGTGTGTGTGTGTGTATAAAGACATACATACATCCACTCACTACACACGCATAAATCTTGTTATTTTTACTTAATATAAGAATCATTCTGAATATATATATATAATATTGTAAATATGTATATATCGTATATATACTCCTAGTGATGAAGTGCATATATTAATACTTCATTTCTGTTTTTCTGATCTTAACCCTAACAGTAATAAATACATATGATAAACTACCAAAAATACAAGCAGAAATACAAATAATCACAATTACTGTGTAAGACTTTAATAAATCTCTTTAAAACTTTGACAGTTTGACATTTTTATTTTAAAGATTTTATTTATTTATTTATTTCCCCCAAAGCCCCAGTAGATAGTTGTGTGTCATAGCTGCACATCCTTCTAGTTGCTGTATGTGGGATGCGGCCTCAGCATGGCTGGAGAAGCGGTGCGTCGGTGCACGCCCGGGATCTGAACCCGGGCCGCCAGCAGCGGAGCACACGCACTTAACTGCTAAGCCACGGGGCCGGCCCGACAGTTTGACATTTTTAAAAAGGGTTTGTGTTATTAATAATCACTTGTGTGTGTACTTGATCCCTTATAGGTAGACTACGCATTCTTCTCATTATGTTGATGGAACCCTTACAGAAACCATTACTGTTTGATAATAGGTAGACAGCAAAATGTTTGCATTCCAATTTTCTAAGAACCTGCAAAGTATTTATTACACTATGCATATTCTTTATCTTATATCACCCCAGAAATCAACACAATAGAGACTGTCCAGTTCCTTCTGAGAAAGAGATGCTGAGGATATGGCCTTAGCTATAGAATACTGGAGAAATAGGCATGTTTGTTAGTTTTCTACTGCTGCGTAACAAATTAGCGCACATTTAGCAGCTTAAAACAACAAACATTTATTACTTCACAGTTCTGCAGGTAGAAATTGAGGCAGAATCCGGACTAGACTCTCTGCTTTATTTCTAACAAGGTCAAATTCAAGGAACAGGCCAGGCTGATTGTTTATATGGAGGCTCTGGGGAAGAAGCTGCTTCCGAGATCATTCAAGTTGTTGGCAGAATTCAGTTCCCTGCAGCTGTAGGTCTGAGGTCTCCATTTCCTTGCTAGCTATTATGGAACCATGGGCTACAGTCAACTCCTAAAGGCCACTCTTAGATTCTTGCCCCACGGCCCCTCCATCTAACAGCCAGCAGTGGAGAACGTGCCTCCTGTCCAATATTTCTTATGCTTGGAATATCTCTGAGGTCCTCTTCCACTACCCGCTAGAGAAAACTATGCCTTCAAAGAGTTCATATGGTTAGGTTAGGCCAAACTGGATAATCTTCTTATATAAGGTCCACTGATTAGTAACCTTAATCATATTGACAAAAACTATTTTGCCATTTTCTGTAACATAATCATAGGAGTAGCACCAAGGGGTGGAGATCATGAGAGACATCCTAGAATTTTGCCAAGTATGCCACGGCTGAAGTACTAGTGGCTTTGGAAATGTGGACAAGAACATCTTCTTAGTCCATAATTATTTATTTGAAAAGAAATTGAAATGCTACTACTCTCTGGGAAAAGATACTAAGTATCAAGACATAGACAATCTAGGTTGGGTAGCATGTAGTCTATCACAAGTTCAAATTTACTATATCTGGGGATGCTGGAAAGTGTTGCTAGCTTAGTTGCATTTAATTTTAACTGATTTTTATCTTATTCCAAAAGAGAAACCTGTCCACTATAGAAAATGTGTAAAATATGAGAAAGCATAAAGAAGAAAACCAAAGCTGTTTAAGATACTACCCCGAAAGGTAATCACTGTTTCTGCTTAAACATCCAGAGGGATTTTTTGGACTTCTTGGCTTCCAAGCTTTTGGAGTGACAAACAAGTTAATACGTGGAGATGCACAATGTAAGAAGCCAAGGGAAGAGGTAAACACACTCTCGACTTGGAGCTTCCTGGAGGAGAAAGATAAAAATATTAGGAATGTGGAATGGACCTAAAGAAGCCTGAGCAGAGACGGTAGGAACGTGTGAGGAGATAATCTAAAGAGACTGGGAGTTTCTGAAAAAAGAGAAGAGGGTTAGGAAACCTTGGGAGAGGTTGGAGCAGCAGCAAAACATGAAAAATTGGGAGTGGGAGAGATATCTATATGATGTGTATTGAAAAGCCCTCTGCTATCTCTTCAAGAAAGCTTCCAGAAGACCTAGGTTATTTTTCAATGTTCTTTGGAGTCAGATTTGTGTTTCTTTTAGATGTGACACCATGCTGAGCCTAGCCTCAAGGTAGCCCAGGACATTCCAGTTACAGAAAAGAAGAGGAACATTTTTTTTCTCATCCCTTTATCAAGATGTCAAAGATGGTGTTCACATCTTGCTCTTGTCTATTTTCTCAGTTGTTTTCCTAAAACTGCAACTAACTCAGTGTAGAAAGAAACAGCTCTGCCCTCTCATATCTTTTTTGTGCATGGCTGATCCATCTTTGGTTGAGTTGAATCTTTGTTTGTGCAAGTCACATAAATGTATAATAGTGCTCAGAAAAAGGAAATGTGGCTTGAATTTTTAAAAATCTGCATTTTGTTTTACTGCTATAAAAATGAAATTGATGGTGTTTCATACCTGCTAATTTATTTATGTGTCAAATATTATACATAAGTTGAGTTTTTAAATATGTTCCTGTTTTTAGTTTCTTTTGTTAAAAGGGTTTATTGTGTATTGAGGTCTGGAATCTATATTTTTTTCCACTTCTACTTAACAATTGTTTTCAGAAAGAATATATCTGAGTTCTGTTCTCTAACAAATACTTAAGGAGCGTTTATTATGTGCTAGGCACTGTTCAAGGCCCTGAAAATTATTTTCATTGATGAGTTTGCCTTTAAGTCAATAGTAAGCAAGCAAGATCCAAGAAATTTAGAGTGAGTATAATGAAGAAAGAAGGGTCTAGAATTTTAGGCTTCTAATCATGAGATCAGATTCTTATTTTTTATCTTATCTTTCAAAGAATATTTACAGTAGAGGGAACTTTTTTTTGAGGATAAAAACTCATCTCCTAGTTCAAATGAACATTCTATTCTTGACACTTAAAACTGTCAAAGAAACAGGATTTCAGCTCCAACTACCCCTAGAGTTAGGAAGGCCAAAATAACAACAACAACAACAACAGCTTTCTTTCAGGAATATTAAAGAGAAAATCCATACTGAGATATCTCATATATGACCAAATATATATATATGTAGTCTAGTTTTATTAATTAGGTAGATTTAGTCAAGATCTAGGGTTAAATGTGACATCTCTTCTTTGCATGTACATTGTGCATGTCTGTTGCTCTCAAGAATTCTGACTCTCCTATTTGAATCATGTCCATTTTCTCTAGATCATTTGGAATACTACTCAGCTACCATGATGGAAAAGGGAGAATGAATCTCAAGAGAAGAGTCTCTTGTTTTAATTTAACTTAATTTAAATTTCAAATTAAATTAAATATTTTTTCCAAACATCTCATTTATGTAAATTTCCAGAAGGCCTGCCTCCCTCCCTTCCTCTCTCTCTCTCTCTCTCTCTCTCTCTCGTGTACACACACACACACACACACACACACACACACAAACACAGGAGTCTCCTGTCCTGTTCTCATTTTCTTACTAAATCTGTTCAAAAGCAACCACTTACAACACATTTATTTAGCTTTCTTTTTCTCCTGGTATTTATATTTCTATGCCTTTTATTTTTTCTGTTTTAGATATTTTCCACTGACTTTCCACCAAGGAGGATGAGGATTATGCTCTCTTTCACTGTACTTCCGGCCTGATTCCAGCTTCATCTCACCCAGGAACATCTTTACCCCTGAAACTCCTCAGTACAATTATTTAATATTTTTTGTTTTGATCAATTTTCAATATTTTTATTATTTTGGATACGCAATTATTTCTCACAGATGAACCACGCAACAATGTACAATGATTACATTGCCCTGTTTGCATAATTTTTCTTCCACTTCTGAGCTAATAAATTGTCTTCTTACTTGTTTACCTAATATTTATTCTATACATCTACCATTAACTCTCCTTATAATAAATTTAAACATGTCAAGTAATCTGCTTTTATTTCTGTTCTTGGGGCCCTTAGTTATTTAGTTCTAATCTGGAATATTTGCTCTAGGCCTGCTACACAGCTGTCATCCCAATATATCCCTTTATTATTATCCTGGGCATTATCTTGACCTCTCTTATGTATTGTAGTCCCTGTTCCCCATATCCTTTGTGTGGTGGACGTTTGATGCACCACTCAGATTCTCTTTCAATGAAGGATTTGTGACTTAGCTGCTGCAAGTGTTCTTTGCAGACCGCCTTCCTCTGTCAATCCCTGTCAGGATTGCCTCAGCTTCAGAAGGTGACCTTATCCAAAGCCAAATCCTTTTCTGGGGCAACCACAACCAGGTGTGATTGATGCAAGAGTGAAAAGGCCCACCATCTTGGCTCAATTCGGGGTAATTCTAAATGGCTGTTCTAGCTTCCAAGCTCCCAATGGTGTCAACCAAGGTTTTCTTTGGGTCTGCCTTGCCACGTAACTTCTCTTTCAGCATAATCCATCCTTTCTCTCTTTTCTACAGGTGTTGATCCCAATGGCATTCCGGAATAAATATCCTGCATGCTAAACTTCAGTTCACTCTTTTTTCATGGAGACCCAATCTACAATAATTTGTCTTCTTCTTTCTTCTTTTACTCCCTCTTTTTGGTGGAGCAGATTCTCCAGTAGTTTCCTGAAAATGGCTAATTCCTAGAGTTTCCATACTTCTTTCATACTTGTTCATCACCATTAGTGCATTAGTTGAACATTGGGCTGGAATTCTGGTATCTTCTAGTAAAATTCAGAAGTCAGGGCAAGTTTAGAATAGCTTTTAAAATAACAATGTAAGTGTGTTCCACTTTGTGAACCCTGATGTGGTAAAAAAAACAAATGAATTAAACTGATAAATTAGGTGCTATTGGGTTTCATTACAAGACTTGTAGACTCAAGAGAATGTTATTGCTGCTTTAAGAACATTTGCTATATTACCAAAAGATAAGAGCAAGGGGAGTGTAATGAGCATAGACTGCAAAGCTAAAGTACCCAATAAAATATGACTAAGAAAAGGTATATACAATGATAACTCCTCAACTGTGATTTGTTGAAAAATTGATTGGAGCTACTGTCTACTGAGTGCCTACTATGTACCAGACACCATGCTAAGCTCTTAGATACATTATCTACATTAATTTTCAAGGCAATCCACTGAAGCAGGTACTGTAAATATTCCTATTTTACCAATAAGAGACTGAGGACCAGTAAAGTTAATTTTCCAAAATCACTGAGTTAGTCGTTAGCTGATTCTGGGTCATGCTCTTAACATCTATATCACACAGCCTCCCCTATGAGAAATGTTAGTATTTATTTATTTCTGGCTTTTTTGAGATATAATTGACATATAACATTGTGTCAGTTTAAGGTGTCTAATGTGGTTATTTGATATACATATATACTGCAAATTGACTAGCACAATTAAGCTTAGTTAACACATTCATAGATCACATAAGTACATTTTCTTTTGTGGTGAGAACATTTAAGCTGTACTCTCTTGGCAACTTGCAAGCATACGATACAGTATTGTTAACTGTAGTCACCATGCTGTACATTAGACCTGCAGAACTTATTCATCTTATAACTGGAAGTTTGTACTCTTTGACCAACATCTTCCCATTTCCCCCAACACCCTAGTCCCTGGCAACCACCACTCTACTCTCTGTTTGTATGAGTTCAGCTTTTTCAGATTCCATATATAAGTGAGATCTTATGGTATTTGTCTTTCTTTTTTTTTTTTTTTTGTGAGGAAGACCAGCCCTGAGCTAACATCTGCCAATCCTCCCCTTTTTTTGCTGAGGAAGACTGGCCCTGGGCTAACATCCGTGCCCATCTTCCTCTACTTTATATGGGACGCCGCCACAGCATGGCTTGATAAGCAGTGCATCGGTGCGCGCCCGGGATCCGAACCGGCGAACCCCGGGCCGCCGCAGCGGAGCGCGCACTTAACCGCCTGCGCCACCGGGCTGGCCCCTGGTATTTGTCTTTCTTTGTCTGACTTATTTCACTTAGCATAATGCCCTCAAGTTTCATACATGTTATCGCAAATGGCAAGATTACCTTCTTTTTTATAGCCGAATAATATACCATTCTGTATATCTATATTTATATGTATATGTGTGTGTATGTGTGTATATATATATACATATATATATATATATCACATTTTCCTTATTCATTCATCCGGTTTTATTTAATTTATTTCTATACACCTTTAAAATAAGCCATGAGAAAATTGCTTCCAGCACAGTCAAGTCTCATCTCACGTTAGGGTTCTTTTCCAAAGTTAAGTTTAGAGGCTAACTCCAGTATGTCACTATTGCCCTTTAAATACATTAAATTATCCATAATGTATTTTTATCATTCTTAATTAACTCAGCATAACCAGTTATTTGTCGGTATGTTGAAACAGACTGCTATTTGAAACAGAATGCTATGTTTAATATTGAGTATGCATTGAAAGAGTTGGCTGGAAAGTGAGGTTATGTTATATAAGAAATGTATATTATTAATCACCGGACTCACACTGAGCCCTGAACACAGTCTAAGTCATGTGAGTTAATTGTGCATGAAGGTGGGAAAATTCTGTAGCACAAATCGCCAGCCCCTCTATTGAGGATCTTTATCAAAAGAGAGATTGGAGTTTGGAAATTTAAAAATGTGGCAGAGGAAAGATCGGGTATTTTATTTACAATGCTGATTTGGGAAAAAAAACAAGAAGTTGAGGAAAAGTAAACCAGAATATCAAAACTGCACTCGTGTCTATCAGGAAAGATGGAGTAAGCATTTTCTAACACAAACCATTGGTATGCTATTTAGCAGGAAATAACCATGATTGGAGCTAAGATAAAAATTTTTCCAAGTAGATAAGAAGTTTAATAAATAGCTATTCAACATGCCATATCAATTAAACAAAATCACCCCAGGTGTTTTTGTTTTCATTTTTGTTTGTGTCTTTCTTTCTGAGGCATTCAAGTCACTCTGTATCGCTGGAAGTCAAGATGATCCCAGGAAGCAAAAGTCAACTCCAAATTGCAAAATCAGAAAGATATTAAATCTTTGAATGGCGAAGCAAACAGGATAAAATGCCTCTTTGTATTCTTTACAATACACAATAAAGCAAATGGAATTCATGTTTTTTAATGTTTTTAATTAATTAATTTATTTATTTGTTCCCCCAAAGCCCCAGTAGATAGTTGCATGTCACAGCTGCACATCCTTCCAACTGCTGCATGTGGGATGCGGACCAAGCATGGCCGGACAAGCGGGGCATCCGCTCGCGCCCGGGATCCGAACCCAGGCCGCCAGCAGCAGAGCGCGCGCACTTAACCGCCAAGCCACGGGCCGGCCCAGGAATTCATTTTTTTAAACATCATAAGAAAAGGCATAGCTGAGTGTTTAGGAAGCAAGTGATGATAAATGAAAATTTGATTGTACTATTATTACTTTGTTATGTAAATATGTTTTATGTTCTCTTTAATTAATATAATATCTTTATTGATTTTCTTGAACAAAAAGATAATGGCTTTCACAGTTATACCCATGACCATGGTCCCTTTGGCTGAATATTTCCTATATGATCCGAAGGTCTTTAACCTCAAATTCCTGCATTGAAAGTGTTCAGGCCCCTAAGCCTCACTGTTGGAGAGGAATTATTGTATTTGGAAATTGCAATATTATTTAATCAGAAAATAGTATTTAATTGCAGATGATATATTTGTAAAATCTCTATGAGCGGGCAATATGAATCACACATTTGGTGAATGTTAGAGGGGAAGCAGGGTGCTCTTGACCTCTTTTCCAGGGTTGTTTCTGTCTCAAACTAACCCCAGATTTTATGATGAATCAGTCACTGTGCATAAAACATTTTATATACAATAAATTTTCTATATAAGGACAGAGCTATGAGTCATACAACTGGTATTTATTTTTTAATTCTTCTGGCACAACTTAAAAAGCTACTTCTCTTGCCTCACTTCTTCATCTTCAAAATTTGGCTAATTCTGGCGCCGGCCCTGTGGCGTAGCAGTTAAGTGCGCGCGCTCCCCTGCTGGGCGCCCAGGTTCGGATCCCGGGCGCACACCGACACACCATTTGTCAGGCCATGCTGTGGTGGCGTCCCACATAAAGTGGAAGAAGAGTGGCACAGATGTCAGCTCAGGGTCAGTCTTCCTCAGCAAAAAGATGAGGATTGGCACGGATGTTAGCTCAGGGCTGATCTTCCTCACACACAAAAAGATATATAGCTAATTCTGATTCTGACTCAATTGAGATCCTTGCTAGTGAATGGCAAGAATGACATGAGATGTGAGAAAACATTTAAAATACTTGCAATGTTGCTCTAAAAATCTATTTAACTCATGTGTCCAAAACAGCTTGGACACATTCCTGGCTTCCAATGATGTATTTGGTAGGCTATGCCTCTCTGATAGAGAGACCCAACTTCATAGTGTCTTAAAGACCAAAAATGATTGTTTCTCTCCTAGTAAACGGTCTAGAATGGATAGGCAGGCTACTCTGCTCCATTTGGTCACTTAAGGACTTTGGCTACTTTCTTATTTCTCTACCATTTTCCCTGGGCATTGTCCTCTTTGGCATAGTTGAAGTTGGGTTGCAGTGATGTCTGTGTTCTAGCTCATAGGAAGAGGCATGAGCATAGAGAAATTCACATGTAATGTTTTAATGTCCAGTCCTAGAAATGGCATGCTATTCACTTCCACTCACATGCAACTCTAATACTATGAAAGAAGGACAGAATGGTTGACCTGGTACAAGATGGGGGACGGTAGTTGAGTGTAGATGAGAAAAACACATTAGGGAGTAGTGCGAGCAACCTTGTATTTGTTCAGAAACCTACTTCGGGACTAGTCCAAAGTCGTTTTTGTTGTGTCTTGGACACTGTCTTCCTTCTTGAAGTGAAAATAGATTATTTTTCCCCAAGTGCAGATATTCTGAATTTTCTTTTCAGAGCTTTAAAACTGCTTCCAATATATCTGCAGCATAATTTTAAAATCTAGAGGAAAACATGTTTTTTTCACACAAAATGAGTCATTTTCTCACTCTGGTTCTTGCAAGTGTGCTCAGTCCTCCTGTACACTTCCTGAGAGAACATGTTTATGAAATGTTCAAGACTCTCATTGCTTCAATTGGTCATCCTAACATGAAGTTAGGCAATGGGAGGTGTTGTTTAAATAACGTTCTCAAACTTTGGTGATGAATTTCATATTTCTCAACTATCATCCTGGTGTTTTTGACCATAAATGAACTACAGTATTTATATGAATTTTAAGCTTTAAATCTGGGGGAGGTTGCTGAAAATTTTAGAAGTCCATATATTTTTTGAAGAAACTATTTTAAAAATGCTTATGCTCTTCAAAAAATGGCTGACCTACAAATAACAGGTTGAATTATTCAGGTACATCAATTTCATTTCAATCCCATGTTGTAATGTTAGTTCAGCTTGACACTGTCATGTGAAATCAATAATAATGTGTTGCTGATCTAGCAATATGGTGTAATACCTGAGAGAGCACTGACAGTTTTCTAAAACCTTCCAGATCACACATGTATTTTATTTTATATGCCTCTGCTCTCCAAGCTTCAGAGGGCTCTTTTGGCAGGTTGGCCATTAGTTTTCAAACTCTTTCCATAGATGATTTCTTCCTGCATTTCTTCCAGTGCCTCAGTTCACAGCACAGTTAGTATATATCACTCTAATGTGTTTTAAGCATTTGTATGTTCATGCATCTTATCGACGAGATTGCAAGCTCTTGGAAATCAAAGGTTTATTATTTTTTGTCTTTTTTTCCTCCTATAGCATCTAACATATTCCTGAGCATGGAAAAATCATTAAATAAACACTTTTTATGTACGTGTGAATGATTGAATTAATTAATAACCATAACCAAAGAGTAAGCTTGGATATAGCAGACTGAACCTGTAAAGACAGGGTTCCCTCTGCCTCCAAAATTATTGGGATACCAGAAAAAAAAATCAAAATGAAGTTTAACTATATAACTGAGCATCAAAAAAAGGGAAATCCACAAGCAAGAGAGAGAGAGATTAATAGAGAGAGAGAGATTGAGAGAATAAAGCCACATAGAGGAGGGGAAAGATGCTGTAGTGGCTTTTGTGACCGACAGACCGGCTGAAGGCGTTAGACTTTAGGGATGGGGCCAGAGACTCAAATGATCCTGTGGTGACAAGAGATATGCCAATGTGCCTCTGTGAAAAGAAATGGTTCTTGTGGTTATATCTTGGTCAGGGGACTTTCTCTTTCTATCTCCATTTCTACTGCATGGAATTGCCTATATGTGATGACCTGGTGGGGTACCCACACTCAGGGTGATCTTAATTCTGAGTCCTTTGTATAGTATGAAGTCACATATTTGATGAGGGTGTGTGATTATTTGTTTAAAGACCATATTTGCTATTGTAATGTGAAATTCTTGACATCATCTATACACAAAATTTTGCATATAATTACAGGTAGTACAGATACTATCTAAGGTCCATCCATTCATTGAACAGATATTAACTGTGCAGTCACTACATGGCAGGCACTACATTAGGCAATGGGATATAGCAGTGAATAAGTCAGGCCTAGTTCCTGTCCTGATGTCATTTCCCTTATTCTTAGCTTATTAGCATCATTTGAGTACCATCATATCTCCACCTGTGAGATGATGAGCTGCTTGAGAGTTTTAATCTGGGCCTAACAGAGTTTGACATGTGGCTATGGGGGACAAAGAGTTGAACTTTGTTTTTTAAAAACTGATTTAGCAAACTAATAAGATACTGGCATTTCAAGTAAATTAGCTCTTTTTCATTTCTTATGTCACACCACCTCCCAATCCCACCCAGATGAGAAATGGGAATTTACTGCCCAAATAATTTAGTAAATGAATGATAATTAACAATCCTTCTAAGAAGCCAGAAACCTATTTTCATATCAACCTAGAGAATTTACAACCGCACAACCTCACAGCGGTTTTCATGGCAATACAAACAATGATAGTTTTATAATTTGCACTTCACTGCAGAATCAGAGATTATAAGAAATTTGTGAGGAAGGAAAATATGTAAAAAAGCAGGAGAAAAATTAATTTTTATGAGTTAGTAAATAGTCGTGCATTTTAGCACTGCTGATAGTGAAGCAGTGCTAAAGTGCTAAAGTGACAAGTGTCCTTCTTGTCAAGCACATCTGGACATTGGCACACATTAAGCACATACCAGGCCCCCTAGGATGGTCAATTTCCAGAGAATTCACATCAGACAGACTCCACTTTTCCTTGTTATTGCAATGTGATGCTATTAAATGTAAATAATAAAAAGATAGCAAGAAGAAAATGGGAATTATAAAATACTTAGAACTGAGTGATGATGAAACCACTACATATTAAAATGTGTGGGATGCAATACAAGTTGCACTTAGTGGGAATTTTTATGTTAGAAAAAAATTGAAAACTACTGAGAAAAGTGCTTTTCTCAAGAGGTTAGAAAAATAACCACAGACTAAATACAAATAAAGTAGAAGGGAGTCGTAAGTATACATAACAAGAATTAATGAATACAATTATAAACAATAGAGAATATTAACAAAACTCAAAGCCTGTAACATTTAAAGGAATAAAAAAAGAAAACTTCTGGCAAGATTTTTCTAGAAAACAATAAAGTAAAAATAAAAATTAGGAAATAACTGAAAACAAATAGAGAAATGCTAGAAATATTAAGTATCATGAGAATACCATAAAAATCATCAATAAATCTGAAAAGTTTCATACAAAGCATACATTTCTAAAAAATATAAATAACCCAATACAAGAAAAAGTATAAAATCTGAATAAATCAATAAATTATATATATTTAATCTGTACTTAAAAACAGTCCACCGACTGGTACCACACCTCCTTGCAAAATAAATACGAGACTCAAGGAGTGTTCAAGTTTTGTTTTTACAAATGTTCAAGAAACAGACATTTCTTATCTAACAAAACTCTTTCAGAAAAGGAAAAGAAATGAAATGCTGCCCTATTCATTGAGACTGGAATTACCTTGACATCAACACTTGACAGGGACAGTGCCATAAATAAAAATTATAGGCCTATCTCATTAATTAGAATACATATAATAAACCTCAATAAAATATTGATAAATTGAATCTATCAATGCATAAAATATATGATGCATCATAATAAAATAATGTTTAACCAAGCATCATGAGGTTGGTTTTATATTAGAAAATCAATTACTATAATTCAAAATTCAATGCCTATTTATGATAAAGCTATTAGAGGACTAGGAATATAAAAGAGTTTCTTTAATTCACTATGTGTGCCTTTTAGAATTCTGTAACAAACATCATATTTAGTGTTATCGTTTTAAAAGCTATCATTTACAAGTCAAGATCAAGTCAAGAATGCTTTCTATCATTGCTAAAATTCATTATACAGTATCGAACATCCTAGTCCATGAAATAAGATGTGAAAAAGAAATGTGATATAATGATTGTGAAGGAAGTAAAAAATGGTAGTAATTATGACTTGATTGTCTACATAAGAAAATCCAAGAATATATCTAAACTATTAGAATTAATAATAAATCCATTACATTTGTTGTATGCAGGAAGACAATTATATAATTAACAGTATTTCCATATAGCTCAACTACCAATTAGAAATTCTCATTAAAAGTTGTTCATTTACAGTAGCAAAAATAACAACAAATACACTCCTCAGGATTAAATATAGAAAAATATGTGAAATACTTTGACGAAGAAAATTTCACAACTTTTTTGAAGGACATAAAATTTGACCTTCCAAACCCCATAGAATGTACATCACTAAGAGTGAACCCTAAGGTAAACTACGGACTTTTAAGTGATTATGATGTGTCATTGTAGGTTCATCATCAGTAGAAAGAAAGAAAATGTACTATTTTGGTGAGTGATGTTGATAATGAGGGAGGCTGTGCATGTGTGAGGGCAGGCGGTATATGGGAAATCTCTGTACATCCTTCTCAGTTGTGTTGTAAACCTAAAACTGCTGTAAAAATAAAGTCTTAGAAAAAAAGACACCCTAAAAAATTAACCTTAAAAATAAGGATTTTAGCACATTTGTGTATAAAAAGTCCCAATATTATACTGATGTTAATTCCCTTAAAAAAGATCTTGAGTATAACGTTTTTGCAACAAAATTCCAGATGAGATTTAATGAAACTTAAGAAGCTGAGTTTAAAATATAATGAAAATGCTAAGAATAATTGCTATAAGTGTGAAAAAGATATATGAGATGGGGAAACTTGCCCTACCAAATATGAAGACCTTATAAAGAGCAAAAAAATCATTAAAAGTGCATGATTTTTTATATGGCTAATCAAATGAACCAATAGAAAGAATATAAACTCCAGAAACTGTTTCATGTATATATAAAATATATTGTTTATATATTAAATAGTGGTAATCAAACTGCTTGGTTTCAAATTCTGGCTCCTCCAGTTACTGGTTTTGTAACATTGGAGAAAATATTTGACCTTTCTTTACATCAGTTTCTTTAACTGTAGAATGGAAATAATACCTTTTTCATGCAAGTGTTGTGAGGATTATATGATATAATGCAAATACAATGACTAACATAAGATATGTACAATTGTTGCTGGCTGTTATATAAGCATTTGGTATATGGCAGAAGTGGCATTGAAAATTAGTTGTGAAAAGATAGATTATAAAACAAATTATGCTGAAACAATTTACAATCAATGTAGAAACATAAAAAGAGACTTTTAAAATAATACCATAATCTCTCCCTTCTAGATAAACTTGAAAAGAAAGAAACATATTTTAAGAAATGTAGAAGAGGGCTCGCCCTGTGGCGTAGTGGTTAAGTTCAGCGTGCTCTGCTTTGGTGGCCCGGGTTCGTGGGTTCAGATCCCAGGCACAGACCTACACCAGTCGTCAGCCATGCTGTGGCAGCGACCTACATACAAAGTGGAGGAATATTGGCACAGATGTTAGCTGAGGGCTAATCTTCCTCACCAAAAAAAAAGAAGAAGAAATATAGAAGAAAATGTAAGAGAATATATTAGTTATGCCTGAGCAGGGAAAGATTTTTAAACAAGATACAAAATGTACAAATCAAAATGAAAAGACTAGTAATTGGATATCAAAATTGAAATTTTCTATAAGACAAAAGACATCATAAACTAAGCTCAACCATAAGCACTGACTTGGAGAAGATATATCATATCATGTCTCCATAATTTCAGAATGTGACTACATTTGGAGACAGGGCCTTTAAAGAGGCAATTATGTTAAAATAAGACCATTGGGGGGCACTAATCCAATCTGACCTGTTGTCCTTATAGGAAGAGGAACTTTGGACAGACAGAGACACCAAGGATACATGTGCACAGAGGAAAGCCCATGTGAGGACACAGTGGGAAGGTGGCCATCTGCAAGCCAAGGAGAAATCAACCCTGCTGACACCTTGATCTTGGACTTTCAGCCTCCAGAACAGTGAGAAAATAAATTTCTGTTGTTTAAGCCACTCAGTCTGTGGTATTTTGTTATGGCAGCCTAGCAAACTAATATAATAACATATATCACATGTGCACATAGACATATATACAAGGATTTTTGTAATAATGAGAAAAAGGAGACAATCTAACCATTCATCAATAGATGGATAGAGGAAAGAGTAAGTTAATGCTGAGAGGCAGTGATGCATACTGGTTAGGAATCCTAACCTGCCACTTACTAGTTGTATAACCTTGGTTAAAGTTACTTGTTCTCTCTGCGCCTTAGATTCCACATTTGTATAACTGGACTAATAGTATCTTCCTCATAGGGGTTACTTGAGGACTAAATGAGTTAATACATAGAAGCACTTAGCATAGTGCCTGACATCTCATAAGCCCAATGTAAATGTTAATATTATTAGTATTAACTATTATATTCATATGAGTAAAATACAATACGTACTACAGAAAGATCACAGTAAGTATAGAGTTAATCTTTCTAAAATGCTTTATTTTATTAGAAAAAATTCTGACGCAAATGTTGCAAAATCTTTAGAGTTGGGTGTAGGTTAAATGGGTGTTTGTAATATTACCCTCTGTACTTTTCTGCATGTTTAAAGTACATAAGTATGAAAAGAAAAGAAAAAGTCAATTCAAAGATTTAAAATGTCTAAGAGGTAATAGCTTTAGGGTTATGTTGAAATGGCAAAAGGACCAGAAGTATCAAATATCTGCTTTTTAATGTGGAGCTCGGCTCAGTTCTGCAAAGCTCTACTAAGAGCTACAGAAGCCATTTGAGGCCCTTGAGAAGCCTGAAGTAGGCTTAGAAAAATGACCAGACAAAGTATTATCTATTGGGCCAGAAATTGACACTGGATTCAAAGTTTATAAACCCAACAATTTACTCCCTATAAGGGAAAAAGGAAAAGAAAAAAATAATAATTTTAGCTCCATCAAGGATCCTGAAGCAAAACTTACTCCAATTCTCAATGGGGAATAACAATTGGAATATCTCTCTTTCTTTAAAGAGTGGATGAGGGTTGGAAAAACATCAAAATGCAAATGTGCAGGTGTGGTGGGAGGAATTGAGGAGGAAAATATATTTCTCTGGAAAAAGTATGACTTGACGAGAAAGAAAGTATATTTGTGGTCCAGCCAGGTAGTTGGCTATATTTGTTTCATCTTCTAATTAATTGGACACTTTTTCCACCTCAGCACCTTTTTGCATTACCCATTTTAAAAATAGCGTGCATTATTTTGAATATCGCTGTCATAATATCCTTCTTATTTCTGAGATGCATGGCCTCAATTTTGCAATCACTCTGAAAACTATGCAGTTTATCATCATTATTAAATATTTTGTTATATTTCGTGCACTTCTATAGACCTTTGAAGCTAAGAGTTTAGTCCCTGCTGATAGAATATATTATAAATAAATCTCATGAATTTATGAAGGAACATGCATATCCCTTTTCAACAATTGGGGAAAATCAGAAGGAAGGGTGGTGAAAACACATGAATCATATTATGGTCACACTGAAGTAACCATTTGGACCAAGTTCTTGATGTTGGCAAGGCCTCCGGGCCAAGCGAATTTTATTCTTCAAAAAAAATAGTTATGTCAACCATAAAATCCCTTTTAGTGTTCTCAAGATTAGAACAGAGGTGGAACATAGATAACTTCCACTTTAGCACTGATACATAGAGATACAATTATATAATCTTCATTCCAGAATGTTTGAAGGCACAAAATGGCATCAGTGATCGATGTTTGGCAGTTTATACATCTTTCCAAAAGTAGAAAACAGCAAAATCTGGTTGATCATTCCCTTTGCTCTGGCCTCAGTTCCTGGCAGTTATGAGACCATCTTTCCCAGAAGGTGAACTGATGGCTGTGGGAATGGAGGTCTTTGCTTTAAGTAACTGGTTCTGTTCTCCTGAGTTCTTCAACTTAGAGTCAAAGGAGAATGGAAATATTTTCAGCAAACCTCCTCTTCCCCAACCTATACAGAAGATTTGTTGCCACTGAAATGATATTTTGGTTTTAGAGATGGAATTCACACTGAATTTCTGAGCAAAACTTGAGTCAGTGACTCTAGGCATTTTTGCACAATGTCCCTTCCATCTGGAATGTCCTTTCCTACCATGTTCATCTGTTCATATTCTACACCATGTTGATGAACGTCCTCCCTGGAAAAGTCGTCCCTGACCCCTCCCCATTTCCCTTCTCTGGCATCCCTGTTTTTACCCTCCTGTTGCCGAAGAAAAGGAGGAGGAGGAGGAGGAAGGAGGAAGAAGGAAGGAGGAGGGGAAGTAAAAGAAAGAGGAAAAGGAAAGAGGAGGGGGAGGGGAGGTGGGTGGGAGAGAGGCAGAAGGAGAGGAAGAAGGATAACAACAGAAGCAAATAACTCTTCTTTACTGAGCATTTATCCTGTAGGAGATGGCGTGCTTCATATCCATGATCTAATTTAATTGTCACAATAACTCTGTGAGGAAGGAAATAGTATTAAAATTCCTATTTTACTGAGGAGCAGACAGGCTCATCCTAGATATTAATTATCCAAGGTCATTCATCTAATAATTAATGAGATCTAAATTAAAACTCCAGATCTGTTTGAATCTACTGCACTATGCTGCTTTCCTATGAGCTTCCCAAGGGCAGGGCCTATGTCTGAGTAATCTCTGTTTTATCTGCAATATCTTGCAAAGAATAGACGTTGAACACATTTTTTTAGCTTACTATAGGCATGCATGTCAGAGAGCAAGAGGAAATAAAATATTACTTTCAGGATTAAAAAATATCAAGCTGAAAAAGGCTATATTACATATGAATATTGTTTGGTTAATAGTAATGGGTTAATAACTTTCATTTTCATAACACTTTCCAGTTTCCAAAAATGTTCAACATAGTGTAAAAGACACCAAAAGTTCAAAAGGTAGACCATTAGTATAATTTTAACTATTAGTATAACAATAGCTAAAGAGTATACATACTATACTTAAAAATAATTTGTTAAAATGATTTGCCTTGACATAGAAAAAATAAGTTTTATATGTTAGGCTTCCAGATACTCAAATTGATATTAAGAGCTGTCTAAAATACTCAAAAGCTTTAAGCTCTGTAAAGTGACTCAATCAAAAAGGCTAGGTACTAGCGTTAATAACATCCACAATTATGTCATCATTATTAAATATTAAGAAAGCATGCCAAGACAGAATTGAAAGATATCAGATAGAAAATCACCCTTTTCATTCTCCAGGACAATAATTGTCAGTTTGCGCTAAAATTAAAGAAAATTTCTCACTCATTCTTACAATTTTTTGTGCAATTTTGGCCTTTGAAGGTAAAAACAGCTCTTTAGTATACACCAGAAAAAAAGAATAAAAAGTGCTATTACTGCAGCAGCTGCTGTTGCTGCTGATTTCATAACCCAGCATCTCCTTGGCAGATACACAGCTGACCAGATTTGCTGATAAAATGTGGGGCATCCTAAGTCGTTAATTTATTGAAGGCTGTACTTTAATATCTATGGAAGACTTACTCATACTATGTTGAGTTTTTAAAAGAGTCAAAAATAGATGAATCATATTTAATGTTAAATAATGCCAATATTTTAATTGCTAACTTGATATTATCATTTCTGATATTATGTGGAGAGTTTCTCTTTTTAAATCGAATAAATACAAAAGAGAATGTGATACAGTTGAAAAGAGAAAAACGCTTGGGACACAATGTCACCATTTAAGACAACAATACCAGCAAAGACAATTTAGATAAGAACCACTGAAATGGGATAAAATTCAAGGAACATTTTTAAGAGCTACTACAAAGACATATGCTGGGGGTTTTAGAACAGGGAACCAGATGGGGGAAATAATTGTCTAACATTTACGTTAATGTACCATGAAACCCCAATTATCTAGGCTGCTTGGGGAATCAAGTGTTTGGCTTAATTTTTTTGGTTAGCTGAGAGTTACTATAAAACCCAACAGTATCTCAGCCATTGTTGTTGAAAATTGTTCCAAAGCGGTTGAATAGTGCCTAAGGATTATGACTGTTTTTTTCTTTATGGATCTTAAATGCTTCAAGGTCATTGTTCTTTGTGGGTCTTACAATGTTCTTCAAGGTCATAAATTCTGATTGCAGAATTATGATGGTAGACATGGACTGGTGAGTGAAACTAGGATACTTTGGGAATAATTAAAAAAAAATAAATACATAATGTGAATTTCTTTTGCATTGATTTCCCTCTTTCTTTTAAAGCACTGCCCTCCCGTACAGGCAGTAAAGGTTGTTGTCTTCTGGGCATGGTTTGGGGGTTCTTAGGGAGTTTCCTGACTCCTAAAATATCCCCAGCCACACCTATCACTATTAGAGATATTGTAATTTGAAAGTATAAATTAATAATTTTAAAATACAATTATCTCTGGAAGGGCTGACAATTGATTTGTTTATATCATAGTCTAAATTAATTTGATCAAATTGTTTTCTATCAAATAGCTGCTTGAGTTCTGCAAACAGATAGAGTGGGAAAGGGATTTTAGAGCAGATACAATTTCCAGGGAAGCATGCAATGCCTATATGTTAATTAACGAAAGAGAAAAACTTATCCTTATTAGGAAATATTTTTAAACATCTCATTACTAAAGTAGCCAATGTTAAATCATCACACTATTTTTTGATTGCCTTTTTTACTCAACATTATCCTTTAAAACACTGCATATTCTGTGTTGGTAGGGACTGTCTTATTCATAGTACTCATCATACTTGTATGATTATTTAATTAATATGTAAAGTTAGGCTTTACCATTATATTCACTGTGCTTAAGATAGTCCCTGGTGCAGAGCAGACATTCAATAAATATTTGTTGAAAGAATAAATATATTAATGATGCAAAAATATTTGTGAACAGTAAACAGAGAGATGGATAGAAGGGATTTTTTCATAAATAGCAATTGGTATTATCATTATTATTATGCCAAAAGTACTCTGAATATTTATAAGTGAGGAGATTGAGGTTCAGAGATGTTACATATGTTCATAACACCCTGATCTTTTCCTTCATAAAATGTTTATAATTTATTTTTGAATAATGTTTGTTTATTTACTTTAGTTTACACTCTGGACTATAAATTCGAAGAAGGCAGAAGCCAATGTAGTTTTATTTATGCTATATCACAAGACCTAGCTGAATACTTACTACACAGTAACTGACAAATATTGGTTGAATAAATAAATGATTAAAATATCATTGATAACATTTACCATCTTGTTCGAGTTTTAAGATAAAAGGGCAGAAATGTTTCAGGATACGCCATGTGTTCATGATTAAAATGTCCATTTACAAATGAAACTTTTATTCCATCAAATGTCATTCAGCAACTACATAAATGATTTTCTGGTATTTTGCCTATAGGCTATGGTATAAGAGAGATAAGACAATTTGCATGAAGTCGATAACAGGCATGAATTTTGAGACATATTGGAAGATGCAGCCTATATCTCAGAATATTTCAGCATTAATTTTTCTCTATGCATAACAAGATGAATTCTTCACAGGAGTTTAAATATATATACATAGTATACATCATATTTATATATATTTACATACCCTGTAACCTCACCATGTTATAGTATATATTGCCAAATAGTTTGGGCTCATATAATTTGCAACAAACTCTGATTACCAGTAGTCATCTAGGCACCGAACTTGGCTTGAAACGCAAAAATGGGTAATCCACAGCCCTTGTTCTCAAGCAGAGTATAGTCCACTGAGAAAGAAAGATGCATACACAAATACAGTGATGCAATGTACAGTAAAATAGATGTGTGTATAAAGTATTTTTGGAATGATTCATTCTTGTTGAGTAGGGTGAGGTGAATGGAGATGGTAAGAGAAAATGAGAAGAGGAGGTGGTATTTACACTGGACTTGGAAGGATGAATAAGCCTTTGTTGTGGAAGTTAATAGTGACAGATATTCCAGGGAGAAAGAATTTCATGGATACTAGTCAAAGTTTTGAAAGAGTATTGTACATTTGGAAGAGTTACAGGAGATTACAGAGTATATACCATGGCCAAGTTTTAAAGAGCCTTTTACATCAAGCTAAGAAGTTTGAACTTCATCCGAAGGCTAGTGGAGAGCTGATAAGTGGGTGAAAGCTAGAGACTGACATAATGGGCAAATTATTTTGGTATGATCACTCCGATAGTGTGGATGATGGTTTGGAGGAGGAGGGGAAAAATTGGATAGAGGAGGTCAGTATCAAGGTTATTTCAATAACCCAACTGAGAGATGATGAGAATTTAAGTTAGGAAAGTGGCAGTAACGATAAAGAGGAAAAGAGAGATGAAAGATGTGAGAGAGTTTCAGTAGTTTCTGAGGATGGTTTTACTGATTTCACTAGGGTCAGCTCATATTTTATTCTAAATTCTGTTATACTACGTTTTTATTTAAATTCAATAAACATTACCAATTCTTAACTAATATGCAAGATTCTGTGCTTGGCGCCAGTTAAATAGGCCAATAAGATACACTTTGCCCTCAAGGAGCTCATAGTCCCCTGGAGATACACTCTACTGCAGGTACATGGGAGCTCACAGTTCACTGGTGACTTAATCACATAAATGCTATTCAGTATAGTGTTTACTATAATAGTTTACTATAAATTATGGGATAGACAAAATATAACAAGTGGTCAATTCAACTTGGGGATATCAGGGAATACTTCAAAAAGAAAAAGTTAAACTCCAGGAGTCTCTCAGGGAAAAAGGTGAGACTGGCATTCCATCTAGTTGGTATAAGGAAAGAATGAAATGGATGAAGGTTCTGGGACATATCTTAAGAGACTTGCATGCCATGCTCAGGAATTTCGGTATATTTTTTGTTAATTTGTCATGGGAACTTGATGGCTTTTAAGTAGAAGAGAGACTAGACCAGCTCTGGTTTTCAAAATATCTTCAGGTTAGAGTATGAAGATCAGACTGAAGGGGTGCAATCCTGGAAGCCAGGACACCATTTTGGCAGCTGTTTTGGTAGTTCAGGAGAGAGACAGTGAGGCCTAGGATGGATGATAGCAGTCAGGATATGAGGAGAGGATGAACTGGGGAGATATTTAGGAAGTAGAAGCTATTTGACTTGATACGGTAGGTGAGCGAGAAGAAAAATTTTAGAATGGCTCCCAACACCACAGAATTTTTTTTAATTTTGTAATCCTGGAGGTGCCAATATGGAAGCGAGCCAAACCTGAGAATGTCTTATAATCAGTGTGTGCTTATGGCTTCATTTTCTGTGAAACAATGCCCTTCTATGGAAAACGACATCAAAGCATGTGGCAGAATACTCTCAAATACTATTTCTAGGTAGCATCATGATTGTGGCACACAAACTGGATTTTCAATTTAAATCAGACTATAAGCAGCACCATGAATAATTTGTTGTAGTTGATAGCCACGTAATAAGAAAAAAATATTTTACATATATGCATTTGCTGAAATCAGCTTCCTTGTTATGTTTCAAACAGTCTGGTGTGAAATACCTACAATAATGGGGCCACCTGTAGGAAATCCAACAAACGTTAAATAGAAAAAGTAGTTGACACGCTGACATTAAAAATGTCTGCTACCAATTGGCTCTTAAAGTACTGCTCACATGACTAATAGCATATTGTAGAAGAGAGATTCAGAGATCAGGAGTAGATACCTCAGCGCTGAGATCAAGGATTTTGCAGTTGCACATGCCTAGGTTTGGTGACGGGTTTGGGCCTTTGATAAGTTACTTAGCCTTTCTGAGCTTGATTTTCCAAATATGCAAATCAGTATTGATGATGAGGATGATATTTTCTTCCTATAATTCTTTTGATAAGTAACTCATACTGCCTATATGAAGTTTTGCTAATATGGTTGCTAACACAACTGAAGAAGCAGTAAATGCCGACGTTTTATTATTTGTTACTACGAAGAAAATTAATATATTGAACAAAATAAAAGAGACAGAAGCAAAGAGAGAGAGAAGGAGAAAGAAGAGGGAGAGGGACAGAGAAAGGAGAGAGTAAGAGAGAGGAGAGAGGGAGAAAATTAATAAATGAATAGAAGAAAGAACTAGAAGGAGAGAAAGAGGCACACTAAGCATATGCCTATGGGATGAGTCAAAGCATTTGAAATGTTTCCCCTTATATGACAGCATTATAAAGTTGCCAATACAAATGTAAAATATTCTTTTTCCTTTTCCTACGATTATAAGAAAACTTTGTGGGAGCACTTGTCCTTCCGATGTGACGTGGAAGGGAGCACTGAGGCCCAAGGATAATGGGAGAGAGGACTGCTCGGAACATGTGAAATGGAGGAAGGGACTGGCAAGTGCACTGGGATGCTCCTTAGGTATCAGGGAATGCAGTGCACTGACAGAGGGCTATGTTGCTTTGGCAGTTTCCTTGCTGCTGGGCTGTGGGGAATGAGTCTTCATTCAGACTGTACATAAGGCTACACTAAAGATCCTGGAGGTGAGGAGGCGTGGAAATCAGTCTTTCAGGGCTAGAAAGCACTTTTCTTGTAGCTGAATATGACTTATTTATCTTAATCTTCCTGTGGCATTGCTATGAGGCAAACATTATTGATTCCCAATTAAAAACTGAAGATTTGAAAATATGGGGAGCTTAAAGAGAGAGAAGGAATCCTAATATCCTTGGATCTCAGTCCAGATTCCTGAGCATTCAGTAAGCTAACTTTCCCCATTTTCTTTAACTTCCCATTGAGATCTTCTCATGAGGACCTTTCCTATTCTCCCTTGATAGTACTCAATCCAGTCTTTTCAAAAATTTTCAAAGAACTATTCAGCTGGATTTCATTACATGAGCAAAGCACACTGATTAGATTCCCTGTAGGTGGTGGTGGTTTTTTCCCCCCTCCTGCCCTGTTAGACTGTGTCTGTGTCTAGAATCATGATGTGCTTTGCCTCTTTTGGCCTCTTTGACCATTTGGTATCCAGTTCAGTAGTCAGAATGCTGACAATTGTGCCATGCAGATGGGGCCATTGAGTATGATTTATATTGGATGTCTTTGGAAGACAGGGTCACCAAAATGCGTGGATTGAGATGCAAGGATACTAGAATTCCTAACAGGTATTTGGCAAATTCTCCCTTTTCATTGTGCCGTCTCATTCCAAACTGTGCTGAGTTAATATGCCAAGCAGTTATTCAGTTACTACCAGAGATATTACACAAATAGTATTTCCACTATTTAAACATGATTCCAACAAATACTGAGCCCATATCACGTGCATGGCAGCTTTGTTAGATGCTAGGCTTACAGGAAGGTGAGAGCACGCCAAGGTTGGGAGGAAGAAACAACCATTGGTAAGGTTAAGAAACTTAAGGGGAAAAATACAAGCATGCATCTTTATAAATTAGAAGTAATCACTAAAATTTCAAAAGAGAATCTATACTTTTTAAACAAGCAAAATAACATTTGGTATTTCCAGTGTAAGATAGGGAAGGAGGAAAAAAAATGGAATGGAAAAAAAAATGAGCTAAGAAAGCATTAAATGTATAGGTAAATTTTAACCAACACTGACTGCCTAAAACGATAATAATAGTGTTTAATTTGGGGGATTAAAATATAGAATTAAAGTATAAGAAAACAATGAAATAAAAAATTTAAGCATCAGAAAGCAAAATAAAACAAACAAAAAAAGAGGAAGAGAAGCTTGTGATTATAGTGTTCTAAAGGCCTTTTTTTTCAGAGTAAAGTGGTAACGTTGAACAACTTTAGAATCTTGGTATTAAGATATTAAGGGCAATTATTAAAAGCATATAAGTAGACTGTGTAACTCCCAAAAGTTGCAACAATAAAGAAAAAAAATGAAATTTAAGTGATTTTCAAGCAATCAAAATATAATAAGAATGAAAGAGAAATAATAAAAAGCATTTAAAAATGCAAATTGAAAGCACAAAGTAAGATCACAGAAAAAACTTCAGTAAGCCAGCAATCAAAATAAATGTTAATGGACTACATTCCCAGGTAAAAGACAAATATTTCCTAGTTGCATTTCAAAAGTCAACTATACCCTGTTTATAAAAGGGTATAAAGGGTATAAAGGGTATAAAAGGGTATAAAACAATATACTGTTTATAAAAGACACACCTAAAGTATAAGGTTAACAGTAGAAAAGGAATATATATACATATACCTACATTCATGCACACACCCACACACACCCCATATATATCTGTGTGTATCTGTGTGTGTGTGTAGCAAACACTAAATAAGCCAACACAAAGAAAGCTGGTATGGTTCTATCAACAGTAGACAGAGAATATTTTAACACAGAATCACTATAAAAAGATGAAGCCACCTACCTACAGAGTTTGTATTATATGAAAAAGAAATGAACCACTTTTTGGTTTCTATTACTTGCAGCAGAATGTAATCCCAATGGATATGTTAGAAATTTTATTATTTGTGGTAGTTGAGGATTAGAGGCAACCTAGGTGTCCACTACAAATATAATGGATAATGGATGTATATTACGGCATACGTGAAAGAGGTTAAACTAATAAACTAGATGTGCGTACCACACCACGGCTAAATTTCACAAATATAGTGTTAGGCAAAAAAAATAAGAAATATGATGACGTTCGTTAAGGACGATCGTTCATATATTTTAAAAATGCATGCTTATACAGAAGAATAGCAAGCATTTATTGAGGGCTTACTATGTACCTGGTGTTTTCCCAAGGGCATCACATGTATTAACTCATTAAATCTTCACAATAACACTAGGAAAATGAGTAGCAAAAAGGTAAAGCAGTTTTTGCAAGGTTACATAGCTATTAGTAGGAGAGCCAGGATTTATACTGAAGCAATCTGGCTCCAGAATCTTCACTCTTAACCTCTATGCTATACATTATATATTTTTGCAAGGGCACATACATATCCAAGGACATATATTAGAAACATTATGAAGGTGGGGCAGGAACCAGGACTAAATGATAGAATAAGACAAGACAGGAAACTTGCACAGATCAGTAATGAAAGAGTGCCACGTCCTGAGGATTATGATTAACACGCTGCTCTGCATCTGAGGGCAAAAAAGAAACAAAAAAAGGAGAGACAGAGAGGGAGAGCGTAAAGTACCAGCTCTGGCCCAGGTTAGTGTAATTGAGAAGCTAGGAGTTGATCTTGCTGCTCACAGATCAGAGAGTTTAGTAACATGTTTAGGATTATTAGAGTTAATGTTCCCCCTCTTTCTTACATGTGTCTGATGTGAAACTACATCTCAACATTGCCTGGGATCCTCTCTCTGTTTTGTTGGCCACACTGCCAGTGTTCAATTGACAGGTAATAATAGAAATATAGAGTTAAACTCAGTGCCCCAGCCACTATGTTGCTCTTCTTCTGATGTTTTTTTGGTGTCTTTTAAGTTCTCTCTTCAAAAAGTGTTGCTGAAAACAAGCACAAAGTCAGAACGGATACTAAATGTTTTGAGATGTTTTAGATAAACATAAAGCAAGGTTATAATTTTTGATAATTTCACTTATCAGTTCAATATGAATCTTATTTCCTCAGCTTCTTGTTTCAAAATAAGTACAAGAATGAGAAAGTGACTGGTCACTGGTCCTAGACCCATATATGACTTTTGTCACTAATAAACGATCCATAATGCCAGAGGCTCCCAGGTGCATACATAAGAGTGCACTGAAAAGGAAGGAAGGCCTGGGTTGAGATCATATTAAAGGCTTTGAATAGCCAGAGAGTAGAACCAAAGCTTCTGGGAAAGAGGAGAAAGGGTGTACCATTCTTTGATTCATTGATTCATTCAAACCTACTGTGTTACTCAAGGTCTTCTGAAAAGCAGACACCAAGAGGGGATTACCCATGCAAGATAAATTTTAGAGGTATTGCTTGTGCGGGAAAATGGAGAGAGGATGCCAGAAGAACCATCAGACAACAATACAGGCCTGACCCTTGTGAAAGAGAGAAGGAAGAAAGGAAGGTTGCATAGATGTCTTAGACAACAGAGCAGTCCTAAGAGAGTTCGGTAAGGCCAATGGAGAGTCCTTGAGGCAAAGTCAGTCGTCAGAGGAGTCTCAAATCTCCCAGAGGCTGATCTGCCTTAGTATTCCTGCTGCAAGAGCAGCCTGGAAAAAGGGAGAGTTTCCACATAAACGTGATGGTAGAGTCAGAGTATAGTAGCAGGGACGACCAGTCAATCACAGTCAGAAATTTGAGAGCAGTTGGTTATCTGAAAGGTTTATTTTCATGCCTCCAAGCCTATTATGTACTCAACACTGCACTAAACACTAAAGGGGATGGGGACAAGTGGGTAGGTGTTATGGGCTGAATGTTTGTGTCCTCCACAAATTTATGTGTTGAAGCCCTAACCCTCAATACGATGATATTAGGAGGTGGGGCCTTTGGGAGGTAATTAGGTTTAGATAAGGTCATGAGGGTAGGATCCCCATGATGGGATTAGTGCCCTTATGAGAAAAGGAAGAGACAACAGAGCTTCCCCTCTCTCTGCCATGTGAGAACACAGTGCGAAGGTGACCGTCTGCAAGGCAGAAAGTAGACTCTCACCAGGAACCAAAAATGCAGGCACTTTGATCTTACATGTCTCCGTCTCCAAAACCATGAGAAATAAATGCCTGTTGTTTAAGCCACCCAGCTTAAGGTATTTTGTTATAGCAGCCTGAACAGACCAAGATGGTAGAATACGAAGGTGAGGAAGATACAAGTCATGCTGTAAAGTGGCTAACAAATAATGATGGAAGCAGACAGACCCCAAAAATAAAAGGGAGACAATAGAAAAGTGCAAAATAGTATTACAAAACATTCATTGTGGAACTAGAGTGAGAGAATTAATCATTTCAAATAGGTGGATCAAGGAAAGTTTCACAGAGGAAATCGCATTTGACTTTGGTCTTGATGCAAAATAATTTTTTTTTTTTTTTTGTGAGGAGGACCAGCCCTGAGCTAACATCTGCCAATCCTCCCCTTTTTTGCTGAGGAAGACTGGCCCTGGGCTATCATCCGTGCCCATCTTCCTCTACTTTATATGGGACGCCGCCACAGCATGGCTTGACAAGCAGTGCGTCGGTGCACGCCCGGGATCCGAACCAGCGAACCCCGGGCCGCCGCAGCGGAGCGCGCGCACTTAACCGCTTGCGCCACCGGGCCGGCCCCCAAAATAATTTTTATAGGCAGATAAAGTGTGGAAAAACATCCAGGATGCAGGAACAGCATAAGCAGATGAAAGGAAGACTTGGCACAATTTAGAATTGGCAAATATTAAGGCAATCATTATGAGGGCATAGGCAACATTTTTTAGGGGAAGAAGATGGAAACGCGGATTGAGGGTAATTATAATGGCTGATTGGTTATCTTGCTTAAAAGTATGTGTGTATGTGTGTGCATGCATACATGTGCGTATTTTGTTTCTTCCTGGAATGCAGTAAAGAGTCGTCAAAGGTTTTGCTCAAGAGGGTTAGTGTGGCATGATATGATCAGACTTGATTATCAGAGACATTCTTTAGACCATAGTGTGGAGAGTGAATTAAAAGAGGATGAGACTAAAGATAGAGAAGAGACTGAAGCTAGAGAAAGCACTTTGAATGGCATTGCTTCAGTTCAGGGAAAAACATGATGAATTTAGGAAGCGAAATAAGAAAAGAAAGGAAGAAAATAATTCAAGATAAATTTCAGAGGTGGAATTGACAGGACCTGGTGAGTAATTAGGGGGAAGATAGGAACAGAACAAATATTATTGTTATAGCAAAGTGTTCCTCTACTCAAAAGCCGCATTGTGATTATATCTACAAATTTATCTCCTTGTGTATCAGCGGGAAGACTCTGCACAGATAACTAGACCCAGTTCTTAAGCCAAATATATGCTTCTCTTGTAAGTTTCTAAATTGGCATTCTGTTTTATTATCATTCTTATAAGTTTTTTAAATGTTTTTCAGCCCCATATAACTTGAATAATTCTGTGTAAACTAATGCCATTGATTTCCTAGATTGTGATAATTCCTCCAATTTAGTGCTCCCTTTTGAGACCCTGCCTGAGGCCAACACGTGACATCTCTTTAACATCTCTCCTTAATTGAAATGAAAACTGAGTAATGAACGTGTGGAACTGTTTGTGAGCTTTTGCCCTGTCTGTGAGGTCAAGTCTATGTACAAACAATGGATAGCTATCTCTTGAAAAAGAGTTGGAACAGATTAGCTCCATGGCTCCTCTCAGAGTTTACGCTGGTGTCCCAACCACTGTATATCTAACTCAGATATTTTGAGAGGACTGGAAACTTTGTTTTTGTTCTGAAGACATCTCAGAATAAGAGGGATAGCAAATCTAAATAAGACAGGCCATTTATTCATTTGACAATTATTTTTGGTGCCTCCCATATGCCAGACACTATCACTACTAACTACTAGTACTACTACTAAAACTACTCCTATTACTATTAATGATGAAAAAACTATGTAAATATAATAATCATGATCAGATCATACCTCATTCCATTTAAATTGTCTCAGTGCTGGGACATATCAATCCCATGACGTTATCTCTACACCTTAAAGACTCATGAAATCCTTAATTTAACTTCTGCCAAAACCAAGATTTATCAGCATCCTCTAGAAATCTTCAATCCTCACAGATATTCAAGATTCATAAGCAGGTTCCAGCTCATTACAGAAAGTGACTTTTATAACCTGGCCTCATATACTGAACAGAGGCAAATGTCCTTCTAGAGGGTCTGTATCAGCATTCTAAAAATTGGATTTTTCTTACCTTTCTGTTTTTTGTCTTGCACTTTATAGATGTACCAAATTCATATTAAAATTTACTATTTCATTCAATAGATATATATTGGATTTACCATATGCCAGCCACTATTTGAAGCACCCAGGACATACCTCTGTACAAGACAGACGTGGTACCTTTCCTCATGGAATTTACAATCTAATGGAGGAGAGAGACAATATACAAGTGAGTGAATAAATAAAATAATTATTTGGAATGATATAACTCATGGATATAATAAAATATTACCATGTGATGGATTGTTGCAAATACAAATGCTAGACTCACAGACCAATTCCT
Organism: Rhinoceros unicornis; assembly: GCA_028646465.1. Lineage (NCBI taxonomy): Eukaryota > Metazoa > Chordata > Mammalia > Perissodactyla > Rhinocerotidae > Rhinoceros > Rhinoceros unicornis. The sequence continues at coordinate 8,071,414 of CM053558.1, read as the reverse complement.
CCATAAAATACCTCCCTTCCTTCTTTATAGACATTTCAAACTCATGACAGGATTAATTCATTGGTTAGTTAAACAACTACTGATTGAACATCTACTCTATTGCACTATTCTAGGCAATGAGGATAGAGAAGAAAGCCAGAGACAGTCCTTGCCACCATGGAACTTATATTCTAGTGGACGTGACATTTCTTTTCATAGGTTCCATTAATACTTTTGCCCAATGGGTCTAAAGTACTTCCCAAATAATGTGGTATCTCAATCAGATCAATCAATTTGTATAGAGAAATTTGGAGATGACAGCCCTCAGAGCAATAAATGTGCCAAGCTGAATCCTAAATTAATTTAAATATTAAAAATCATTAGAATGCTGAAGTTGAATATTTCTGCTTTGTGAGCTGTATACTTGTATGCTAGTTTTGGCTTCTTACTCTTTACAACACAAAAGAAGGACCACAAGAAAAAATTTCTTCCAAATTACAGTTAGTATAGAGCAGATTATCATTTGGAAAATGGTTTAATTAGAGGGGTAAAGTTGAACAAAGGGTTAATAAAGTCATCAGCCTGTTATTTTTCTGAATATTGATTTTTTAAATATTAAAGCTCTACCCAGAAAAAAAAGACATCATAAACATAAAAATAGAGCAGTGGTCTAACACTTGAACAAATGGCTATTGAATTTCATGGGAGTGGTTTAGAGCAATATCACAGAAGCACCTATACTGAGAAGTTTGCTGTTGCTATTTTTAAAAAAGGAAGTTAATCATCTTTTTTCTAGAAGCAATGGCAATTCAAAACATTACACCATATCCTTCTCACCTTGCCAAGTCCCCACTATATGCAGAAGACTGAATTACCGAGAAACACAAAGATACGGAGCACAGCCTCTTCCAAAATGTCTAAATGATCATCAGGAACACAGAAGTCTAGGTAATGTTACAATTAACAAGTAGTTAACCACAACCTTATCCAGAAGAAATATATTAATACTGAATTTAAGCAAGAGTGAGGAAAGAATTATTTGTAATCATGTTATCGGTAAATATCATTACCGATTATTGTCAGTCAAGTCATTATTAGCTTTCACAATTAATCTTAGCATATTCAGTAGCAAATTAGTTCTCCAGAAATTCTTACAGAATTCAATATTACTGGTCTGTAGACAGAATTAATTTTTATCTGAAATTGCTTTCTTTTTTTAAGTTTGCTTTCAATCATATCACTATTTTATTAACAAGACATCAGATTGGGCCGGCCTGGTGGCTTAGCGGTTAAGTGCGCGCGCTCCGCTACTGGCGGCGGGCACGCACCGACGCACCGCTTCTCTGGCCATGCTGAGGCTGCGTCCCACATACAGCAACTAGAAGGCTGTGCAACTATGACATACAACTATCTACTGGGGCTTTGGGGAAAAAAAAAGGAGGAGGATTGGCAATAGATGTTAGCTCAGAGCCGGTCTTCCTCAGCGAAAAAAGGAGGATTAGCATGGATGTTAGCTCAGGGCTGATCTCCCTCACAAAAAAAAAAAAAAAAAAAAGACATCAGATTACCTGTTTCATGACATTTCCATTTTTAGCTAGTTATTTAACTGGCATTATGTATACATAGTCAAGTCAATGCTTATAACCAACGTATGTTAGTTCCTTTATGAAATGGAAGCCCAAGCAGCTTACCACTTAATGATACACCATGATACTATATTTTATGTAGAATTTACATTTGTTTGTGTATTTCCTGACCTTTACTGTTCACTAAGATGCAAGAGTTTGAGAATGAGTCCAACACTAATAAGACTTTACTTGGAGACATCTAAGATGTTGCTAACGTTTTGACTGACTCTTCATCCATCACTATCCTGGTCTATTGCTTTGCACATAATTTTAATTTGTAATACCCTACTGTTACTAGAACGTTGACTTGAGTTGTTTTTTAATAATGGTGTCAAGAACTATGAAGCATCTGAGATTTTATTATGCTTGCAAGATAAAAATTCACCTGCCACAATTTCATACATGCTACTAGAAGACATAAGACTCCTGAGTCAAAGACAAACGACTTGTTACAAATGGCAGAGCAGGCAGCATGAGCTTCATATTCGCATTAGTCCCTCTGGTCCCCCCCCAAATCCCACGGGGGTGATATAGAATGGGCCAGGTGGATGATGTACAAACAGCAGGTCTGGGTCATAACTGAGGAACCCTTTGCTTAGGCACAATCTCATAAAAGGGCTGTTGGCAAATCTGCCCCACATTTGCCCCAGAGAAAGACATTATTTTCATTATTCTGCTAAGGAAGCATACTTGTTCTCTGCCCTGGAGGGAAATACTGTCTCTATCTTCCAAGGTAGCTTGCTATACAAACATTCCTGAAAAGAGTCTGAAACAAAGCTATCGATACCACTTGATCAAAAGACTTGCTGAAATGTGAGAGACCCATAGAGACATGTCTCCCACCATTTGATTGTGGATTGTGTTAATTTATCTATATATAGTTCATTTGAGGCCAACAATTAACCTTGTGAACTGCTTGATAAGAGACTGTCAGTCCTCTGAGATTCTCTGTGGCCTGCTCATCTAGAGGTAAATGACCATAGGACTCTCATCTATTTACTATTCAATTTCTGAATGGGGCTTTCACATGCATTTTATCAGGGTCCGTGTATTTGGTAAAAACTGAAATGCAGTGGATTCAGGGGAGATGCAAAAATAGGTATAGTTGTATCTAGTACCTTCAGTCATATAATATCAACTTAAAATGGTTCAGGTTAATTTCTAGACGTTCTTTGATTTCTGTTTCCTTTGCTAATATTAGGAGAGTGACAGTACTATTTGAAGAATGCAATATCATGTGCATGCAGTGCTTTATACCCTGACCATATTACTAAAGCATCCCATTTAAGGAGAGAAAAACTGAACATATACAGATTGAAAAGCCTTTTTCAGTGACACTGTCCAAAGTTTTAACTGTTAACCAGAGTTATTTGCTAAGAATTTTGAAAGGGAAGAGCTAATCAACTAACTCACCACATTTACTCACAATCAAAAGGTCACTAATGATTTTTTCTTGACTGACTGCTTTGATATTTGTGTCAATAGATACAATTGACTCTTGGAATTGTGGTCATTTAAATATGACTGTATTTGGTAATGAAAGAACAAATACTAATTCATCTGTAACTTGTTTGAGACCCTAATCAGTATGAGGCCTGAGAAATCCAGTTTCTATATTGATAGCAATTATCCAAAAGTTACAACCTAGTCTCAAAGCAGATGGGCAAATTCACTCAGATTCCTTTGAACCGCCAGAGGATAAAAATAATCCAGAGTCAAAGAGTCTAGAAATATCCAGAGTCAAAGAAAACATACCATGGTGGTAATTTAGAACGGGACCACTTCAGATAGAAGACAGACTGCATCTTTTGGAAAGAACACAACATGGATGTAAATGATTTATACCAGACGTTGCCTCTAATAGGTACTTAGGTCCCCATATGAGACCAGTGTTGTTCTTGAAAATGTGCAATATTCCATGATCAAAGTCAATGGTTCCTGAACAGGAACAATTATTTAGCCCAATGCTTTGTGGCTAGCTCTTTAGAAGCATGTAGAACGTAGGGACTATTTATTATTTCTATAGTATTCGTTGAATTCGTGCAGTGAGATAAATTTGAAAACTGCTTTAGAAAAAGAACTTTTTATAAAATTGCAAGCATTTTGCATATATAGATATATATTTTGACTTTAATATTACATTTAAAAATGAAACAATGATACCTAATTCAAATCTTTTTAGGAAGTAGGTGGGATATAAGCTAATATATATAAATAAAATGCCTTTGGCATCACAGATTGTACATCTTTGGTCCCTATTTTATACAGTTAAAAAAAAAAGAGTTATTGGGGCTGGCCCTGTGGCCTAGTGGTTAAGTTTGGTGTGCTCCACTTTGGCAGCCCAGGTTTGGTTCCCGGGCGTGGACCTACATCACTCATCTGTTAGTGGCCATGCTGTGGCAGTGGCTCAAATACAAAAAGAGGAAGATTGGAAGCGGATGTTAGCTCAGGGCGAATCTTCCTCAGCAAAAAAAAAAAAAAAAAAAAAGTTCAAATCTTCTTAGCATGGCACATGACATTTCACAAGGTAATTTTGACATGTATTTTCAGTCTCTTGCTTCTTCCTCACATGCACAGCAGGCATTCATTTACTGAAAGCAAAATACTTTTTCATGTCTCCATGAATTCACACATTCCTTTGCACTGAGTTTTCAGCTCTATCTTATCTGCTGAACTCCACTTCATCCTTCAAGGCCCACCACCAATATCTCCCTTCCTATACAGCCATCTCTGGCACAATCCCCGCCTCCATTCTTCTCTCCCCTTTCCAATCTAGTTTCTCCCAAAACACTTTTACATGCCTTTCTCATAACACTTGTTATATCGCTTTATAACTAATGACCAATCTAACCTGTTCTCCTCACTTGCCTGTAAAATTCTCAGGGATGAGAATCATGATTTATTCTTTGTTGTGGCCCCTAACACATTGATTGCTCAATAAATGTTCACTAAAGAAGATAATACACTTCTTAGTCCTCGTCTTACTTGACATTTGACCATTCCATATTTACAGAAACACTTCTTCTTTTTGGCTTCCATAATATCACTCGCTTCTGATATTTTTCTTCACCGCTCTGGAAAATACTTCCCAGTCTCTTTGTATACTCCTTTCTATGCTACCCCCTTAAATATCAGCATTCTCAAAGCTCTGGCTCTTTCCTATGCTCTTCTCAATATTGGGTATCCCTGCAGAGTCTCTTCTCCTCCCATGACTTTTATTATCACCTACATGCTGATGAATCCCAAATAAATATCTCTAGCTCAGACTTTTCTCTCCTAAGCAGGCATCCATACCCAACTGCAGTGGTGTACTAAGGAAGGAGAGGGGAGGGTGATGGGAACAGTCAGCTTCAGTAGGGAGGAGAACTTTTTCTCTGGAATTGCTTGGTATTGCTGGCACACCACAAAATAAAAAGCAGATCACTTTTAGTCAATTGTAATATTGCTTACAAATTCCCTAGAGACCATGAGCCTGATTATTGCTTACACTCAGGGAGGACTTCTCCCACTGCTCCAGTTCTGATATGTGCAGTTGTCTATTGACATCTTTTACTTGATTGTTTACTAGATATCTCACACTTTCAACATCTGCAACTGATCATAGCTATGCCCCGCACCTATTCCTCCTCATGTGTTCCTAATCTTAGTAAATCACTCCACCATCCACCAGGCTTGCAATACAAAAATCTAGAAGTGACTCCATATTTTTACCTTACTTCATCTCCCCACCCCACATCTGACAGTTATGAAGCCTTGCTGTTTCTACCTCAAAAATAAATATCTAATCATCTACTTCTCTCCATTCTTACTATACCCTAGTCCAGGATACTGTGATCTCTCACCTGATGATTAACAGCCTCTTATCTCGTCTCCTATTTCCACTTTTGATCCCTCCGACCCATTCATCTTCATCACACTTTAACCATTGTGATATTTTAAAAATATACAACTAACCCAGTAACTTCACTGCTTAACACACTATAATGTCTTCTCATCACTCTTAGGATTAATTACAAATGTAAAAGATTCTATATGATCTGTCCAGGACTCCCCATCATCATCCTTTAAACTTCTTTCTTTCTTCACTAGAATTTCAGCTTCATGAGGGCAGGATTCTTTGTCTTATTCACTGCTGAATCTTCAGTGCTTAGAAGAGTGTTTAGCCTATAGTAGGCACTCAATAAATACTTTTCAAATGAATGAATTTATCTCACTTCCCATTGTTTTCTGTTGGGTTGAACCATATGGAATTGTCATTCTTGTAGTCCAAAAATAGTGACAGTTTCATATGGTTGAACTTAATTATTCCATTTGCTATAGACCTATTTCAGTTCCCCCAAAGGCTTATGATCTTTCCTACCTTAGAGTCTTGACAAATCTTCCTACAGCCTTCAACTCTGTTTCAACCTTAAACAATCTCCATGCCCTTCTCTTGGCCAGATCTTACTCATCCTTTTAGGTCTCACCTAAGTATTACTCCCTCCAGGCTTTTCATGACATCTCTGTGTAGATTTGTTCTTCTTATTATATTTTTCTTTTACTATCTTATACTTTTCCTTATAACATGTGACATACTTGTTATTTGTTCACTGCCTGTATGAAGCACTATAGAGACAGGATTCTTGATATTATTTACCACTTCATCTCTAGTAATCTGCAAAGTGCTTAATATGTGCTCAATAACTATTAATTGAATAAATGACTTAATGGTGAGATACAGGTAGTATATATAGAGAGATACAGAGAGAGGAGATGTGTGTTTGTTTTTTTTAAGCGTGTGAAATATATGTTTAATATTGAAAATAAAGAACATATAGAGAAAGAACTTAAAACACAGTAGAGGGGCTAAACAATAGATTAAGGTCCTTGAGGAGGGAAAGATGGGATTCAAGAGATTAAACAGATATAGGCCTGTATACCCAACTACTGACTAGACATTTCCTCTTGGATGGCCCATAAGCCCCTAAAGCTCAACACACCTAAAATGTCATCTATCACTTTTCCCTTGTCAATCCAGAAGAATACCAAAGCAATGACAACAAAAGGCCTGCTCTCCCTCTAGTATACTTGCTCAACCATCCACCCAATTGCCCAAGTCAGAAACCTGGGAGTCATCCATGTCTCTTCAATCTTCCTTAGCTCCCACATCCAATCTATTAGCAAGTCCTTTCAGATCTACCTACAAATGATCTGCCTCCTCCACTAGACTTTGTGCTCACCGAACAAGAGAATTATGTTGGTCTTTTCACTTCTTGGTCCCCAGGACCTAGGACAGTGCCTAGTACACAGTAAGCATTGAATAAATATTTGTTGAATAAATAAATGAATAAAAAATGTAACTATATTAAGTAAGGTGGAGGTAGGTAGAGGAGGCAGAACAGAGCTGGCTTCTACAAATAACAAAGCCTAAGGGATCATATCCTAGAGTCAAATTAGTAAATAGTATCAACAAAACTGGGCCTTTGCATAACTAACCTGGTCATCTGAATGGTAAGTATATATTAATTTTATTGATAAATATATTTGATTACAAAACTCCCAAATATTTCTGTATAAACCATGTTGTGTCAGATGCAATGATGCCATTTAGAAGTAGCCCTTCTTGGTACTGATCTAATCAATTTATGTTTAATGTAAATCCAAGTATGAGATTACTGGCATCATCATCTTTGGTCATTGAACTTAGTCACATCGAACAGGGAAATTGTCTCACGTTACATTTCTATGCATATATCTCATCCCGCTAAATATATTATATCTCTGTAACTAGGTCAGTTCACCTCCCTACAGGCTCAATTTCATCCTTTAAAAACTGGGAATGAATGCACCAACAACATCTACAGCAACACCACAACAATATTATGATTGGACCACTCAGACAATTCTTGAAAATATATGTTAAATTATAAAGCATCTATTAGCATAAATTTATATGAATCATCTTACAAGGAAAAAGCATACCTGTATTAAAAGCAAACATATCTATGTCTAATATCCAATCCAAAGAAATACATTATCTTCCCCTAATGGTTTGGTGACAAATAATAAAAAGGTCAGTTCAAGTTCCACCATACCATACACATTCTTCATATATTTTGTTTGGAGAAGTGTAAATCTCTTTCCTTACTTTTCCCTAAAAAGAAAATGTCAATCAAACTTAGAAATATTGGCAGCTTTGTTTTTTTTTTTTTCCTTATGCGTCTAATAGGTGAATGTCAATAATTTTTTTTTTTTTTTTGAGAGAAAGTACCTAAGACCTGAAATTCTAGCAGTCAGATTTCCAGGGCACTTTTCAGTACACTTTCCGTGGATTTCAAATGGTTCCATTTATCCTCCTGCAAAAGGCCGCATCCATGTGGAACCACTCAGTCCCTTTAAAAAGGCCGATGTCTTCATCTGCTGCTAAACTGACGAGTCTGTCCTCCCCAACAACTTACCCCATCCTCATTCTCAGGAGCTCTAGGCTTTCAGTAGTGTTATTAAAGTATTCAAGCCATACTCATTAAACCATTGTCAATTTACAGGCTTGATTTCTGATAGTCATCTTCCTGACCCTGTTCACCACTTCATGGTGGTGCCTTGCACAGGACACAAACCGTCAAGAAGTTGAAAATCTAGTACATTC
>CM053558.1:8005942-8062682 GCA_028646465.1 Rhinoceros unicornis | reverse complement strand
CAGGACACAAACCGTCAAGAAGTTGAAAATCTAGTACATTCATGAAATCTCTCTGAAGTTTATTCTCTCAATTGTGAGATGAAGGTAATGACTACAACTTCAATGAGTAGCTAAGAGGAATAACAATACTGTATTTATTCCATTGAGTTCCTGTGAGGATTAAATGAGCAAATACTTGTAAAGCTCTTGGGACGGCGTCTGGCACATTGTCAGTACTAAATATGAGCTAGCTATTATGTTATTAACCTATTTCAAAGAGAGGAATCTGAGAATCTTATGGCTTAAGGAACTTCCTCCAAGTCACATAGCTTTTAAGTAGCAGATTTAAGACATCAATCCAGATTTATCATACTACAAAACCCGTGTTATCTTTACTACTACAAAGCTCTGTAACCTGAACAATCTGGACAATCGTTTTCTTCTTCAAGATCTTTTTAGTAAAGATTAATTGACTGAACACTGACCTGTATTGTCACATCCGTAAATGTATAGTAAAGAATAATGTACACGCACTATAGCATGTACTTTTCATAACAGCCCAATGCTTTAGGAACTCATAGTACGCCCTTTGTACAAATGAGACAACTGAGGCATATAGAAGTTAAATATCTTGTCCAAGTTCTCACAGCTAGTAAGTGGTGAAGCTGGGATTCCAACTCAGTTCTGTCTAATTCCGGGAACCACAATTAGGACAACTTTTGACTGAAGGCTCTATTGCCTTTGACTATAATTCCTGAGGATAGTTATATTCCTTTGTCTCAAGAAACCAAGAACTGGCATGTGCTCCCAATAAAAGCACAGCCCACCCTTCCACAGGGCTTTACAGCTTCACATTGCATCCACACGCGTTTTCATTATAATACGACAGCTATTGATTTTATCTATTGTATTTTATTCATTCAATCCTTCACTTTTGTGTTTACTCTGAATTAGGCACAGCATTATATCTAATAATAAAAAGTTGAAGAAAAGATGTTTCCTGCCCTTGGGTTGCTCATGGTCATGTGGGATTTAAAAGCAACAGAAGAATTGCTGTTCCAAGAGATTTATATTTTCTGTCTCTCTCTTTCTCTCTCTATCTGTGTTCAGAAGTGTATATATATATATATATACACATACATATGTGAGTATATATGTGCATTTGTATGTTTATACACTCACATATATATGTGTATATATAAACACATATGTAAACATACACACAAAAATATATGAATTACAAAAATCTTTAAGAGTGTACTCTATTATGAATGATTTTGTTCATTTATATCTATATACTCTACTAGGTTTCTTTAAATATATATATAATGCTTTCCTTCCTTCTTTCTTTCTTTCCTTTTTTCTTTCTTTCCTTCCTTCCACAAATATTCATCAAACCTTCCTGAAACACTAGGACCCAAGAATGTTAGGCAGTCACTCTGCCTATGTGCATTATGTCAGGTCTGACGGTAGAAGCCAGCCACCACATTTCACGGTGATGTCATTATATATTTCTGTGGACAGTGAAAGACTCTTCATGCTGCTCAAGAGATTCAGGAAGGACAGCTAAGTGTACCACACTATATTCATGGATTAAGTAGTCCCCATCATCATAGGCTTGATTTGAGGAAGGCAAATGTCTCGTGCTCTCAGGTGAAAATTGTATGTTCCCTGTTATATGAAAGTAGTGTATCACTGCTGGAGTTAATTACCTAAAGAGCTCTGCATAGAATCCATGTAGCTGTGTCATGCTTCTCTTCTAAACTAGAACGATATAATTGTAACACACAAAAATAAGTCTTTGTATTAACTCTAATGAGCTTGCTTCTCAGTTTTGCTAGTGACATGAAAAACTAATAGTAGGGTCGATATAATGTCTCTAGGGTAATTATCACGCCACTTCTCTCTTCCTATATTCTTCACATGTTACATTTTAATGTGTTTCTGCACAAGTCAATTCAATTTATCAGTAGGCAAGAGGCATGAAACAGGGCTGATTTGCTCTGGATCTACTTACAAGTAAACTGTAAAACTCAATTTTCAAGTTAGCTTTTCAATCAGATACACATGAGAAGAACAATAACTGATTTGGGGGGTACCATTATTTATAGAGGTTTAATCTGATGTAAATACAAAAGAAAAATATTAAAGAGTGATGCATTTGCAAATACATTTGTATCTGCAAAATCTATGTGTTTCCTTCCTGTCTCTCCATTACAAAGGGATTTTAGGGTTATAATCTATAATATGATAACCTACAAGACATCATGGAATTATAAAATGTGAAGAGACCCTTCAGTGCAGTGGTTTTTAAACTAGGGTGTGCATATCTGTGTGTGGAGGTCCATGAAGACTTTTTAAGTGCTACTTGGATGTGGCTAGTTCTAAGAGAATGTATTTTCAGTTTCCTTACTTCTACATGTCATCTTTCTAAAATGGATGTGCCTGAAAACGCCTTGAGTGTAGGCTCCAAGCAGGTTCTCCTTTTTCTGTCTCTTTTCACAATCTTCCTCCTCCCACTTTACAAAATAAAGGCAGTGCTCTCAAGTTGTCCCTAACATCACAGCATGGGGCATTTCCCTGGGGGAGAAAAACCTCCAAAGCACCAAACAGAGGCTTAATTTGAAATATTGTTGTAACTATTGAGGATGTGAGTCAAACTACCACTGGGTGTCACATTCTTTACAATTCATGTAGTTTTCAATTCCTTCCTTTCAACTGCATTGAAGAAAGAACTAAATCACTTAGCCGATAAAATCTTTGACAAGTCCGAGTTCAAATGAGTATGAGACATTACTAAAATAAAACTCCTTTCTCATCTTATAATTTATACAAGTAAGTTTCTAGCCCTAACATATATGCAAACACACACACACACACACACACACACACACACACACACACACAACAAAAAGTTCTCAATGGAAGAATTCAATTCTAGCACAAAGTAATATTTATCTATGGGCATATAAACTCATTGAAAAAAATATTCTTATCCAAGGCATTTATGAAATACATTTCTAATAAATATTAATTTTTTGTTTTTACTTATTTAAAGGTATAATATGTTTTATTTTGATCGATTGTATACTACTAAATAAGGGAAATGATAACAATCCTGAATGATTTTTTTTTTAACCCACAGGAATGGATGGTCACAAGAAATGTTTAAATGAACATTTTTGTGTATATACATATTTTTGCACCAAAGAAATATGATCTGATGTTCTATGATCTGATGTTCCATAAAAGGCTTAAGCATAAAATATATTACACCAGTATAAAATATTGTGGAAATGGCTATACGAGTTACAAGACAAAAAAGAAGAATGGTAAATTTCTGACAGTTACAATACAGATTGTTCATATACTTTTTAATGGATAATGATGTGCATCCAATTGTTTTGATACACAGATACTATTGGATGAATTTAAAACCATGATGAAACATTTTTAGTTTTAAAATTCAATATTTATAATATGCTCTAAAGTATACTTTTTGTGACCATTAAAACACATAGTGAAAATTTTTAGCTTTTAATTTATAAGTCTGTGAGGGAGTAAGTATATTAAAATTTTTTTATGGTCTATAAAAGCAAAAATAGTTTGGTGAACATTGTTCCAATACAACAACTGTCAAATAATTTTCACAGTGGAGAACTTCCTGCAAATGAAATATTACAAGGAATCTCAGTATATAAAACAGACGTGCTTGGAACAGCTGTGTACCCCCTTTTCATCCCACACCACTCTAACCCCAGAAACAGCCCTTGAAGTGTCTTCACGTCCTGTAAAAAACAGTTTTCGAATCACCCATCTAACGGAACCTCTTATTTTACAGTGGGAAAGTAAATGGCCCAGAGCCAGTGGATTACTGAACTGTGCCCAAACTCAAGTTATCTAACTGCAAGGCAAAAATGTAACATAGATGATCACAAGATTCTATTCTGTCCCCATGGTTCAACTTAGTCTTTAATAAATCATTGAAAAATGAGTACTTAATATATAATTTCTTTGTTCTGTGTTTTTAAAATACCTCATTGTGAAAGCTTGTATCACAACTCTCCTCTTTTCTTTAAAGGATTTAAGCAATCCAAAGGGTAGAGTAAAACTTCAGTATTGTGTAATGCAAAGGAAAGGCAAATTGGATCAAGTCAAATGTGTTAATTTTATCAAATGACTAAAGAAATGAAGTTTTATTACCATTTAATCTGAGATATGGTATAAACTAGAACACAAATAGGGAAAATAAGTGTAAACATTATTTCGGTCCTTTTTCAAGGTTCTGTGGCATAAGCCCAAATCTTTTTTAGGGTACAAGAATTAATTACTGGACCTAGAAGTAATAGGGAAGATGAATGTGGCTCTAATTTCTTGAGACTAATATTTGCAAAGCTTGATTATCTACAAATATATCTACATAGATATATATTGCTTAACATAATTCATTTTACATAATTGTATTTGTGGCAACAAGGATATTATGCTAAGTGATATAAATCAGACAGAGAAAGACAATTACCGCATGATTTCACTCATATGTGCAAGATAAACAAACACATATATGGAGACCAAATTGGTGGTAACCAGAGGGGTAGGGGGTGGGGGGGAGGACGAAAGGGGTAAAGGGGCACATGTGTACGGTGATGGATGGAAATCAGACCTTTAGTAGTGAACACAATGCAGTCTATACAGAAGACAGAATATAATGGTGTACACCTGAAATTTATATAATGTTATAAACAAATGTGACCTCAATAAAAGATAAATAAAATAAAATACATGTTTTTTTTAAAAGGACATATGTTTCATTTACATGAAGATGTGACTATTTGACGGAGTTTCATTTCTTCATTGTTCAACAATTCATTTTGATGTCTTGTTGAAGACATTCACTTTTTCTAGTGGAAATTAAAAAGAAAAAAGAAAAAGAAGATGCCCCTCTTCTGCCCATCCTCTAATACAGTGTCATCCTTAGCTTAACTCTCCAGACACAGAACTATACCATACCATCTGATTTATTATCCCAGTACTAAGTGAAATCTTCAGCTCTATCTACAGAATAAAGCATTAAATAACAGGTAACTTGGATCCATAATGACAGTCAAATTAGCTAATCCTATTGCCTGCACAAATTGCCCATGGTTAATTGGATGTATACATAGCAAATATTTCCTGGCCTTGAAGTCAATATTTCCTGAGTCTTCCTTAGTTTTATGTCTGCACGTACATCTCTGACCTCTGCGACTACTTTCTTCCTTGCACACTCCTAGGTTCATTGGCCTTGTTGCCCTTCAATTCTTCCATCCTACTAGGCACACTCTTGCTTCACAGCCTTTGCTCTGGTGTTACCTTTGCCTGGAATAAATGTCCCCTAGATAAGGGTATGACTCACTCTCACTTTTTTCAAGGCTCTTTTCCAAAAGTCTCTTTGCCAATGAGGTCTACTCTTATTGTTATCCTGTTTGTTCCTTCTTTCAGACTTATTACCATCAAACATGCTATATAATTTCTTTGTTTTGTATCGCATTCCCCTCTGTCCTCCAAATATAACTGCCACAAAGGCAGGGATATTTTTTGTCTGAAGGAATAAACGAATCTTGATTTCAAATATGACAAAATGTAAAAAAGAACTATTTCAATATAAAAGTATATAGTGATACGTGACCATGGGACCTCTTACTTATGGAGGATACTAGTTTAGGAAATAATAATCTAGGGAGAATAACAGTAACTGTATACAGAGGAATATTTTTTAATGATTACTTCATATTAACAAGGAGAAGAAGAGAAAAGAACAACTTGAATGAGTGCAGATAATTCAGCACAGCTGGATCCAACGCATTTTGCAAAATAAGACTCAAAAGGGAATGTTGCCCGCGTGATCCTTACCATGGCAAACTGAATTTTTTTTATCTGTGGTACTTACTGGCCCTCAGAACCGGAAATAAGTCTAGCGCTAACAGAAATACTCTATATCCGATATAAGTGAAACTTGACTGTTAAAGACAATAGAAAACTCGTGTTTTAAAATGTATTGCGTATTATCAGCCTAGTAGCAGCGTTTAAATTCAATTCACAAAACCACTTTAGATTAAAGCAGCATAAAAAAGAACCTGTCAATGCCAATGCTGAGAAGCAACCCAAATTAAAGTTTACTGTGGGCTCCAAATTTTAAGGTGGCTGCACGCAGTTTAATAAGCTAACTATATTGCCTATTAATATAACTTCTTATATGAGGTTAATTACTTGTAAATATGCTAATCTTCTCCATTAGAATGCTCTGTCATCCCATTTTCCATTTCCATTTTGGAACACTAATGATATATACGAGTAAGAGAAAAATGGCAAACCACCTTTACCATTAAAATTAGGCTCACATATTGTTTTCCTACAGTACACTCTGAAAAGCACATTGAAGTATACATCATTTGCCTTTAAAATGTTACTCTGCCTTAAATATGACCCCGAAAAAAATTTAAAAGAGTTCTTCCAAATATGGATAAGGTTATCATCAGCAGATAGAGAACGAAAATCCAGAGTCAAGTAAGAAAATTGCAAAATTCAGATCAAGTCGTTTCTCTCAATGAAGACAAGCAGCTGCTCTCAGGAACAGATTGTATTTCCAATTGGCAGAAGGGCTACTGTTTTAATAAAGCTAACACATGGCCAACAGATTCTTGGATAAAAACTGTTACCTCAGAGAAGGAGCTGTCAAATTAAAGGACCAAACTTTACCTGTTTGAAAAGACCAGTCACAGGATGTGCATTAATGAATCTAGATGCAAGGAGCTTAGCTCCAGCTGGCTGTGAGTAGCAAAAAGTTGGAATGAAGCCAGGAGCTGGATTAAAGTCCACAATCATTCACTGCCCTACTGTGTGCCTAGTGTGGTGCTAGCTTGTGGTAAGCAGCTATACTTTTCACTCTGCCATATTCACCCATCTCCTACCTATATGGTATTTTTGATATTTTATTAGCTCACAATTTCCCAGAATTGGATTTCAGTTCTCCCTGCTTCCATTCTCTCCTCTTTTAATCTCTCTCTTCTTTTAGTTGTTCTTCTGAAATTCAAATGTGACCTCGCATATATCCTGCTTTAACTACTCAATGCCCCTCTGCCTACGAATGTAAGCTTCTGAAGCCAGGGATTTTCATTTGTTTTGTTCTCAGCTGTATCTCCAGTGACTAAAAAAGTGTCTGCATTTAATAGGCATCAAACAACTATTTATTGAATGAACTAATTTGTTGTCATGATAACAAATTATACTTCAAATGGCAGGATAGTGTCCCTCACAGTCTAGCCCTAAACCACTTTTCCAGGCTCTTTTCCCATAATCTCTTCTATCAAATACTCTCTATGCTCTAAGTTACTCTCACTGTACCAAAAATCCACCATATTCCTAGAGGCTGCCCACAGTTCCTTGACACATGGGCCTTTCCAACATGGCCACTTACTTCATCAAGACAGCAAGGAGAGTTTTTATAGTGAGTTGGCTAGCAAGATGGAGTCTTATATGATGTGACATTATCATGGGACTGACATCCCTCACCTTTGTCATGTGATATTGGTCAGAAGTAAGTCACAGGTCCTGCCCATACTCAAGGAGAGGGAATTACAAAAAAGTATGAACACCAGGAGGCAGGGATCAGGCCACACTAAAGTCTGTTTGCAATGCTGACATTGCAGCTGGGTGGATGGTTATGCCATTACTAAGATTAGGAAGAAATGAGCACAGACTAAGTTTATTGTAGGGATAGAGAAGGGTGGGTTCAAAGAACATGAATTTCCTAATGGGCATCTGGAATTTGAAGAGCCCTTGAGGCATCCATTTATAGATGCAGAGAGTGGGATATACAGATCTGAAATTTGCAGCAGAATTTCAGGCTGGAGAAATAGATTGAGAAGTTTGTCAGCATATATTGGTAGCTGAAGTATGGGAGTAGAAGAGATCATGGAAGGAGAAGTCAATGTCCAACGGAACTTCAATATTTAAGGATCCTGAAAAGAAGTAGTCATAAAAAAAAATATTTATTCAGTGTCTATTATGTGTCAGGCATTGTGTTAGGTGTTGTCCCAGTATATGTGTCTTGAGCTCAGATCAGACGTCTGAGCTGGCACAATAAACAGACTATGAACTTTTTTTGGACCAGGACCATGTCTTAGTCATCATGGTATCTAAAAATATAGAATAATTATTTACATGTAGTATATGTTAAGTCTACTATGAACTAAGGAACAGACCTCATTTACCTGTTATAAATGTGGGTGTGCACACACACACACACTCACACATTCATAGACTAGTTCTAGGAATAGGAAGCTACAGCATTCTGAATTGTCTTTCTTTCTCATCCTTTTTAGGATATTTAAATAAACTTTTTCAAGATTACAAAGTTAACCTTTCAGATATAACTAAATCACAGAATTCATATTGTAAAAAGTAAAACAAACAGTGCTATAAAATCAATAACATAACTCGCTATAGCAAACATAAAAAATATCACTTCCAATACAGGCTTTGTGCAAACATAATTCTTTCTGATTTTCTATAACTTGTATGGTGGCAAAATTCAATATGTAATTAGAAATAAACAGTTTCTGTTAAAGTTATATGGTCTGGAGGACATTTTTGTTACTTAACTGGAAAATGGATGCAGATTACTGGTTAGTGACTGCCTAGAAGTTAAAGAATGAGCAACTTAAAAAAAATTCTTACCTAGGTCTTTCATTGAAAATATTTCTGAAGTCAATACATATGCTCAAGAAAATTCACTTAAAAGTAATTCTAGATGACTCAAAAACTAAATAAAAGATGCAGGTAAGCTAGAAAAGTCTTTAATTCATTGTGTTTTCTTTACATAGTTGAAAAAAATAGGTTCAATAGAAATGCGAATAAAAATGATCGCAGCATACAAAAAATGTTAATTCCTAATGTATAGAGATTTAGACGAGGCAAGTAAAACCTACAGATCAACAACTCACAAGTAAGTAAAAGAATACGCCTCAAAAGAAGTCAAAATAAATCAAACTATTTCTGCATTGAAATATTGAGGTCTCATGGAATCTAGACCTTGTCACTTTAACCCGCTCAAATGCAGTTTGGTGATATGTAAATAGATGTGGCATAATAATGAAAGATTGTATTTGACAACTTTTTGGGAATAAGAGCCAAGTTTTAAGACCTTCTTAGTTGATGCATACCAATATCTGTTTCTCCTCATCAAATGCTATGCAACATATCTTGAAAAAGTAAATAGCTCTTTCAGATTCATAATGTTTTATCTAGCAGTTCATGAACAGTTGTTTTTCATCAAATTAAATAGAGAAAATATACTTTTCTTGTTTCTGTATAAAGCATATGGTCGGTTGGCTTGTTGATGCCAAAGATGTGAGCTACCATGAAATTCATTCTTCCTCTCTTTAAGTTAGGCATAACTTTACTGCTTTTTTTTCTTTCTAAGGACTGTCACTTTCTTAGACTCCATTGTTTGCTCCCTCTCTCCTTTCATCAAGAGAAATATCAGCTACTTTTCTTTTAGAGTAATTTTTCCCATAAAGAAATAACAGTTTAACTAGTTTATGAGAATTATAGCATAGGTGTCAAGACAAGGGGTGGAGGAGGAAAGCCAATCAGAGATGCAAATGCTGAGATTGGTTGCCCAAGTTCAAAATCATAATTTTAAAGTGTCAATCACAACATATTGTGGACTTTGTAGGTACCCCAAATAGCTAAACTTTAAATTCATATTATAAATTAATGTTCTAGAAAGCCACATCTGGTTGAAATTCTGGAAAAGGGGTAGATGAACTGATAGGTACAAAGAAACATGGAGAATTTTTGTTGTGATTTTAGAATAGTCACAACTTTCTAAAAAAGAATATAATCTATTATAAATTAAAGAAAAATACATCATAATATTTTAATTTAAAAATTACACTCTCACATTGGGCACTAGAAATGAGTTCAAAATTACCAGTCACTAAGAGTCTTCCTTTAAGGAGAAAATGAATGGGAAAGTGTGATCTATCTTTAATGCACTAACAGATCTCATTATTATTCTTGCAGGTTGATTGGTTGGGAAGCTAAGACATGGACATAGCTAGCATATATAAGGCAGAATATAATCAGGCATTACGAGAAAGTTTCCATAAAATGTCGTAAGAAGACGGGAAGGTGAGGCAGTTTAATGATTCAGGATGTCAAAGAAATCTTCAAAGAAGGCTTAGTTTTTGGGTGGGGACCTCATATGATGTCTAGAAATGGGAGTAACAGGGAGAGAACTTTGTGAACAACAGTGGCAAGGTAGAAAGTTGTATACCCCAAACTATTCAGTGTGGTTAGAGCATAAAGGGAAATAATAGAAGACAAAGGCTGCGCAGGCAGTTTGAAGTTGAATTATGATTTAAATCAAGTTTCCACCCTATATCAGTTGAGTGATCTTACATAATTTACTTAATTAATCTGAGTCTCAGTTTCCCCATCTTTAAAATGGGGATAATAGGATTTCTTTAATATTAACACAAATAACATATATGATATTTCTAGAATATTTTTTGCACAAAATAGTAAATAAGGTAATACCCATATCTTTAGTTTTGTGTCCTGAAACAATACAGTACCTAGTTATAATTTATGCAGATACAACCTACTCTGCATAAAATACCTATTTCTGAAAATTTCTATGTATGCATACATATTTTGTAACTAATGTTGCATTTAAATGTGCCCCTGTGGATCAGTATTTAAATAAATACTATAGATAAACCTTTTTTTTTTTTTTTTTGGTGAGGAAGATCAGCCCTGAGCTAACATCCATGCCAATCCTCCTCTTTTTGCTGAGGAAGACTGGCCCTGAGCTAACATCTATTGACAATCCTCCTCCTTTTTTTCCCTTTTTCTCCCCAAGGCCCCAGTAGATAGTTGTATGTCATAGCTGCACATCCTTCTAGTTGCTGTATGTGGGACGCCGCCTCAGCATGGCCAGACAAGCAGTGCGTCGGTGCGCACCCGGGATCTGAACCGTGGGCCGCCAGTAGCAGAGCACACACACTTAACCGCTAAGCCACGGGGCAGGCCCCCAGATAAAACTTTTGAAAAGAGAATAATTTCAGCCCACTTCCTCAATTTTCCCCATTTCATAAATCCAGATTTTCAAACATCATGTTTTCTTAACAAGGAGTATACCTATATGAACTTGCCTTCCAAACAAACTCTGACCTTGGAGAGCTATGTGCAAACCCAGTCTCACAGCCTAGAATTGCTTCCTTATCCGAAATGTGTGATCAAAGGGTCAGTTTGTAGCCACCACAAGGAATCCCTCATTGACTATCAGAGGGATATAAAAGACATGGGACAGAATGAATTTCTATATATACATATTATTGGCAGAAGAAAGGGCAGGTTAGCAGACATGGGATAGCATGTGTTCAGTTTTTTCTTGTAATGGAAAAGTGAATTTTGACATTTGCATACTAGAAGAACTCAGGCAGAAGAACCTAGTAACCTGCCTGGGATTCAGTTTGGAAAATCATTTTGAAAACATGTCTAATGTGTCCCTTAGAGTCACCATGGAAAGAAGGCTTAGGAAAACATCCAAAATGAAGTTTCTGAAACTCTGCTAGATTGCAAACTAGAGGCAGTGCAGCACAGGCTATATTAGAGCCACCAACTAGCTATGAGAATTAAACATGGTGGCACTACCCTCCGACCTCGTTTGCAACTTGACTTCCTTGACCCAAAAAACATTGGATGAGGGAACGGTGAAGAAATGAGACTAACCTGGTATTTAATTTGCTGAGAGAATGAAAGAGAAATGTGGGCTTGAGGACAATAGGTGCTAAAACGACACCTCTAATTGTACTTTGTTAGAAAGCATTCAAATAAAGGAGATTTCAGTGCTCCGTCCGTGTGACTCAGAGAAACCAGAAGCACTTGAACTATGGAGATAATTAATATATTGGTTCTGGAGAAGGAGAGTTTGCAAAATGTAGCCTCCAATTGGGACTGAGCTTGTATCTCAGACAACATGGTACATGCCTTAAAATCATCTGGCCATCTCCATATAACGTGGAGGATTAGAAACACCAGAATGACTTTCACATTAGAGAGAGAGAGAGAGAGAGAGACAGTGAGAGAGAGAGAGAGAGAGAGAGAGAGTGAGAGAAAGGGAATGCTTTACCATTACGTCACTTCATACTATTCACAATGCACTTCCACAACTATTATTCTCTATGATCTCTTGCTATTTTATGTTGGGTGGGAAGGACGTATATTGGCACCTTCATTTTACAAATGACAAAGATAAAGTTCAGAGAAAGTGAGTAACTTTTCAACAGTTACATAGCTATTAAGTTGTACATCTTATCCCAGTTACTATTGCTGTGAAGCAAACTACCTTAAAACCAAGTGGCTTAAAATCGCAACTATTTTATTACATTTTACATAGTCTAGTTAAGGAATTTGGCTAGGTGTCAATGGGATAATTCTTCTGTTCCTCCTGACATTGGCTGAGGTCAGCTGGTGATACTTAGTTGGTAGAAGGGCTGGTCTGTAGGGTCCAAGACTGCTGGACTCACGTCTGACATCTTAGAAGGGATGACAGGAAGAAGCCTGGGATCAGCCGAAACTTTTGACCGAAAGTCTAATGTAGCCCCTCCGATATAGTGGTCTCAGGAAAATTACAGTCCTTATATTGTGGTAGCTTCCTTCAGAGAAAGTGTCCGAAGAGAACCAGGCAGATGTCTGACCTTTTCTGACCTGGCCTTGGAAGTCACAGAGCATCCATTCTGCTACATTTCTAGTAATTACAAGCAAGTCATATCACCTGTCCAACTCAAAAGGGAGGGGAATTAGACTCCACCTCTTGATTGGAGTGTGTCAAAGTCAAACTGTAAAATAAATTTGGGGGGCCTTCTTTAGGAAATAAAATGTGTTGTAAATGCCAAGAGTCAAACTAGGGTCTCATGACTCTTAGATTCTCTTAGTTCCTAAATCTCTATGCTTCATATACATGCAAGTGTATAACCACAGAGATATGCATAGACATATACAGTGACAACACAGGTATACACATTATCAATTAAAATATAACCTCCAGGGGGCCGGCCTGGTGGTGCAGCGGTTAAGTGCACGCACTCTGCTTTGGCGGCCCGAGGGTTCGCAGGTTCAGATCCTGGGCGTGCACTGATGCACCACTTCTCAAGCCGTGCTGTAGCAGTGTCCCATATAAAAGTAGAGGAAGATGGGCACGGATGTTAGCCCAGGGCCAATCTTCTTCAGCAAAAAAAGGAGGATTGGCATTGGATGTTAGCTCAGGGCTGGTCTTCCTCACACAAAAAAAATAAATAAATAAAATAAAATATAACCTCCAAATGGCAGCACATTGCCTTTTGTTTTTATTTACTTATTTTTGTCATCATTGTATTCCCTCAGAAATTAGCATGGTGGGTACTCAATACATATTTGTAAAATAAGTTGATGAATGAGTTCATGAATATTGAATGTAGGGAAAGTATATGTAGTACATCATTTCCATTTGCTGTATAAAAGATAATCATGGGAATTTGTATTCTAATCAACTTAATTACAGCTACTTTTAGTTGCATTTTAGAAATTAGTTTGGCTAGCCTTGATTGATACTTCCATGCAATAATAACCAGAAATAAATTGTAATTCTAGAAAGTGGTAAATGATTTAGTGCCTCTGTATACAAATAGTCCAAGGATTAAACTTAGGCAGAGTTAATTTACAACGTAGAATTTTGATGAATAACCTCTATGATCTTGTGTAAGTGGCTGTGTCACAGATTTTCCTCAAAGATATGTTGTGTCCATCTATATTACAAAGCCCTCTATGAATTTCTGGAATTGTCACAACCCATTTTTTCCTTTGTGTGTTATGATTTCACAATAAACAGTATTTTGTTTTATAAATATTTTAAAGTTGACTCTTAAACTAGATTAGAAATACTCAGAAGATAGCCCAGCTTAATTCATGGCGAAAAGAGAAATATATATCCTGTCTTCACTTCTAAGTGTTTTTATTCCTTGACTAAAACATATTTCATTTTTAAACTAAAAGTAAACGATGGACTGAGAGCAATACTGAAACAATTTGCAATAAGCAGGTGTGTGAACACAGCGATTTGTTTTAGGGGAGAATTTTTCATTCGTGGTAAAAGGGGTGTTTTCTAGGAGGAATAATTAAACTTGGCCTACATCCAAAAGTCATATATTTTTTTTTTTTTTGTGAGGAGGACTAGCCCTGAGCTAACATCTGATGCCAATCCTCCCCTTTTTTCTTTAGGAAGATGGGCCCTGAGCTAACAACCGTGGCCATCTTCCTCTACTTTATATGGGACACCGCCACAGCATGGCTTAACAAGCGATGCGTTTGTGCGCGCCCGGGATCCGAACCTGCGAACCCCGGGCCGCCGCAGCGGAGTGCGCGCACTTAACCGCTTGCGCCACCGGGCCGGCCCCCAAAATTCATATTTTTAAACCCAAGAACAAACATGTCAGTTTCACAAGTGAGCACTGATCATGTCTTTCAAGTGCACTAGAGAAATTCTGTTGCAAAAAAACCTATGTAGACAATGAATATGCTTCTTGATTTATTTGCTACAATTAGGTTCTTTTAGGCTTATAACTCACCTACATGAAGCTCCACTGAGTCTAACTCTTGGTTCACAACTCATTTTGACCCTTGATTTACAGTACAGTAATCAGCCTGTTTTCAAGAGGAATGAAAACTTTGGTTTATAAAACTTTTATGACACTGAAAACATTGGATTCCATGATCTCAAATTTTTGAGCCTTAGATAGTTTCTAATATCTTGGGGGGACATAGTTTGGGAGGAGAGGTGATTTAGCATTCATGCTCCCCAACCCCTATTTCTCCAGATAGGGAACCAGCTTAAAGAGAAGTGACAATCTAAGAATACATAGTTTGTCTGTACCACAAATAGAAGCCATGCTTCCAAATTCATACTGGACTTATCCCAAGTTTGCCCAAACTGTAACAATCTTTTGAAACCTGTTAAAATTTTTCATTTTAATAGAGTGATCGCAGTCACAATAACACTGATTTCATTCATCACATGTTTAAAATAAGAAAACACTGCATTGTGAAGGATAACGCATATCTTATTTTGTCAGTTTGGTTTTCTTTGTTTGGTACTAGGTTTTGGTTAAAATTGTGACCCGGGCTTGTAGTATTCTTTCCTGTCTATGCTCTATCATTAGAAGCATGAATGTCAGTGACCTAGGTGGCATGAGAGAGAGGAGCAGCTGGCAAAGAGGGCACTGAACAAGAATTATTGAACCGCACCAGACCGGGAAGGATTCATCAAGAGGAGAATGATTATTTATGAGGCAGCTTCCAAGCGCTCCAACTCTGTATCCACTTGTAGTGGATGACTGTAAGGTGAGTGCCCTCAATGTGGGCACAGAATAACAAAGGATCTTTCCAGTTCAATTGGACCTACTTGAATATTTATTCATCAAAATTTATTTTAAGTCTATATCTCACTTGTACTTTTAAGTGACGATACTGTAGGAGATCTTCATAAAAGTATTGTTATAAAAAATTTTGTGTTTTCCTGATTACAAAAGTGATAGATGTTTATTGTAAAACTGAAAATATACATATACTTACAATAATAAATAAAATTTAGTTGTTAAGCTCAATAATGATTTGGAGCCTTTATTTCCAGTCTTTTAATAATGTAAACACAGAAGTATGCACATACATGCATACACCCATAAACACACAACAGCTATATTTCATTAATATTTCAGAGCCTGCTGTTTTGGGCCTAACATTATATAATGAGTATTTCCCTGGTCATTGGGACTTATTTCTAAATAATATTGTGATGACTATGTAAAAGACCATAATACGGATATCACAGGCTCTTTAACCATTCTTCTGTTGAATATCTAAGTAAATTCAAAATTTGCTGTTATGAACAATGTTGTAGTGAGGATTTTGGTAGATGAATTATTCTTTACGTTTCTGATTATTTCTTTAGGACAGCTTCCTAGACATTGAATTATTTGATCAAATGATATAAATAATCTGAGGCTTTCCACACATATGGCCAATTTGCTTTTCCCAAATTATTGACAGTAGTTGTGAGGTTTCTAACTGATCTTAGCTCTGTGGCTCTGATCGGGAGCTCAGGAATTCAGGTGATTTACTTGCATTTTCAGCATGCTTCCACTAGGTCTACTCAGGCTTTTGTGGGCTAAAGAGCAAAGTTTCTGTCAGAGGTGTGATTAACTGCATGATTTTTTAGTAATAATTGTTTTTTATTATTTTAGATTGATAACTCTTTTTTTCCTAACAATTATGCATAATGCATTAAGAAACATCATATTCCAAAGGATGCTGCCCAATTCAAGTATATCTTAAAGGAGTGAATTTATATGACAAGTATACTTTTCTCCCTGCTCCTTGATGATGGATCATAATTTAACACTTCGTGTTCAAATACAGAAGACTGGTCCAAGTATTAAATTTAGGCTTGAGCTTGGCATTCCCAAATTTTACTGAATGACTGAGCTAACTATAGCTCATTTTAAATCTGATTTTATCAAGACATGAGTAGGAGGATTCTTTCTAACACACTTTGAATCTGGAAAAGGAAAAAGGAAAAAGGAAAAGTAATATTCATTAAGAAAGCACCAGACAATCTCTCATATATTACCTTATCCTTAAGACTCCACTGAGAAGTAAAGATTACCATCCCTTTTAGCAGAGGAGGAAATCGAGGAGTTGAGATTATAAAGTAACCTTTCCAAAGATACTCAGATAGTAAGCAGCAGACTCTGCTTGACTCCTCAAGCTGTTTTTTGATGCACGACTTCAAGATGTCTTTAAGTTCCTAACAGTAGTTTTTCTTCTTTACTCTCAAGTCCTGTTGTTTGGAGGCCTCTGAAGCAGAAATAGAGGGATTCCAGTCACACCTTGCATCTCTCCATTGTCTGCTGTTCATCTAGCAAGTGAGCCTTTCCAAACTGGTATTCCCTTCATCTGACTGTCTCGTCATGCCTCATCGGGGCTTTGAAACTGATAAGTGGTTTAGCACATCACTGAAATGGAGAATATGTTGGGATTCAAATCACTTTTCTTGCGTATTTTCCCCAGAGCTAGTGTTGTTAAGAAAGTAGAAAAGAAAGAAAAAATGCAGGTTCATTTTTATCTTTCACATATGAATTTATCTTATAGACTAAGAACACACATCTGAATCTGCATGCCTCTGGGAACACAAAGAGTCCTAATTCCATTTACTGTGTACTTGATGCATACTATAAAAATTGTTGTTATTGTCTGATGAATATGAACTCATGCATTAGGACAGACATAGACCTTCATACTATGCTATGGAGAAAATTACTTCTAAACATGATAATATTGTAGAATTTACCTGCTTATAGATAGCAGAGATTGTTGTTGGAGATTGTTGGAGATCTGGAACAAATACATTATATAATTTAGTTATTTCCATCCTTCTGTGTCTCCTTTTTTCCTTCCTCACATGTCTTTGCTCTGCAAATATATAGTAAGCACCTACTATGTGGCAGGCCTGTGCCAGGGGTTGAGAACAGGGAAATAACTAAAAGAGTACATTTACCATGTCAAAGTTTCTTGGGAACAATAACAACCAGGATTTGTTTAGTACTTGAAAGATTATAATTAACAAAGTCATTTAATCTTCATAACCACAAGAAGAGGGGATTATTGTGCTCATTTTACTGATGACGAAACTAAAGTGCAGAGTTTAATGACTTTCTCTAGGTTATACAGCAAGTAAGGAGTGGAGCCAGATTAGAATGCTGGTCTGTCTGATTCCAATGTTTGTGCTGAACTGTGTAGCAACCATAGCCTTTATTTCCCTTTCTGCCATAATGTGTTTTGATTTTACTTATTTAGGTAATTTAACAGACAAAAGAGTTTAGGCATGGAATATTAGATTTGGAAAACCAAGAACTTTTAAGAAAGATTACATTAGTGTTTTTCAGCATAAAACATAAAAAAATTAAATCACTTATTAGACATAAATAAATGAAATAAGAAGTAGAATAAAGTAATTTAATTCAATTGAACAAAGATTTATTATCTCCTATGGGCAAAAATCTTTGGGAATATAAAGATTAAAAAGGCATGGACTCCCATGTCCTGGGGCTTAGAGTCTAACTGGGGAGTCAGAGACATATAAATGATTCCAGTAATACAGCCAATGATTATAAATGCTGTAATAGAGATTGAGAAAACATGCTGTGGGATTTGGAGGAATTGAGACATTAGGTCTGCACCAGGAAGATTGAGTTATACTTTTTGAAGCTCATTGGATTTAATATGGGTTTTAAAGAATGTAAATATTCCTTGAATAAATTGGGGGAAGGCATTAAGGACAAGGTGAATAGTTTGAACAAAGGTCGAGCACAGTGGTTTTAAAACTGTATTGGTTCAATGTCACCAATCTGCAGATGGTTAAAGATGGCAGAATGACTAAACATCTTTATCTCATTTCTCAATAGTGACTACATTAAAATGATGATGAACATTTTAACACATTAGTAGGCAAGAGATATCAACAAATTCATTGCAGATGGAAAGCACTGGAGGATGAAGTCTGATGAATCAGGGGAGGAGAAGTTGAAGCATAGAAACCCATAGGGTTTTTTGCATAAGGATCTCATCCAATAGAATCACCAAGAAGCTCATGACTCCAACATTAAGGATTGGAAGACTGGGGAATTAATAGTAAACATGGCACTTGATCAATCAAACATTCTCTTATCTTTTCCTTAAATTATGATAGTCACAGTAGCCAAGCACATACCCACTATGCATTAAAAAAAAAAATGCAAGGGTTCTTTCTAAATTAAATGGCCTCAGAGTAAACTTCTCTTTGTTCTGGCAGTAATGTATCTCCTGGTTTAATAATCTAGTATTTATCAAACCCTGTCCAAGTGCAGAGAGAAAGAAGCACCGGACTGAAAACAGTGAGATTAAGTCAAAGTCTGCATAAGATATACAGAAGCCAAAATATAATGATATACACCTGAAATTTACACAATGTTATAAACCAATGTGACCTCAATAAAATAATAAAAAGTCTGCATAAGAAAGAGTTGGTCTCCTAACATTACTCCTCTATTTGGCTTCCAGAATGCCTATAGCCAAGTGTAAAACCCAGGGGCAATTTAACAACTCTGTGTGACCTGGGCATGCCACTGACCTCCCCAAGTTTTATTTTTCTGATCTTTAAACTGAGAAAGAGAATACATAACCTGCTTATTTATTAACGTAACTTGATTGAATTTGATGTGATAAATATTTATTGAGAATGTATCATATGCCACTATAACATGGAGGGGTGGGGGTGGGAGGACAAGAATACACGTTCTAAAGTTCTGAGTCCCTGAGAATTAGAAATCTTATACAATATTTCAAGAAAGTGATGTTATACATATCAAAATACAGCATATGAATAATTAAGAAATATCTTTTTTTATGGGAAAGATTCACCCTGAGCTAACATCTATTGCCAATCTTCCTCTCTCCTTTTTTTCCCCCTCCGACAGCTCCACTACATAGTTGTATATTCTAGTTGTAAGTCCTTCTAGTTCTGTGTGAGCCACCGCCACAGCATGGCTACTGACAGATGAGTGGTGTGGTTCTGCACCTGGGAACCAAACCCAGGCTGCCAAAGTGGAGCGCACTGAACTTTAACCACTAGGCCATGAGGGCTGGCTCAAGTAACATTTTAAACTGACAGTTTTCCTAACAGTCCAGAAGTGATAGTATCTAAACTAGGATTTGAGTTCTGTCTTGATGCTTGGTGTAGGATTTAATGGAAATAGAAGATGTTACATGGTATGAAAAAAAATCACAGAGATAGAAATATGCCAAATGAATCTGGAAATTAGCCTGAATGGGGCAGAGGCTTCAGAAGTAAGAAAATCCTTGGGAATCAGTTTTAAAAGGTAGGTTAGGGAAGATGAGCGCATTATTGAATTCAGACCCAAACACAAATATTTTGCCTGGAGTTACTAGAAGATTGATTGCAGTAGAATAGAGTTTCACATGATGAGGATCCTGTTAATAAGTAGGTTTGAGAGACTTTGAGGAGTGGATGAGTCAATCCATATCAATAATCTAGTCCCTTACATTTGAGCAAACTTTCCTACACTACAGTGTCTACTCATTTATATTAATATAAGAATCATTTTCAGTTGTATGAGTTCTTTATATATTTTGGAAATTAACTCCTTATTGGATATATGATTTGCAAATATTTTCTCCCAGTTGGTGGGTTGTCTTTTCATTTTGTTGATGGTTTCTTTTGCTATGAAGAAGCTTGTTAGTTTGATCTAGTTTCATTTGCTTATTGTTTCTATTGTTTCCCTTGCCTGAGGAGATATCGTATTCAAAAAGATACTGCTAAGACAGATGTCAACGAGCGTTCTGCCTATGTCTTCTTCTAGGATTTTTGTGGTTGCAGGTCTTACATTCAAGTCTTTAAATCCATTTTGAGTTAATTTTTTATATGACGTAAGATAGTGGTCCAGTTTCATTCTTTTGGTGGGAATGCAAACTGGTACAGTCACTATGGAAAACAGTATGGAGATTTCTCAAAAAATTAAAAACAGAAATGCCATATGATCCAGCTATTCCATCTCTGAGTATTTATCCGAAGAACACAAAATCATTAATTCGAAAAGATATATACACCTCTATGTTCATTGCAGCATTATTCACAATAGCCAAGACTTGTAAGCAACCTAAGTGCCTATCAACAGATGAATAGATAAAGAAGATGTGGTATATGTATACAATGGAATACTACTCATCCATAAAAAGATGAAATTATGCCATTTACAACAATACAGATGGACCTTGAGGGTATTATGCTAAGTGAAATAAGTCAAACAGAGAAAGACAAATACCATATGATTTCACACATATGTGGCAGATAAAAAAAAAATACATAGATATAGAGAACAGATTGGTGGTTACCAGAGGGGAAGGGGGTGGGGGGAGAGTGAAAGGGGTAAAGAGGCAGGTATGTGTGGTGATGGGTAGAAACCAGACTTTTGGTGGTGAACATGATGCAATCTATGCAGAAGCCAAAATATAATGATGCACACCTGAAATTTACATAATTTTATAAACCAATAAAATAAAAAAAAGAAAAAAGAAAAAAGAATCATTTTCAGAATGTTAATAATAGCTAGTATTTACCAACCATGTCAACAAATTTGGCCCTCAAAACAGTTTTCTCCCCACCCACCGCTGTGGCACAGAGACCCTATGAAATGCTCACTCCTAATGTGGGTACCATTGATCCACAGTTTCACCAGGCTCTACCCCCTTGTTCATTCTTTCAAACTATGCATTCCATCTTGCCTGTCCCCATTTGACGGCTTTACTCAGAAAGCTTTTCTAGCCTCTTTGCTCTTTGATTTGATGCTATGAATTAGTTCCTAGGTCTCTAACCTGGCTTCACCAAGGGTATTAGTGTTTTTTCTCCTTTGTCCCACTCTCAGATGTTGTGGCCAGCTCCTATCTGCCCCAGTCCCAGTTCCTACTCTCAGCCCAGGAGGAGCCCTAATTTCTCCCTTTACTCAAGAAGGCAATTTGACACCCGCTACTTGCTTACTTAATGCTAGGCCCTCTTCCTCCTCCTTGCTTTATGCAAGTGATTGGCATTAATCTTCACAACAGTCATGTAACATTGATTTTATTACTTCCATTTTCCAAATGAGGAAATTAAGGTTCAGAGACATGAGTGAATCATTCTCCTAGTCACACAGTGAGTAAGAAACAGGATTCCAAGTGAGGTCTGCCACACTCCAAAGCTGGAATCTTTCCAATTCACCACACTGCCTTTACCTTTTGGGTTTTCTTAACCACACAAGCGGTTAAGTGCGCACGCCCTGCTGCAACCTGGGTTCAGATCCCTGGCGCGCAGGGATGCACCGCTTGTCAGGCCATGCTGTGGCAGCATCTCATATAAAGTAGAGGAAGATGGGCACAGATGTTAGCTCAGGGCCAGTCTTCCTCAGCAAAAAGAGGAGGATTGGCATGGATGTTAGCTCAGGGCTGATCTTCCTCACAAAAATAAATAAATAAATAAATAAAGATACTGATTATGTCGTCTTGTCCTCAGGTTAAGCCACTTCAGTCACTTCAACCATCTATCTTGGCATATGATTTCCAGTAGGCTCCCTATTTAATTGCTCTCCTCCAGCCAAGATCCACTATGACTATCTATATGTGGATATAGATATATATGGCTGTATATGTAGTGATTTTTGTGAAACATAATATTGACTTTGCTAAAATAATAGTGCTACCAATTGCACTCAGTAACACCAGTGTGGCTTATCTCAGGCTTAGAATGGTAATTTGGGTCTATGAGTAAATGGAGAATACTCTAATGTGAGCATCATTCCCTTTAATGTTACCTTGGTTGCTGTGCTTTAGAATCAATGTGAAGGGAAGCAAACAAATGACATATATGGTGCTACACAGTATTAGAGACAAAATGCACTACAAACAAAGACCGTGTATTTTAAAGCAGGGTGAAGGAGGCAATTTTCTTTAAAAGCTAATAATTTGCTACTAACTGCTAAGGGAAGAAGCTGTTCCTTTGTTGGCCCGTCTTCATTGCCAATCTATTTATCTAAAATTGCAAGTACTTAAGTAAAATTAAATACAAAGGAGTTCAGGGACATCTTTGGATTTCAAATCCAAAAGATAGCTTAGAATATGTATAATGATTTTGTCTTGCAAGGTCACCCTGTAACTTTTATTTTTTATTTTAATTGAAAAGAAAGAGTCAGACTAATGAGGGCCCTCCTCTGGGGCAAAGTCTCTTTGGAAATTTTGCCATAACCCACAGCACACAGCACAGCCTGTTTCAGAATGTCAAGGAAAAAGACCACTTGTAAAAAGGCAGATTGAATGAACATTTTGGAATACTCCTAAGATCCAAAGGGAAAAAAAAGATTTAAAAATAGAAGGAAAAAGAAGCCAAACTGTCTAACCAACCACAGCCTAAAAGGTAGACTTTCTCTTGCTTGTAAAACAAAAACAAGGGTTTTCTGCTTTATTTTGCTTGATAATAATATTTTATGAAAGATATATAAATCAAAACAATCTGATGATGTAGTTAAGAGGAAGAAAATGGCATTGTAGTTCATCTTGTTTATTATAGACAACATGAAACAAGGTTCCTCTCTGAAGAAGGCATTTTATGAGGAGTATAGTTATTTAAAAGTACACTTGGTAGTGAAGGCTGGCTATATCTAGCATTGTTTGAAGAGCAGAGCAACAGATTAAAATCTAATTTCAAACCGCTGGATTTGGTTTGATATTATTAAAGGTTACAAAATGTGATTTATAAATATTTCATATGATTCATGTCCTTGGGTTAGTGGTAGATTTATTTATTTTTACCACTTTTTTACAATACACTGTATTGTTTCTGAAATTGCACTTTTCCTTAAATGCTATAAAATAAATTTGCATAATGGTGGGTTTTGGTTTCTCATTACTTACCTTTTAACAACATTTAGCAGAATATTTCTCTTCATAATACAATATAAACTTTTCTCATCTAAACACAGATTAAATTTGAATATCTTATCAATTGCAGATATGAAACCTGTTAATATAAATATATTCTGAATGAAGACTATTAAAACTGAATGTTTAGAGTACTAAGTAAGAGCGCTCGATTTTTGTATTACCATTGCTTTAATTGGAAGTAAAACTTACTACAATGTAACTCATTTTTAATTCGCTGGAATCTTTGGACTATAAGTGAAGAAACTTACTAACTTGCTGCGTGACCTTGCATAAGTCACTTAACCTCTCTGGGCTTCCATTTTCTCATCTGTAATATAGGGAAAATCTTTATATGTGAACTTTAATGACCCTTGCAGCTCTAATATTCTGAGGCCCTTTAGTCTCGGGTACAAAATATTAGCTCAGTACTTCCCTAGATATTGGTAAATAAAACAGGGCCCATTCAGTCATTTTTAAAAATACATCTATAATTATTCATTATGACCTGGTATATTTATGTTTCTAACCTCAATTAAGATGTCATCTAGGAAGAAAGACAAAATGTTTATACAATCAACCACAAAAGAAAGGAGCACATGTATTAATGGTATTGATAAAGATCCATAAAAAAGTAGAATGCAGAAATATCATTCTGCCAAGGATGATGAGGTAAAGATTATGTGGAGGAAGTTGCACTTAGTGCTCCATCTTTAAGAACAAAAAGCTTCAATATGAAGACCACTTCCAGTAAAGGCGATTGTGATGGTTAATTTATGTTTCAACTTGACTAGGCTAAGGGATGCTCAGATAACTAGTAAAACATTATTTCTGGGTTTGTCTGTGAGGGTGTTTCTGGAAGAGATTAGCATTTGAATCAGTAGACTGAGTAAAGATTGCTCTCATCACTGTGAGTGGGCATCATCTAATGTGTTGAAGGCCTGAATAGAACAAAAAGACAGAGAAAGTACAAATTTGCTCACTGTTTCAACTGTACTCGGACATCAGCGCTCCTTGTTCTCAGGCCTTCCTTCCTGAACTGGGACTGGGGACTTTCACCATTGGCTTCCCTGGTTAGTTCTCAGGCCTTCAGTGTTGGACTGGATCTACACCACTGGCTTTCTTGGGCCTCCAGCTTGCAGATGGCAGAAGGTAGGTCTTGGCCTCCACAATAGCATCAACCAATTCCTTATAATAAATCTCCTATATGTCTATATGTACATCCTATTGGTTCTGTTTCTCTGGAGAACTCTGACTAACAGGAATGACATGGACAATAATGCTGCCAACAAATAAAATGCTGCTACAGGTTTGCAGAGGAAGAGGCTACAGGAAGGAATTCCATTAAGAAGGCAATTCCAGTAATCCAGACAAAAGGTAAGAAGTGTTTGAACTGGGGTATTAGTAGTAGAAAAGCAAAGAAAATGACTGATGTCATGGCTATTTTAAAGGAAGAAAGGATGAGTTTTGGTGGAAGACTGGAAAAAGATGATTGAGAGAAAGAGGAATCAAGGATGGGTCTTAATTTTAAAATCTGTGTGATTTAGAAGCTGGTAGTGGCCTTGATGAACATAGGGAAATCAAGGAGAAGGGTTGAAGTGGACAGGGCAAATAATAAAATTTGTTTGTATGCATGACACAATGACATTCTGTCAGGACTTACAGGTAGAAATTTCGAGTAGGCAATTAGAAATAATAGACAAATAGACATGTGGGAAGAAGGCTTAGGTCATAGCTTTGGAATCCACCACATGGAAATGTTAACAAAGGGCCTGGGAATAAATGATATTCATAAGGGATAGGATGGTAAGAGAAAGTACTAGAGGTTTGGGGCTATAACGAGGGGGTATATCTTGGAATGATGCCATATCTAACACTATTAGGTATGCATATATTATTCTCCTTCATGACTGATGGTCGATTAACCACGTTTGTTCTTTTGACATTAGGTAGATAGCAAATTAAATCTGAATATGTGTGTGATAAAAGGAATTCGATCTTTTACATCCCCTGTCATGTTCTGCGGTGCAAATATAAAGCCTCAATAACAATGATACTATTAATTAATTTATACCTTTAATATTTATTTACTAAAATCCTGTCTGTGCTAGACCAGGCCCTTGGGGAAACCAGATAAGTCATGGTTGTTGTCATCAAGGAGCTTATCTTCTAAGGAAAGGCAGAAGGACCTCTCAGCAGAATTCAAACCAGAATTTTTTCTTCTAACTCTTTTACTAGATATTTGCCAGTCATAATTTTAGCATGTTTAAGATGAGGAAAAAGTAAAAACTTGCACCAGGGATCATGTTTTCAGGTGTTTTGAATGTAACTAGAGATGATTATAATGGAAATGTTCAGTGTAAAAGGGTCAAGAGGATTGAATCTTCCTCTGTCGACCTTTGGAGTTAAAATTTGGGGGAAAAGTGAAAGAGCGCATTTTAGTAGGTCTCTACATTACACAAAGAAA
Organism: Rhinoceros unicornis; assembly: GCA_028646465.1. NCBI lineage: Eukaryota > Metazoa > Chordata > Mammalia > Perissodactyla > Rhinocerotidae > Rhinoceros > Rhinoceros unicornis. The sequence continues at coordinate 8,036,653 of CM053558.1, read as the reverse complement.
CTATATAATTCCAAGCATAAACATTAGCCATCCCATGATAATTCTCATAATTTTCTAAGCAGTAAAATAGAAAATGTACTCACAAACTCCATATTGCATTGTTATTAGAAACAAAGCAAAAGTAGCTTAAAAAGTATTACCTTAGTTAAAAAAGCCAGAAATAATAAACATTGGAGGTTTCAGCCAACAAATAAGTTAGGTGCATAAAAATATCCCCAGGAAATTAATGTTGCTTTCAAAGAATATTAAAATATTAAATCTATCAAACATCTAAGAGATAAATTCTCTTTAAGCATTTTTCAAAAATGAAGACTTAGATTATATTTTTGTCTACACAAGAAGGTAAAGAATTTGATGGAGTTTCTCCAGCCCCCAAAGCAAATAAGACAAATCATTTTTTGCCATTTTTCTCGTTTTGGCAATAAAACAACATAGATATTTTTCCTTAAAAAATACAGTCTTATTAAATTCCACACTGGGACTTGAACTATACAAATACAAAACTGTTACTTTATATTCAAATCTAGTCCAATTATAAGACAGTGCAATCTTGCTGTAAATCTGCTCCCTGTCTTCAAGATAAATGTTGATTTAACGATTATAGTAGAGAATTAAACAAAAAATGATCCACGCAAGTTGCCCTTAACTTTTATGTTTATCTAAGGGCAGCTGTAAAATAGGCCACCTAAAGTTATCCCCAATTCCCCATGATTGTTTAAATTCTCTCCTCTGTTTTGATGTTTATGTGTCAACAAATTTGCTAAAGAAGAATAAAAGAAAAGATAGAATTTGGAGAATTTGACTTCAGTGTTTGAAGTTTCCGAATTTATTGTGTTGATTTTATTGTTTATTCATTTTTATCAATTGATAATTGAAAAGTGCTATAGACTAAATGTTTGTGTCCTCCTCCCCCAAATTTATATGTCAAAACCTAATCCCCAATGTATTGGTATTTGGAGGCAGAGCCTTTGGGAGTTGATTAGGTTATGAGAGCTATGTCCTCATGAAGGGGATTAGTGCCATTGTAAAAGAGAACTTAGAGAGCTCCCTTGCCCCTTCCGCCATGTGAGGATACAGCAAAAAAGATGGTCATTTATGAACCAGGAAGCAGACTTTCACTAGACGTCAAATCTGTCAGCCACATTAATCCGTTTAATCCCCTTAAACTATGACTTTGATCATGCCATCTCCCTATTCAAAATCCTGCAGTGAGTCCCCATTCAAGGACCTCCACCTGCCACCTCAGTCAACCTTCTTCGACCCCTGTTTGGTGCCTCCTCTTCCCACACCATATCCATCATCCAAAGTGAAGCACAGGTCACGATGCTTTCGTATCTCTTTGCCTCTACATATTACCCCTTGGACTTCTCAAGCCTCCAGAACTGTGAGTGATAAATTCCTGTTATTTATAAGACACCTGGTCTATGTTTTTTATTTTTTTTTCATTATAGTAGCTTGAACAGATTGAGAGAGAAAGGGATGCTTTTTCTCTTAGAAATGGACTTATTTAGTGATATTATTGTTGTTATATGATATACTTTGATTAAAATTAAGCCTATTTTCTCCCACTATCTTTCTAGAAATTTCCTAGCAATGAATTCCTTTCCCTAATATAAATGACCCAGTTACACTTGATTCTTTGTGTATGTGGGTAGAGGAGGGAGGGGTCCAGGAAAATACTAAAGAGTTCCTAGGCTCCAATGAAAGATGAATCTCCTTCAATGTTTACCATCAGTCTTTATCCCATAATCTCTTGGGCAAGAAGTCCATTTTTTCTCCCTGTTGCACAAATGCGGAAAGCCAGCATGACTCCCACTGCAAAGATGTACACAATGTGTGTATACACACAGACACACACACACACATATATATAAGGCAGGATTTAAGCCAGCCTGTTGATGACCAGAGGTTTACCTTGGAATTATAGTAGGACAACTGAGTAGCTCCTTTTATGTTGTTATCTTAACTTTTCTTGCCTTTGGGCATTATTGTTCCTGGGTCTTGGGCCTTTGGACTCCAAGAATTGCACCTGCAGCCCTCTTATTCTCAAGCCTTCTGACTTGAACTGAATTATACCACCAGCTTTCCTGGTTCTCCAGCTTGCACACCACAGACTCCAGGACTTGTCAACCTCCATGACTACATGAGCCAATTCCTATAATAAATCTTTCTCTCTCTCTTACTATATCCATCTTATTATCTATCTTATTGGTTCTGTTTCTCTGGAGAACCTTGGTTAATTATCGATCTATCTACCTATCTATCCATCCTATCTAATTTCGCCATTGTGGAAACCTTAGTTCATTCTCTTTTAATACCTTTTATCTATAGCAATTTTTCTATTCATCTTGCCTATATTCCCTTCCCCTACTAAGCTATCCTGAATTCAATAACCACGTTAATCCCTTTAAACTATGACTCTGATCACGCCATCCCTCTGTTCAAAATCCTGCCTTAAGTCCTCATTCAAGGACTTCCATTTGCCGCCTCGATCAACCTTCTTGGACTCCTCTTTGGTGCCTCCTCTTCCCACACCATACCCATCGTCCAAAGAAAAGCACGAGCCATGATGCTTTCTTATCTCTGTGCCTCTACTTACTACCCCCTCTAAAGGCGAATTTTTCTCCATTTACCTCGTAACTAAACCTATTTGTTGTTTCGTGTTTAGTTCAAATGCCAAATTCTTTAACTCATTTGTTAGGAATTTTCCACAGTCTTTCCACCTGCCCTCCCGGTTGGAAGTATGTTCTCTTTCTTCTGATCTCTGGTAGTCCCGTATCCAACTTTATTTCATGGAACTAATCATTTTCTACTTCTTTCTGTGTTCTAGGTAATATATTTATTTATGTGAATGTCTTATTTTCTCTACTATGCTAAAATCTTCTTAAAGGGACTATAGAATTGTATTCATTTCTGTGCCCCTCATGATACCTGGTGCAGTATCCTGCAGATTGTATAAAAGTCCTTTATAAATAGTTAATACAAGAATGAATAACTATTGTTGCTAACATGTCTGAAGATAGAGTGGGATCTCTAGTCAAAACAAAATGAATTATACTGCTTCTTTATGATGGGAGATAGCACTGCACAAAAGGAAGAGCATGGTGTGGAGACAGATCTGTGTTCACCACCAGCTCTACTATTAGCAAGAACATTGGCTTGGGCAAGTCAGTGACCATCCAGGTCTCAGGCAGATTAATATTATCAATCACCAAGGTCATCACAAGTCTTAAATTATATAATTCATGTACATTTAAACACAATACTTGACACATTCCTAATTCATAGTTGTATTTTCTCAATATTTTGACAATGTAAATACACTGTTTTCTGGCAGATACTGTTGCTGTTAAAAAAAAACTCTATTATCAGTCAATTTTGGTTCCTTAGTAGATCTTTTTTCCCCTCCTTGGTTGCTTTTAAATCCCTTTATTTGACTTTTATGTTTTGCCATTTCACTGATGTGTGTCTATATGTATTGCTTTTAATTAATTTGATTGGGTATATTCTGTGCCTAAGGATTCTTTGAATTTATGTGTTTCATCAGTTCAGAAAAACTCTAAACCATTATTTCTAATATTTATCAGTTAGTATTTTTATATTTTTCTACTTTTACTCTAGTTAGACCTGTATTAGACATTCTATCCTCCATATAGCTTAATATGACCTATTTTAATTTCTTTGTCTCTGTGTGCTACATTATATGAAATTTCTTCAGAGCTATCTTCCAAAAAACTAATTCTCAGTTCTCCTCTGTCTAGTCTGCTATTCCGTCTGTTCTTAGAGTTATTTTTATTTCTGCAGCTATATATTTTGTGTCTACAATTTCTATTGAATTCCTTTTCAAACACACATGGTTATTTTTAATAGTCTCTCATCCTTTTATTTCCTTAAATATGTCCTGCAGAGTTATTTTATACTCTGTATCAGATAATTTTAATATATAATTTTCTTGAAATTTAAATATGGTGGTAGTATTCCTGTACTCATTCATTATGTGTTATTTTCTTGTATGTTGAGCAATCTTTATTAAAATGTGAGAACTCCAGCAAATAAATTGGAAATGCTTTTCTATATATGAGGATTTGTGTTTGTTTTTACTTGGCACCTACAGATGCTACTGATCTGGGACCACATTAGCCCCTCAGAACTTCCCAGTATGCTGTGGGACACTTGGGCTCAACTCTGTCATATTGACACTGATCCAAATCTTAGTTTCCCCTGTGTGTTGCTGATATCAGCATTTTCACTTAAGACAATCTTCCTTTTTTTATTTACTTGCTGCTCAACTCTACATATACTGAGCTCAGCTCATATTTTTTTGTGGGAAAAAGACCTAGGAGAACTCCCTCACCTAAGAACTACAATGCATTCAGAAGACAGTTTCACATAGAATTAGCCGTTTTGCAGTGGCAGGGAGCTTCAGAGAAAATTTTGTGCCATACTTGAAGTAGAAGGCTACTGATTATATATAATTTTTCTTTTTTTTTTTTTTTGTGAGGAGGACCAGCCCTGAGCTAACATCTGCCAATCCTCCTCTTTTTTGCTGAGGAAGACTGGCCCTGGGCTAACATCCGTGCCCATCTTCCTCTACTTTATATGGGACGCCGCCACAGCATGGCTTGACAAGCAGTGCGTCGGTGCGCACCCGGGATCCGAACCAGCAAACCCCGGGCCACTGCAGCGGAACGCGCGCACCTAACCGCTTGCGCCACGGGGCCGGCCCCTGATTATATATAATTTTAATTGCTATATATAATGGTTGGTCTTATATTATTTTTATATTTTTTTTCAGTTTCTTTTATGTTTATACTTTCCTTCCCCCATAGTTTTGGAGCTTACTTTGAACAGAAAATATGTAGTCTACTTCAATTGTATTCCCATAGCACCTGTAATACACTGTGTACTCAGTAAATATCTGTTTAATATATACAAAAAAATTCCACGTTCTTTAATTCTTATGAACAGACTATATGGTAAAAGCTAAGAATGTGAATTATCTGGTAGATGCTCTAAAAAGTAAAGCATAAGAATCCCCAGATGTGAACTTATATATCTATCTATTTATAAAGATAAAAAGCTAATCTTCCCCTTTTTGAAATTCTGAGTCCTTAGTGTTTTATGCCTTTTTCCTCACACTTTTACTTCTTTGCCTTTGCACCAGATCCCCAGACAGCAAGAAGATCAAAGGCATCAATACTATCTTATGACATACCCTGAAAAATAAAACAGGTAAAGAAAGACATATGAAATACTAACTTCTTTTAAATGTGGAACTTAAAAGGATATGTTTAGTGAAACTGTATCACATTTATTAATAAAGCCATGACACACAATGGGTCCTTAATGGAGATAAAGAATAATTCTATCATGACAATTATTTGGTGATAAAAAAATTAAAATTATAAGAAAGAAAGTTCTGAAATAAAAGTGGTAATTAGAAGATCAGAGAAAAATATATAGTCAATGCGTAATTATCTGAAGACCGGTAATTCAGATTGCGTGCTCCCTCTTTCTCCATGGCTGCCTTTTGGCTACTTAGACGACTCATTATGATCTTCACTAGTGGGTGGGGAGAGAAAATTAAAGAGCAGAAAGTCTACTCTATTTATCCAGGGAAATTTTAACTGTTCTGATAAAGAATAAAGGGAGAGGAAATTGAACTTCAGTATCAAAGGAGGTGTGTATATCATGTATATTTGTTCTCTTTGTTCATATACCTAATTCCCATTAATAATTCAAAATTAGTAGTATATACAGTACTTGCACTTGTGCTGATCATATATGTTATGTCTGAGAGACAAAAATGGAGCATAGAAGGACTGCTGGCCAGGTAGTTCCCACTTATTCACCTCTCCTGGCCAAAGTGCTGAAATTAATCTTCATTTTCAAACTATAAATTCAAATATTGCCTAAATGGTTCCGAACTGTTAACAGGCCCTGTCCAAAGAATAAAAAGATTGGTAGTAATATAAAGGATATTATTCTTGGGTTCTGCTCAAAATCTTCCTCACATTAGCCTTCCATAGCAACTAAAATTGGTAAAATGATGCTTAAATGAGGACAGCTTTAATCCATTAGGTTACAAGTACCATGGGCCCAGACAAAGCAAGTAATCTGTTAGATTAGTTAGCTGTCATGTTGGAAAGCAAAAAGCAGAGGATAACTAGGGCTTCTATGGAAGCAGATATAGTGAATATAAAGAGTCTTAAACTTATGAGAATATAGATTTACTTAGTTCAGTAAGGCATATTTTCAAAGATACACTTCCTCTGTTTTGGTTTCTCATAGCCAGTCTATCAGTGTGCTGTAAACAATGACTTCCTAATATTGGAGCACCAGGCACTAGTCCAATGAGTACGGTGATTAAAATTCCTAAACACTAAATTTCTAGTATTTAGAATATCTACAGAATTCATTTATATACTAATTTCCTTAAAAAAACTTACAATATTTATTTTTATCTCTTGTAACAGGTGAGAAAAGCTGCTGCTATGCTCTTTCTACTTTCACTTAAATTCTGTTGATGCTTTGATTTCAGCACAGTCCTGAGCACATCATGATTGAGGCAAATCAAATAACAATGTACTTGGCTGATGAGAGGTGATACGATATATATTTGAATAGCATGGGCTTAGAAGTTAAGTTAGATGGACTTGGATTCGAATCCTGGGTCTGTCCGTTACTATCAATATAACTACTTCTTACATCACACTTACTCTATGAGTATGAGTTTCTTTAATTAGGGGTGGAGTAACAATAGTATTTACATCATAGAGTTCATATATGAGGATTAAATAAAATAATCCATGTAAAGCATTTTTCACAGTACCTGACAGAGTAAGTGTTCAATAAATGTTATATATTAATATTTTTAATATTATTACCAACCAAGATTTTATGTAATTAATTTTTTTCATTGTGTACAATATGTTAAACTCCAATCACTAGGAACTGTATATACATTATTTTAAATGTGTATTTATTATCTTTACTTCATAGATAAGAAAATTCAGGCTCATGTATTTTGGGTAACCTACCTGAAGCCACATAGCTATAAGTGAGGGGATCAAATATTGAATAGAAGTCTGTTTTACTACAAAGGCCATGTTTTTTCCACTATACACACTACTTTAAATTAACATTTATTGTAATTATGGTTAAGATCCCAGTGGGGCAGGAGGGAGTGCACTTGGGAATTTGTTAACTGGTCCTCCAACATAAGATAGCACTATATTCAAGATGTCAAGATTGGGCCACCTCCACGACCACTCGTCATAATAGGTCAAAGCCCCATATTATCTTGCTACACCACTGTCAACATAATTCTATGATTCTGTAGAGTTTTTGCCTTGTGACTCACAAAAAATCAACAGACTTGCTTTCTATAGTTTAACAAAATAAAGCATACTTGTTCAATTTGAATTGAGGAGAACTTGTAAGGATGCACTCGAAATGTTTTTGAGCTTAAGGGCATGTTAATGTGTCACATTGATTAAATTCCCATTCTGAAATGAGTTCAACTAAAACAATGTAAAGCTTGATAGAGAAAAATGAAAGCTACTGTTGCTAGAAACAACAGGTGGAGCAGTGAACATATGTTGAAACTGACATAACAATAGTGGAAGAACATGTACCTGCTACAGAATCATGGCAGTCTGAGCCTGCAAAATCCTTTTATTAGCTGCCATAGCAGTATCCAGAAGGGTAATTAGGGATTTGAGAAGCATCACACAGGGTAATAGAGGGGGCTAGGAAGAACCACAGCATGGCACAATAGTATGTGCCAGTCAGAGGAAGGCTGTGCATTCAGTTTGAAAAATCAATGAAAGGAAGAAAATGCTATTAGTGCCTGTGATTGTTGGAGGGCTGACTTCAAGGTGATGGGTGAAGCTGAATCGAGTTGCTGTGAACCAAGAAGAGGCTCACAAATCTTTACTTCCAAAAATACCACTTCAGGTCTGCTCTGATTTGCAGATCTAAAAAATTTCAAAGGGACTCTGAATTGCATAGACATCCAGTTTTTAAAAGGCCGTTCTTTCCCTGTAGGGCTCCATGGGTGCGCTGTTATAGTCTCCTAAACCACATATTAGTATCAGGCTATGTACAAGCTATAAAAGTAAATGAAAGGTCTACCAATAATCCAGGCAAAATGATTAATAAAATTAATCAAAAATAATAAAAAAGTATGAGAATACATTCATCATTGTATTTTTTCAGAAAGTATTTTTAGATACTTAATACATGCACAGGCCCACTAAGCAATGTGTGAGAGACACCGAGAAATCTGATACATAGTCTTAATCTGAAGAAACTGAGGAAAAATAAATTACACTGTAGAAGTTAAAATCATAAAACACAAGAATGTTAGGTGTCTGGCAAAAGTATGTATGTAAATGTCAGTTGAAACTAACTTACTTAAATGCTCTGAGTCTTAGTTTACCCATCTAAACTATTGCCATGTTAACAGTTAACTTGAAGTAGTTGTCAAAATTAAATTTAAAAATGTATATGAAAGTCACTCCCTCCTCTGGAAGATGGAATAGATATAATGTTGCCTCTTCTGCTAAATACAACTGAAAATGCTGGGTATTATATATGAAATAAACATAAGAACACTTTGAAAGATAGAGAAAAAAGTCAGACTGCCTAGGGAGCTCAGGACCCAAGGAACAATACAGTCACGAGTTCTCTAGTTTGTTTTTTGTGATTCATCATATATCCTAGATTTGCAGCTGAAGAAGTCAGCAGCTTGAAAATGTCAACAGGCACAGACAAAAAGAGCCGAAACAAAATCTGCCCTCTGTAACCCAAGGACTGGGAAGGAGGTAGCCTAGGAAGACAGACAACTTTTATAAAATAACCACTCTTGCAGCAAACCACCCCAATCCCCCCCCAAAAAAACTGTCCCTACCTCCACTCATGCCACCAAAGGCTGAGTGGGGATCCTAGGATTCTACATGACCAGGCTATATATAGGTGCCCCAACATGTGAGTAGGTGTGGTGTCAGAAAAGGCCAAGTAGCCAGGTAGGATTTTTATCCTTGCCAGGTAGTAATGTACTCCAGCCCCTGCAGTGTCAGTAGAGAGTACATTGAAAGCATAGTCTTATATTCCCACTTGGCAATAACAAATCACCCTGTAACTCCTTGCAGAGGTGTTTTCAGAAGATGCCTAATGGAGAGTCGGGACTTTCATAACCCCCCTTCCATGTTGTTAGTGGAGGTCACATTGGGAGCACTAACGTGGCATTCTACTTCCCAAGCCAGGGAAGTATCAGCAGAGGCTCAGTGGCAAATTGAAACTTCCACTCTCACTCAAAAAGATCTCCCCTCCTCAGGTGGCAATGGAGGCTGAGTAGGCAACCTAAATGTCTACCCACACCTGGCAATAAGGAGGCAGTGTCCCTTTTCCTGCCAGAGCAGTGTCAGAGAAAGCCAGCTAAAACAGAAGGTTTAAATAGGATTCAGAGTCTCACAACATATACACAAGATACCAATGTTTCAATAAAAAAATCATTCATCATAAAAAGGACTAGGAGAATCTCAATTCGAATAAAAAATGAAATCAATGGATACTATGACTAAGATGATAGAAATGTTAGAATTATCTGACAAAGATTTTAAAGTAGGTATCATAAAAATGCTTCAACAAAAATTTACAAACACACTTGAAACAAGTGAAAAAATAAAAAGTCTCAGCAAAGAAATAGAGGATATGAAGAAGGACTAAACAGAAATTTTACAACTAAAAAAATACAATAACCAAATAAAAAACTCAATGGATAAGCTAAATAACAGAATGGAGAGGACAGAGGAGAGAATCAATAAACATGAATATAGAACAATACAAATTACTCGATATGAACAATGGAGAGAAAATAGACTAAAAAAAGAAATAAATCAACAGATTTCCAGAAATTATAACAAAAGATATAATATTCATGTCATCAAAGACCTGGATGAAGAGAAGAAACAGGCAGGTTGAGAAGTTCCCAAATTTGGCAAAAGATACAAATAAGCCTACAGAATCAAAAAGCTGAGCAAACCTCAGACAGGATAAACCCAAATAAATCCACAGTGGGACACATTATAGTCAAACTTCTGAAAATGTAAGACAAAGAATAAATTTTCAAAGCAATCAGAGAAAAATGATACCATAAGTATAGAGGAAAAACAATTTGAATGATAGTGCGTTTCTCATCATAAACCATGTAGGCTGGAAAGATGTTGCATAAAATTTTTCAAGTGCTAAGAGAAAAGAACTGTCAACCTAGAATCCTATACCCGGTGAAAATATCCACCTGACACAAATTACAAATATAAGGAAGGAAACACTACAGATTGGAAAACATCAAAGATATAATGAAAAATATGAAAACATAAATTTGACAACTTATATGACATGGATTAATTCTGCAAAAAGTGCAAACTACCACAACTCATGAAAATGAAATAGACAATTTGAATAGCCCTATAAACATTAAGGATATTGAAGTCATAATCTAAAATACCCAAAAACAAGATTGCCAGGCCCAGATGGTTACACTGGAGAATTTTAGCAAATATCTAAAGAAGACTTAACAAAACGAAAAGAAAACAAAAGGTGGAAGCAACCCAAATGTGCATCACCTGATAAATAGAAAACAAAATGTTGTATATCCATACATTAGAATATGATTTAGTCATAAAAGGCAGTAAAATAAGAATACATGCTACAACATGGATGAACTTTGAAAACATTATGCCAAGTAAATAAAGCTAGGCACAAAATACCTAATATTATATAATTACATTTACATGAAATTTCCTGAACAGTCAAATCCATAGAGACAGAAAGTAGATTATTGGTTTCCAGAGTCTTGAGGGAGGCTAGAACGGGAAGTGATTGCTAATGGGCACAAAGTTTCCTTTTAGAGTGATGAAATACTCTGGAATTATATAGTAGTTATGATTGTACAAACTTATAAATATATTCAAATGGTATATTTTAAATGGGCAAATTTTACAAATTATATCTCATTTTTAAAAATCCTACTGCTAACATTAAAATTAATGGTGAAAAACTGAATGCTTTCCCACTAAAACTGGGAACAAGGCAAGAATATCCAATCTCCCCAATATTATTCAAAATAGTACCAGGTATTCTAGCCTATGCAATATGAAAAGAAAAGGAAATGAATGGCATATTGTTCAGACAGGAAAAAAATTGCCCCTATTTGCAAAAAATTAAACAAGCTAAAATCAAAAAACAACAAAAAAATTAGAACAATAAGTGTGGTCAGCAGGGTTACAGGATATAAAATAAACATTAAAATATACAAACATACAAAAATATTTCTCTATACTAAAAACAAACCCATGGATACTAAAATTAAAAATGTAATATCACTCACAATCACTCATAATAATGAAATACTTAAGTATAAGCCTAAAAAATTCCCATTTGAAACTTGGTGATGATTAAATTTATGTGTCAATTTGGCAAGGCTATGGTTCCTAGCTGGCCAAACAACTAGGAGCCACAGACTAGATGTTACTGTGAAGGTGTTATTTTTAGATGTGTTAACAGTGAACTCAGTATGATTTGAGTACAGTGGATTGCCCTCCATAATATGGTGGACCTCTTCTACTCAGTTGAAGGCCTTAAGGGAAAAGTCTGAGGTCCCCTCAAGAAAAAGAAGGCATTCTGCCTCCATACTGCCTTTGGACTCAAAACTGAAACATCAACTTGTGCTGGAACTTCCAACCTACCAGCCTGTCCTACATATTTCAGACTTGTCAGTCTTCAGAATTCGTCTCACTTCCCTCTCTTTAGTTCCACATCTACTCCATCACAAAGTTCTGTCATTTCTACTTCTTAAATTCCTTTAAATCCTGTAATTTGCCTGGATTACCCATCCCTGCCCCCTACCACCAAGCTGAGTATTGAGTAGTAAGTAATTTGCAATAGACACAACTTTCTGGGGCATAATACAAAGAGAACACTTAAAACTGAGTTTAAAGTAGATATTAAAAAATAAGTCCTCTGGCAAATCAACCCCCAAGTAAAACACGAGTTTTGCTAAAAGTATTTGAATCCTGTGGTTCAATGAATATAGACATCATGACAATGCACCCCAAACTCTTATATAGATTAACTCAAATTTTCATAATGAAGGCCTAGTAGAAGAAAATGCATCCCTGTTTTCAGGCATAAAAAGATGTTACCTCATGGCTGGCCCCATGGCCTAGTGGTTAAGTTCGGTGCACTCCACTTCAACAGCCCAGGTTCGGATCCCGGGTGGGGGCACTCACTGGTGGCCATGCTGTAGTGGTGACCCACATACAAAATAGAGGAAGATTGGCACAGATGTTAGTTCAGGGAGGATCTTCCTCAAGCAAAAAGACGAAGATTGTCAGTAGGTGTTAGTTCATGGAGAATCTTCCTCAGCAAAAAAACAAAAACAAAGAAAAAAACAATAAAAGAACAACTATTAAAAAAAAATGTTACCTCAGTCTTTACTGCCTTATACAAGATAGCTGGTTAAAAAAAAAGAAGCACAATGGCATAGTGGTTGGATTCACGCGCTCTGCTTCTGGTGGCCCGGGCTTTGCAGGTTCAGATCCTGGGCACGGGCCAATGCACTGCTCATCAAGCCACCCTGTGGCAAGCATCCCACATAAAACAGAGGAAGATGGGTATGGATGTTAGCCCATTGCCAATCTTCCTCAGCAAAAAAAAGAGGAGGATTGGCAATAGGTGTTAGGTCAGGGCTAATCTTCCTCACAAAAAAAAAGCAGCATAAAAAAGACAATAAAAATAAAACACTCCCAAGAGAAAGAAATCATAAGAATCAGACCTAAATATCACACATGTTGGAAGTACCTGAAAGGGAATTTAAAATAACTATGACTGATATGCCAAAATTTCTAAAGAAAAAGGTGGACAGCATGTAAGATCAGATGGGTAATTTCATGAGAGAAAGTGGAAATGATAAGAAGGAAAGAAATGTGAAAGCTAGAAGCTAAAAACACAGTAACATCGCTAGATTCAACACGGTTTAGGAAAGAATCAGCAAATTTGAAGATAGGTCTATAGAAATTACACAAACTGAAACATGAAGAGACTATAGAATGAAGAAAGCAGAACAGATCATCCAAGAGCTGTGTAACATTATCAAGTGGTGTTTAACATATGCATATTTGGAATCATACAATAAGAAAAGAGAGAAAAAATGGGAAATAAGAAATATTCGAAAACATATTCTCCAAGAGAATTTTATGAAGTTAATGACTAAACAAAAGCACAGATCTAAGTAGCTTAGAAAACACCAAACAGAATACACACACGCACAGACACACTCCTAGACATATCATTTTCAAATTTCTAAAAAGAAAGAAAAAGGAAAATATTAAAGGCAGTCAGATAAAAAATAAATATTACATACAGAAGAACAAGGAATTATAGCATAATACTTTTTAGGAACTAAGCAAGCCAGAAAAAACAGGGTGAAATTTTTATAGTGCAGAAAGAAAAATATTGTCAACTCAGAATTCTGTACCCAGTGAAAATACTTTTTTAAAAAATGAAGAAAGATCTCTCAGACACAAAAAAAAGAAAAACTATGGGAATTTATTGACAGCAAATCTACTCTACCAGAAATGTTGAAGGGAATTCTTCGCATAAGGAATGTGAAACCAGACAGAAGCTTGGACTGACAAAATGAAATTAAGACCACTACAAATGGAACAATGAAAGTAAAATAAGATTATATTTTTCCAGTTTTAATTTCTCTAAAAGGTAACTGACTATCTAAAGCAAAAAATAGAAGCAAAATGTTGTATGTTTATGGCATATATAAAAGCAACATTTCTGAAAACATGAACATGGAGGATGGAAAATAGGAAATGAGAATATAATGTGATAAGGTCTTTTCATCGCATGTGAATCAGTATCATATTATAAGAAGATTAACAGTGATTTTTTTAAGAAGGCTTTTTTTTTGAGGAAGATTTGCCCTGAGCTAACATCTGTTGCCAATCTTCCTCTTTTTTTTTTTTTCTTTTTTCTCCCCAAGGCCCCAGTACATAGTTGTCCATCCTAGTTGTAGGTCCTTCTAGTTCTTCTATGTGGGACACCACCTCAGCATGGCTTGATGAGCGGTGAGTAGGTTCACGCTCAGGATCCGAACCAGCGAACCCTGGGCGGCCGCAGTGGAATGCACAAACTTAACTGCTACACCACTGGGCCAGCCCCTACACTGATTTTTTAAAGATACTCTGGGTGAACCACTAAATTTTTTAAAGAGATATAAATAATAAGTCAATAGGGATTAAAAATTAAATAATAAATATGTCTTAGCAGCTAAAGAAAAAAGATAGTACAAATGCAAAACAGCTAGCAAGATGATAAATTCTTATTCAATCACATTAATAATCACATTAAATGTGAATGGCTTAAACTCACCATTTAAAAGACAGAGGTGTAAGATTGGATGAAAAAGCAAAGTGTAAATTATGCTGTCCACAAGCAACCCACTTTAAATATAAAGACATAGATAGGTTAAAAATTAAAGGATGGAAAAAGATATACCACGCAACACTAACCAAAAGAAAGCTAGAATACCTATATTGATATCAAACAAACTAGGCCTTAGACAAAGGATATTATTAGAGAAAAATAGGGACATTACGTACCGATACAGAGGTCAATTCTCCAAGAATTCTCCAACAATCTTGAATGTGTGTTCAACTAACAGAGCGTCAATATACATAAAGCAAACATGATAGGAAAGAAGTAACTGGCATATCCAAAATTACAGTAGGAAATTTTCACATTCCACTCCATTCCATTAATTGAAGGAGAAAGAAATCATTTATGATATAGAAGATCTGAACAACAAGATCAATCAAACTGGCCTAAGGGATATTTATAGAACATTCCACCTAATGGCAACAAAATGCAGTCTTCACAACTGTTTATAAAAATTTACAAGGTATATAATATCCTGGACTATAAAACAAATCTTAACACATTTAAAAGAATAGAAATAATATAAAGCATGTTCTCAGACACTAACAAAATTAAGCTAGAATCATAACTAAAAAGCTATCTGGAAACTCTCTAAATTGATGGAAATTTTTAAAAAACACTTCTAAATAATATATGCTTTAAAGAGGAGGTCTTAATGGAAGTTTAAAATAAATGAACTAAAGGAAAATGAAAACACAATATATGAAAATTTGTTGATACTCTTAATGTGGTACCTAAAGAAAAATTTATAGCATTGAATACTTACATGAGAAAAGAAATAAAATGTAAAATGAAAATAAAAAGCATAATGATGTACACCTGAAATTTTTACAGTGTGATAAACCAATGTTACTGCAATAAACAAAAAATAAAAAATAAATAAAATACAAAAAAAAATGTAAAAAAAAAATCAATTATCTAAGCTTCCAAAAAACTAGAGGAAGAAGAACAAATTAAATAAAAAAACAAGTAGAAGGAAGGAAATAATAGAAGATGGGAGCAAGCATCAATGAAATTGAAATATAAAACAATAGAAAAATCAAAGCAAGCAAAAGCAAAAAGTGGTCTTTGAGAAAAAAAAAACAAATAAAAAATTAATGCCTTTAGCCAGATTGACAAACAAAAATAGTAGGAAAAGACACCAATGATCAATATTAGGGATGAAAGAGGGGACATTACTATAGACATCACAGATATTAAAAGGAGAACAAGGAAATACTAAGAACAATCCTATGCCCCTAAATTTGACAACTTAGATGAAATAGTTCAATTCCTTAAAAGACACAAACTACCAAAATTTACTCTGTAGGAAATAGGTAACCTGAATAGTTCTACATTTATTTTATAAATTAATTAATAGTTATAAACCTTTCAACAAAAGAAATCTCAAGCACACACAGTTTCTCCGACAAATTCTACCAAACATTTAAGGAAGACATGAAACTAATTCTACACAATCACCTCCAGAAAATAGGAGGAAAAACTTCCACACTCATTCTATGGCACCACAATTCCACTAATAAATCCAGACAAAGACATTTCAAGAAAAAAAATGTGTAGAACAATATCACTTATGATAATTCTTCCACAAAAGGTCAGCAATCAAATTCAGCAATATAGAAAAAGGATAATACATCATGATACAAAGGATAATACATCATGATTAAGTGTGATTAATCCAGAAATACCAATGTGGTTCAATATCGGAAAATACATCCAATAAATGTAATCATACAAATAGACTCAAGAAGAAAAGCCATGTAATCATATCAATAGATTATCAAGGTAAAGACACTCAGCAAACTAGGAGCAGAAGGGGACTTTTTTAACCTAATAAAGGGCATCTACAAAATCCTAGCATAAACGTATAACTTAATGGTCAAGGACTGAATGCTTTTCTCTAAATTCATGAACAATGCAAGGACTTCCCCTTTCACCACTTTTATTCAAGAATTCACTAGATGTCTTAGGCAGCGCAATCTGGCAAAAAAAAAAAAAAGTAAAAGAAATACATGTAGGAAACAAAGAAATGAAATTGTCCCCCTTTGCAGATGACATGCTTGTATAAACAAAAAATCTTAACGAATTTACCAAAAAGCTCCTGGAAGTAGCAAAGTAACTTTTTCAAGGGAGTATAATACAAAATCAATACAGTTATGTGCCACATAACAACATTTCAGTCAACGATGGACCGCATATATGACCGTGGTCCCATAAGATTATAATGGAGTTGAAAAATTCCTATCACCTAGTGGTGTTGTAGCCGTCCTAATGTTGTAGTGTGACGCATTACTCACATGTTTGTGGTGATGCTAGTGACAGCTCCATGCATGATATCGCCCCTGTAGACCTTCCAGTGGGGCAAGACATGGAGTGGAAGACAGCAATATTGATGGTCCTGATCCTGTGTAGGCCTAGGCTAATGTGTGTGTTTGTGTCTTAGCTTTTAACAAAAAACTTCAGAAAGTAAAAAAAAAAAAAATTTAATTTAAGAAAAGACAAAAGCTTATAGAATAAGTACACAGAAAAAGAAAATAGTTTTGTACAGCTGTACAATGTGTTTGTGTTTTAAGCAATGTGTTATTACAAAAGAGTCAAAAAGTTAAAAAAATTTAAAAGTTTATAAAGTAAAAATGTTACAGTAGGCTAAGGTTAATTTATTACTGAAGAAAGAAAAAAAATTTTTCATAAATTTAATGTAGCCTAAGTGTACAGTGTTTATAAAGTCTACAGTAGAGTACAGTGAGGTCCTAGGTCTTCACATTCAGTCACCACTCACTCACTGACTCACCCAGAGCAACTACCAGTCCTGCAAGCTCCATTCATGGTAAGTGCCCTATACAGGTGTACCATTTTTTATCTTTTGTACCATATTTTTACTGTTCCTTTTCTATGTTTAGATATGGTTAGATGCACCAATACTTATCATTTTGTTACGATTGCCTAGAGTATTCAGTACAGTAACATGTTGTACAGGTTTGTAGCTTAGGAGCAATAAGCTGCACCATATAGCCTAGGTGTATATATAGTAGGCTATACAATCTAGGTTTGTGTAAGCACACTGTGATGTTTGCACAACAACAAAATCACCTAAGGACGAATTTCTCACAACGTATCCCTGTCGTTAAGTGATGCATGACTGTACAAAAATCAACCGTGTTTCTATTTACCAGCAATAAATAATTGGAACTCGATATTAAAAACAAACAAACAAAATATCATGATAATAGCACCAAAATAATTATTCAAGTGGGCACCTTACAAAACCTGAGCAGGCTCTGTAGGCTAAAAACTGCTAACCATCAACGAAAAAAAATCAAAGAAGATATCAATTCTCCCCAGTCAGATCTATTTATTTACTGCAGCCCCAATCCAAATCTCAGCAGGTTTTTAACAATAGATAGCAACGAGATGATTCTAAAATTTATATAGAAAGGCAAAGGAATTAGAAAAGCCAAAACTATTTCAAAAAAGAACAAAGTTCGAAGACATGTAATTCCTGAGTTCAGGACTTACTATGAAGCTACAGAAATTAAGACAGTGTAGGGGCCGGCCCGGTGGCGCAAGCGGTTAAGTGCACGCGCTCCGCTGTGGCGGCCCGGGGTTCACCGGTTCGGATCCCGGGCACGCACCAACGCACTGCTTGTCAGGCCATGCTGTGGCGGCGTCCCATATAAAGTAGAGGAAGATGGGCACGGATGTTAGCCCAGGGCCAGTCTTCCTCAGCAAAAAAAAAAGAGGAGGATTGGCAGATGTTAGCTCAGGGCTGGTCCTCCTCACAAAAATAAAAAAAGAAAGACAGTGTGCGTTTGGTGAACGGTTAGATTGACAAATCCATGGAATAGAATAGAAAACCCAGACACAGACCTACAAAATTATAGTAAAAAAGTTTATAGACTACTTGCCTTCTATATAGAGATGTGATACAAGTGTGTCTGATACTAGGATCAAGACTCTCTCTAAAATTGTAGTTTTTTACCTGTTTGGGGGTACATGTCCTCTTGAGGGCAGGAACTGTTTCTTATTCATTACCGTCCTCCTCTGTTCTAAGGAGAGGAGGATAAATTAATTCTAATTGTTCTAATTAATCTTAGAATTAATTCTAAGAATAGAATTAATTCATCAAATTCTAGTTCTGCCACCTACTAATGCTGTGAACTTGGGGAGGGAGACTTCTAACTCTGAGTTTCACCTCCTGTTAAATGGAGATAATACTACATACCCAGTAAGATTGTCCTGCAGATTAAATGACATCATGCACATAATGCAGTCAGCAGAGTGAATGACATATGAGTAACTCCCTAAAATGTTAACTGGGGGCTTTAGGTTGGGTGTCCTATAGGTAGACTCTGTGATAGACATTCTTGTGCAAGTGATCGTTGAGGAAGTGTTCTCGGAAAACAAGGAATAAGAGAAGTAGGGTAGGGCAGCGGAAGTTGCTAAACAAGAATATGGTCTCACATTTACAGTAGATTCAGCATGATCCCAAGGGGAGCTTGGAAACACAAAGTACATCACAGAAATAACCCCACCTTAAGAAAAGGGAGCAAGCTTCCCGTATGCAATGAGTCCATTCTTAGCTGTGGGTTACCTGGAAGTGTAAGTTCAAAGTGGCAGACAGGGATTCACTGGAGGGAGGGTTCAGCTGTGAGCAGTAAGCACTCACAGAAGCTGGAGGAAAGAATGCACCTGCCAGTGAGAGGATCTCACTGTGAAAATCTCAATGAAAGGCCATGTGGGCAGGGCACTGATGGCATCCTCTAAATTTTATTGTAATCATCTGATTATTATACCAAGATATTAACTGTAAACTAAGGCTTTAAAAATAGTATAATGGAATTAAGTCAGATTATAGAATATCTCTCCCCCAACTTTAACAAAAGGACCACATTAGCAGCAATGAAGAAGCACAACATTAAATATTTCAAACACAGTGGCCAATGACAGACAGAGAAGATTTAAGGAATAGGCCTAGCATATAACACTCCCTGACATCTTCCACACTCTCACATTTCAAAGAACTATTCTGTGGCCGGCCCCGTGTCTTAGTGGTTAAGTCCGCGGGCTCTGCTGCTGGCGGCCCGGGTTCGGATCCTGGGTGTGCACCGACGCACCGCTTCTCTGGCCGTGCTGAGGCCACATCCCACATACAGCAACTAGAAGGATGTGCAACTACAACATACAGCTATCTACTGGGGCTTTGGGGGAAAAAAAGGAGGAGGATTGGCAATAGATGTTAGCTCAGAGCCGGTCTTCCTCAGCAAAAAGAAGAGGATTAGCATGGATGTTAGCTCAGGGCTGAACTTCCTCACACACACACACACAAAAAACTATTCTGGAAAATAAAAGTGGAACAACTCTTGAAGAAAAAAAATTGCTCAGTGATGCCTTCCACTTTGGAGAAAATTCAACTGTGCAGATATTTTATCCAAGGCAGAAAAGAAAACAACAACAACAGGGTTTACCATTTTTCCCCAGCTAGGGAGAAATCTAGAGAGGGAAGGTTGAATGATCATAAGCACCATAGTTTGTTACTTTCAATAAACAAGGGTTAAGTAAATGAAGTGAAAAATTAAAAAAAGAAAAAGATCTCCTAAAGAACCAGGAGGTGTGGGGAAGAGAGTACCTAGTGAAGGCTGGTTGTAGTCCTGTTCCTCCTGCCACCCACTACAGAATAGTAAAATGGCGGCCAAACCCACATGTTTTGCCAAAGTTTGCCTTTCACTATCAGGAAAGGGGATAGGATTGTTGATAGGGATTTGAGAGTGAACAGTAGGAAGTAAACCATCTGAGCATTGGCCTGACTCTCTCAATTCAGAACAATTAAAAATCGAAGGGTAATTATGGAGTCTAGCTCTACCACAAACTGAACTACTTTATAAAGTTGCTTCTATCTCCTCAGCTTTCAGTCATTCTTTAACTTACCATAATATTTCTTCCATCGCCACCATGCCACTGAAGCTACCCTTGCTAAGGTCAGCAACAACTTTCCAGTTTCCAAAGCCAATGGGTGACCTATTTTTGACTTTATATAACTTGGCCTCTAAGAAGCAGTGGACACTGGTGACAACATTCTCCTTCTTACAAGCCTTTCTTCCAGTGTTTTCCATGATACCATTCTCTTGATTTTCCTCCAACTTCTCAGGTGCTGCATTTCAGGCTCTTTAAGTGGTTTCTCTTCCTTTCCCAGAACCTCAGATACTGGGGTTTATCAACGTTTTGCCCTAAGTCCCTTCTTTTCTCACTCTTCATATTCTCACTAGGTTGTATTAGGCACACCCAAGGATTCAATGTCCAGCTGAGATTTAAAGTGTGGGTAACAAATAGGTAGGTTAAGAGGGGAAGGAAAGAGCATTCCAAGAAGAAGGAAAGGCATGTGAAGACAGCAAGGCATATTTCAGGAAATAAATTCATCATAATAATCATTAACATTTATTGACTACTTCCTATGTACTAGGCACTGTTCTAAACATTTTCAATACATTAAATTACTTATTCCTACAACCCTATGAGATTGGTATTAGTTTATCATCCCCATTTTCAGATAAATAAACTGGGGCACAGACAAGTTAGGTAATTTGCCTAAATTATGCTGCAAGTGAATGGGGGGACCAGGATCCTAACCTAGGTAGCCTGGCTCCCAAACCTGCATTGTAACCGCTATCCCATGGTTCACTGTAGCTCCAGCACTGGGGATGAGGGAAGAGTAGTGCGAGGGGAGGCTGGATAGGTCAGTAAGGCCTACAAAGGCCATTTCACGAATACGGGCTTTGTATCTCTTCCTCTTCTCCACTTGCCCTCCAGTCTCTTTCATGCTGCTAGCTCCTACTCACACTTCAGGTCTAGGTTTATATTTGATTCCTTCAAGGAAGCCCTCCCTGACCACCTCAGGCTTGATTGTTTCCACTGTTACCCATTCATAAAATTTTTGATGCCATTTATTGTCTTAGCTAATTCCACTTATCTTCTGAGACTCAATACAAATGTCATCTCGGGGAAGCTTTCCCTGATCCTCTCCCAAATGGATTAGATTTCACAGCAACAACAACCTTCATTCCACTTACACTTAGTTGTTCAGTGTCTGTTCCCCACTCCATTCTAATCTCCTTGAGGCAGGAATCTAGTTTGGCTCGTTCACCATGTTATCACCAGCACCTAAATCATGACATGGAGCACATATTCAATAAATGTTTCTTAAATGAATGAAGTTCAACTAAAACACTAGTAGTAAAACAACATGGTTGCTATCATTAATGAGTACCTAATTTGTGCCCAATATAAAGTATATTATTTTCATAAGGCATTACTAATCTTCCTAACTACCCAGCAAGAGGGTTTTATGAATTCAATATTAAAGAAGAATAAAATGATGCTCAGAGAAAGTAAATGCTTGCTTAGATCAATAATAAAGATAATAGTTGCCAGTCATTTAGGGCTTATGTGCCATGCCTCAAGCTAATGTAATTTCCATAAGATACTTATGACAAAGAAATTGCTGTTGTCATATTACAGATACAGGAACTGAGGCTCAGAAGTAAGGCAACCTGCCTAAGATCACACATTTGTGCATGTATGTGTAAGAACAAAGAAATGAAACCCGGGCTCTCTTCACTGCACAAGTGCTGTTACTCTTCTGTTAGTGAAGGATGCTTAACAAGCTACTTCATGCTGATCAGAAGTGTTTATTGGCAGTTAGCGAGTTCTTTGATCAATTTGCTTTTCCTTTTTTCTCCTAATCAAGACATAATTAATGAATTAATATAATGTGGTAAAGTATTTCAAGATATGGATGTATCTGGCAAAAGTAACAAAATAGGTGTTAATTGTTTTAAAAATAAAAAGACTTGGTGACCATTGGAGTAGTGAACCACTTTTCTACTGGGAAACTCAAATTTTTAATTTGAAATCTTCTTGAAGATTCAGGTCTCCCAACCAGCTGATCTTTAACAATGATATTTAACAGGAATTGTTTATTTGCCACATACACTGTCTAGTTACATAATTTCTTTGTGAAGTGTTATTTGCAGACAATCATGTAGTAAAGGTAAATATCATAGAGTATAGAATTAGAGTATGTTGTTCATAACATATCTAGCAAAAGTGTTGATGAAAATATGTTATGATATGATTAAAGTTTTAATCACATGTCACATAGATGATTACCTAATTATCATCCCCAAAGTCTTTGCAACTTTTAATTTAGCCTTATGCATTTTTAAAATGACGGCTAAAAGAAATCATCTGACCAGAATACTAATAATGAAAGAAGACTATCAACTGTCTTAAGTAAAATGAAAATGAGAAAAGCATTTTACATTTTAGTGCATCATAAATGAGTGACATAAAATCAACACAAAAGCATACTTTGCAACTTTATCTTCAAACTCATTTTACAGGAAAATATGTTTTCTTTAAGTCAGGAATGACAAAAATTGAGTTGCCAGTTAATAAGCATCTGCAGTTAAACTAGTAATGGTGTATATGTCAAGTTGTAGAGGGGAAAAGAAAGATTAATTAAGGTAGAAACAGCCAGCCCTGGTGGTCTAGTGGTTAAGATTCGGTGCTCTCACTGCCACCGTCTGGATTCATTTCCCGGTCAGAGGACCACACCGCCCGTCTGTCAGTTGTCATACTGTGGGGGCTGCGTGTTGTTGTGATGCTGAAAGCTATGCCACTGGTGCTTTAAATACCAGCAGGGTCACCGACGGTGGACGGTTTTCAGTGGAGCTTACAGACTAAGATAGACTAGGAAGAGGGACCTGGCCACCCACTTCTGAAAAAATGGGCCATGAAAACCCTATGAATAGCAGCAGAGCACTGTCTGATAGAGCGCTGGAAGGTGAGCGGATGGCGCAGACAGACCAAGTAAGGTTCCGCTGTACACAGGGCGCTAGGAGTCGGAATCCACTCGATGGCACTAACAATAAAAATGTAGAAACTGTTCTTACCAGGGGAAAAAGGACAAACATGCATTTCCTTACCTGTCAATCATTGGTGTGGGTGTGAATATTAAAGAGGAAATTATTTGAATTTGAAGCTCCGAATCTTGGAAAAGATGTATTTAATTATCCTGATAGCTGGCAAAGGTACACCTTGCATTACAATAAACTCTAACTATCTGTTCACACCCACAATATCACTAGTCATTAAGTGCATGATGTGCAGTCGTTTCTCCTAGCAGCTCTTAGTTCTTTTAATTAATTCTTCTATAGTATGATCTACCAAATTCTGATCAATGAGAGTGTAAGAGCCCAGGGGAGTTCAGCATACAGCCAAAAAGTTGGCTTTTGCAAAGCTCAGTATTTGACGGTTAAGATCAGGGCAAAAATTCTTGCTGAAATGAAATATTTTAAACATCTATTGACATTCAAAACTAGTTTGCTTTCTGACCTTTCATGACAGAATGAATCTAACAAGCAAAGTGGGGGATGACACACCCCACTCCTGCAATGGAATGAGGTTAAGCAAAGGGAGAAGCAAGCATGTGCCCTAACCAATACCTATAGTGGTATAAATTACTTAAACAAACTGGATTTCCTCAGAGAGGCAGCTACCAGGAGATGGTGGATATGCTCTCAGGCAAGTTTCCGGCTTCCATGTGTATTAGCAGAGTGGTTCCATTCAAGGCATCTAGTGTTAACAAACAACGTAGGTGTCTTGAAGCTCCAATCTTGTCAAACCCTTCTGAACCACCCAACATACATGTGCACGTACACACAAATTATTTGCCCTACTCCTGCGAATTAGCACCTTTCTCTTTCTTGCTCCTAATGCCCTCTCTACCGTGAACAGTATTAGTTATAAGTAATAGTAGTGTCCTCATTAGGGTAGATATAACATGTAGCTCAGTTCTACAAATATTTCTTGATCAACTACTAGGTGTCAGGGTAGATGTTGGAGACACAGAAATAAATTACAGGGGAAAAAATTCTAAGGGTCTGATTTGAAGTTCTCTGTTCCAATTGCTACAAGAGGTGCCCAAGTAAAGCACTTCTGCTGCAGTTCTTCAGGAAAATGCAATATCCTAGCATCACTGAGTAAGAAACTCTGAAGGCAGAATGCATCAATCTGGAGTTAATCAAGCCCTCCTGGTGATTGTGAAGCATATTCAAGTTTGTTTGAGAACCACTATCTTAATTCACAGTCTGGGCCTATACGGTTACATCTTTTCTCTCTTAGTTCTCATCTGCAGCCAAACAGGCCCCAGCAGCACTAGTTCTGACCAAGTTCCAGGTCTAGCTTTCTTACAGATGAGAGACCACGAGAAATAAAGTCAAGTGGCCCCAGCCTTCCCAGCTGAGCTCAGCCTCAAGGTGATCCATCAGCTAAATGCAGCCATATGAATGATCCCAGATTAGACCAACAAAAGAATCGCCCAAGCAACCCACAATATCATGATAAAAAATAACATATGTGTTTTTAAGCCACTAAGCTTTGGGGTTATTTTTAATGCAGTTATAACTAATCTATGGTGCCTGGACTATATACTGAAGAATATGAGTGAGCCATTACAGAGTTAAGATAGAGAGTAGTAAGATTGGATTTGCATTGGTAAAAGATCACTGTAACTACAGTATAGAAGAAAAAATGAAGAGGAAAAAGAAGCAGACGGATTAGGAAATTTATGCAAAGATATTAGGCCTTGGATCAGGGCTATATGTGTCATTTACTTTTGATTTTGACTGTAAGATCAATGCATTGTTGTAACTCGAAATAACTGGAAAACTATGGGCTGTGTCTATAGTGTTTGAAGAGGTAGGGAAGAGCACATCCAGCCCATTTAATAAACTGGTTGCATCTCCCTTCAGTTAGGCCACTTAGGTAACTGTAAGGGTATTCCTGTGCTGTAACGTGTTTTGCCTTCCATCCATGTCTTCAAAGGCAAGGTGGAAGCACTTTTGTTGGCAGAACTATCTCACAACCAGAGAAAGGTTGATTTCTTTTCCCACACGGCATATAGATTTGTGTTACTTCCTTCACACACTCTGTATGTGATTTGGTGTGGTTAAGTCTGTAAACCCAGTTAGTTACTGTGTTTGTCATAATTCAGTAACTAAAATCAGTCAGTAGTAACATGGGGGAGAGTATAGCAAAGGGAATAATACTAGTCTAGTTTAGATAAGAGATATATCTTTATGGATAAAAGCAGAGGCCCTGAAATTAGACAAATCCAAGTCTGAATCTCAGGTCCACACCTTGAAAAACTGTGTTACATTGGGCAAGGTAAACTTCTTTCAAGTCTTCATTCCCTATGTGTGATGGAGTTAACAATGAGATAATATACTTTAAAGCGTTGGCATAGTGCCTGGAAAACAGTCAGAAGACGGTAAATGGCGTATGATATTGAGAACTGTCTTTGGCAATATATGACACTGTGCAAATCATTTCTCCATGTTGGGCCTTAATTACCTTATCTGTAATCTGAGGGTTTGGGGACCCTGCAAGCAATACTGTTTTAGGGATTTAAGAATATTCCTACTTTGGGTCATTTTCTAAATTTTAATTGTTTCAAGATAAAACGCAGTACTTCGCCTCCCATAGTGATTTGCCATCTGAAAAACAAGGGAAAGATAGAAACAAGTATAATTGCCACATTTCTTTGAAAGCTTTTAAAAATACATTTTCAAAAGTTGTATAATGCTATACAGACAATTTACTCACTGACTGTTTCTTTGGACTGGAGTTTTATTTTGCTTTGTTTCAAGAGCTCTTTTGTGTTAGACATGATTTACTCTAGTGGAAAAGGTAGTGGCAAGTCCTGAAATTTATACTCAACAAGGTGCTCTTTAGAGATTTTCCTTATCTACTCTGACCGATATCAAAGTCAGATGCCTAATCGACAATTCCCAGATTCAGTCCAGCTTACTTTTTAAAATGGATCAGTAGTCAGCAATCATGCAAGCCAATGCCTGAGTAGCTGTTGGTAATAATATGTTGCATCTTTCTGTACGAGTCCAGCTGTGTCCCTCTACAGAACTTCACAAAGAAGGCCATCTGATGCTCATACTTTCCTTGAAATTTAATTTCTTAAAATTGCCATCATTTGCTTTTAATAGACTTGTGCTGTATGAAATATCAGTTCTCTACATCAAAACAGTCACATCTGCGAAGTTTTTGTTGAACTCTCATGCATGAAACTTCGTCTAAATGTCTATGATATCTGTCAATGCCTCAAATGACTACATAATTCCAAGACTTGGGCCACATATACAGGTTATTGCACACTCTGAATGGAGAGTAATCAAAGATAGTGCCCTAATCTATAGAAAATTCTGCAGGGATATAGAGCTTAGATTGCCTCTTTTTGGAAGACTTTTATTTTATTTATTTATTTATTTATTTACTTATTCATTCATTCATTCATTCATCCATTTTTCTAAAACATATATCTGATTGTGGCACTGTCTGCTCGAACACCTCAATCCGTCTACCTTTGCCCCCAGCTCCAATACTATCACCACAACAATTTCCCATCAGATCAAATCAAAACTCATTAGTACTGGCCTAAAGATTTTCCCCTCTCTCCCAACCTACTTTCTATCCTCAATCTGGACAAAAATCTCTAAGCTCTACCCACACAAAAATTCACTCTATTCTCCAGATGTCCCAATGCCTTTGCATATGCTATTCCCTTTGCTTGAAATGACCCCCACTCTGCCCTTTTTCTCGTGATTGCCCTAGGAAGTTAGTGCACAATTTTTGTGGTCTAACACATTATGTACACTTCTCTACATGGCACTTATAACAAGGTGAAATTATATGTTTTTGTATTTATTGCTTTGGTGACAGGGGATATGTCTTATTTATCTTAGTGTCTCTAGCACCACAGGTAACCACTAATAAAGTAATGAAAAAATCCAACATAAATTATAGCTGTTCAATGTCATATCAAGCTAGGGCTTATGAGAGTGTAAAGGGATAAGTATCAGGTAGGAATCAATCATGGAAATAAGTCAAATAGAACAATACTTGTAGATGAGGAATAAAGCCTATATGGAAACTACAGCAGCAGGATATGTTCAAAAGGCTGAAGACGGAACAACAATTCACTAAACCCAGACCTTAAACACAGACAGACTTTACACTCTTAATACAAATTTACTCAACATGGATCATAGACCTAAATTTAAAATGCAAAACTGTAAAACTCTTAGTAGATAACAGAAGAACACCTAGATGACCTTGCGTACGGCAACGACTTTTAAGGTACAACACCAAAGACATGATCTATAAAATAAATGATAAGCTGGATTTCATTAAAAGTAAAATCTTCTGCTCTGTGAAAAACAATGTCAAGAGAATTAGAAGACAAGCCACAAACTGAAAGAAAATACATGTCTTTGCAAAAGACACATCTGATAAATGATTGTTACCCAAAATATATAACGAATACTTAAAACTCAACAATAGGAAAACACCCCGATTACAAAATGGGCCAAAGACCTTAACAGACACCTCAACAAAGAAGATATAGAAATGGCAAATAAGCATATGAAGAAATGCTCCACATCATACGTCATCAGGGAAATACAAATTAAAACAACAATGAGATAGCATTCACCACACGCCTATTAGAATGGCCAAAACCTGAAGACTCTCAATACCGAATGCCGGCAAAGATGTGGGGCAATAGGAACATTTATTCATTTCTGGTGGGAATGCAAAATGGTACAGCCAGTTCGGAAGATAGTTTTATGATTTCTTATAAACTAAACATGCTCTTACCATATGATTCAGCAGACATGCTTCCTGCTATCTGCCCAAAGTAGTTGAGAGCTTATGTCCACACAAAAACCTGTACACGACTGTTTCTAGCAGCTTTATTCATAATTGCCAAAGCTTGGAAGCAATCAAGATGTCTTTCAGTAGGTGAACGGATTAATAAGCTGTGATACATCCAGACAATAGAATATTATTCAGCCCTAACAAGAAATGAGCTATCAAACCATGAAAGACACGAAGGACCTTAAATGCATATTATTAAGTGAAAGAAGCCAATCTGAAAAGGCTACACACTATATGATTCCAACTATATGACATTCTGGAAAAGGCAAAACTATGGAGACAGTAAAAAGATCAGTGGTTGCCAAGGGTTAGAATCAAGGAGAAGGATGAATAGGTGAGGACACACAGAGAATATTTAGGGCAGTGAAGGGATTCTGTATGGTACTATAATGGTAGATACACGTCAGTATATGTTTATCTAAACCTACTGAATGTACAACACCAAGGGTGAACCATAAGGTAAACTATGGACTTTGGGTGATTATGATGTATCAATGTAGGTTCATCAATTATAACAAATGTACCACTCTGGTGGGTGATGTTGATAATGGGGGAGGCTATGTATGTGTGGGGACAAGATCTATATAGGGAATCTCTGTAACTTCCTCTCAATTTTGCCGTGAACCTAAAACTGCTCTAAAAATATAAAGCCCTTAACAACAAAACAAAAAAATATACTAGTTATATTTCAGAAACTAACCATAGTATATATTCAAATTTGTAACATGATAAAGGTAGCAATGTCCAATCCATAGGAGAAGAATTAGTCAATAAATTACAATAGAAAATTATATTACACACTTAGCAAATTAAACCATAACTAAATTCCATAAGGCTTAAAGAATATTTAGACATAAAATTAAATAGTTATAAAATACAGTTACACATCTTTCTTTTGTAAAAGTGAAAAAGAACACATTGATATATTTAAATACTTTGAAAACTTTATACGTGTGTGTGTCTGTGTATGTGTGTGTGTGTGTGTGTATATAAAGATAAAAAGAGCAACTGGGAAAATCTTTGCAAAGATATTACAAGGTTAAAACTCTTAATTTACAAACACATGCAAGTCTTTAAGAAAAACTCTGAAA
Source organism: Rhinoceros unicornis (assembly GCA_028646465.1). Lineage (NCBI taxonomy): Eukaryota > Metazoa > Chordata > Mammalia > Perissodactyla > Rhinocerotidae > Rhinoceros > Rhinoceros unicornis. Next base: position 8,007,263 of record CM053558.1, on the reverse strand, counting down.
CATAAATAGAAAATGAAAAAAGAATAGTAACAGCCAATTCACATAAAAATGAATGCAAATGCTTTATATTCGGATACTTAAATTTAGTAGTAATCAAGAAAATGCAAATGAAATAAGTATATAATTTTCCTTATTAAAATATAAAGCCAAATATATTAGCAAAAGTATAGCTAAAATCATACTCTCATACCATGAAAACAGTTGTATTAGTCTGCTCGAGCTGTCATAACAAAATGCCATAGACTGGGTGGCTTAAACAACAGAAATTTATTTTCTCACAGTTCTGGAGGCTGAAAGTATGAGATCAAAGTGTCAGCTGGGTTGGTTTTGAGGCCTCGCTCCTTAGCTTGCAAATGGCTAGCTTCTTGCTGTGTTCTCACATGGCTGGTTCTCTGTGCGCATGTCTCTTCCTCTTCTTATAGGGACACCTGTCCTATCATATTAGGGCTACACTCTTATGACCTCATTTTACATTAATAATCTCCTTAAGGGCCCCATCTCCAAAAACAGTCACATTGGGGATTTATTGCTTTAACATATGAGTTTTGCAAGGACACATTTCAGTCCATAACATGGTATTTTAAATTTTATACCATTTCATCAATAGCAATTTGCCACACATCTATAGATCAATTATTCCTTTTGTAGGAACCACTAAGAAGGACCTATTCAGACATACATTCAAAGATTGGGGTAGAATGATATGTACCCAGAGACGTATTTACATTATACTAAAAAAGTAAAACTACCTAAACGGACAACAATGGGAGACAGGTTAAATAAATAATAGTAATAATCGTGTTTCAGAGTGTATTTAATGATGTAAATTATGTTCTCATTGTAAAATTCAGTACAAAAAACATTACTGTTTATCCTGTTACATTAATGTGAATGCTAATAGAATAAGTCTATATATTTTTATATATTCTTCATTTTAGTATTGTGCTTTCTGATATTATATATATGTATTAAATATCTATAATCTATTTATCTTTATATAAAAGCAGAAGGCACCACACTAAAACAAAGGTTTATCTTTAAGTTGAAAAATTATTTTTTATTACATTAACATTTTTTAAATTTTTTGAATAATTTCTATGCAAATTGTGTATGACACATATAAACAAAAAAAGGAATATTTTAAATGTTTTATCCATTCATTGAGTTCTTTTCTATCTGATTCTGGCTCATTATCACCAAAATGTTTCAATGGAACCCTATGTGTTTGTATTCAAGCCTGTTGAGTCCTCTGATAATTTCTTCTTTTTTTTTTTTTGAAAAGTATCCTAAGTATATTGAAATCATTGCAGCCCATTTCACT